>JZKD02S2126952.1:233951-248251 GCA_000966675.3 Picea glauca
ATCATGTGTTATGAAAATTGATGTGATTGATTTATAAATGATCCAAATGTCTATCTAATACATAGTTAGCCAATGCATCAATTAATGTATTTAGACATCTAGGAATATGTTGATACTCAATATAATCAAAATAACATTCCAAGAGGTGAATTTGCAAATACACCTGTAACAACGTAGGACTTCGAATAGTATAAACATTACTTAACTATAGTACTATAAGCTGCGAATCGAGTCGCACCACCAAATGATGAATTCCAAGTGAGATAACATCAATCAACAATTCAATAACGACACTATACTCTGCAATGTTGTTGGTCGCATGGCCGAGACACACACCTCGTAAGGATATAAGTTCATTTGTAGGGGCATAAATTGCCCATGCAGCGGAAGCAAGGTTCTAAGTACTACGGTTAGTGCCATCAGCGAAGCCAATATAGGGTAGCGAAGACTCTGATATCTGGAAATCAAACACAACATCACATAAGGCCAGAGACCAGATAACGACAAAAGCAAGCTATAGTAATACACAAGAAGTATGATACAATAAAAATACAAGTACTCATGCACAGGTGATTTTATGCATAGTACTTCTTCAAGTACAACCCATTCCTAGGTTCACTCAAAGGGATACCATCATAATCTACCAACTCATAAGCTCCTTTTTCCAAAACTCGTCGAACGATATAAGGACCTCGCCACATAGCTTCAAATTTTCCAGCTCCTAGCATATCTCAGTCTTGTTCATAGAGGAGAACAAGATCACCTTCGGAGAAAACACAAAGCTTGACGTGCTTGTCGTATTGGGCCTTAACACATTTTTTCTGAGCTTCTATGACTAAGGTGGCATCGTGTCGAGTTTCTTCTAATCACATAAGATACAATAGACGTTCTTCCTTAGTAGAAGTGTTTGGTAAGATTTCAACAGCTAGTTTTAAAGAGGGTATCTCGCATTCAATCGGGAGAATGGCTTATACACCATAGACTAACCAGAAAGGTGTAAACCCAGTAGTAGACTTGATGGATGTCCGGTAAGCCCACAATGCTGAAAACAACATTGTGTTCGAACTTGTTTTGTGAATCCCTATCATTTGTCGGAGCATAGTTATGAGAACTTTGTTAATTGCTTCGACTTGGCCATTGGCTTGTGGGTAATAGGGCATTGAGTTTTCATGGCGAAGACCCAAATTTTCAGTAAGTTCGGAAATCATGAAGTTTCGAAAGTGGCTACCGTGATCAATGACGATAGCCTTGGGAACACCAGAACGAGCTATGATGTGATTAAAAATGAATAATGATACGGTCTTTCCAGTGTTGTCAAATGTCGGCATCACCTCAGCCCATTTCATAAAGTAATCGACGGCTACAATAATGTATCCATGCCCCCTGGCCGAGTCAGGGTGACATGTCATGAAATCGATGCCCCATTTCGTGAAGGGACCAGCGGAGACCATAGGGTGAAGAGGAGCGGGGTGTGACCGTATCTTGTTATTATAGGTTTGGCAAGCATGGCATTTTTGAACGACGATTATGCAGTCGTTAAATAAAGAGGGCCAAAAAGACTCTGCGCGTAAGATCTTCTGGGCAGTAGCATACCCAAACATATGACCACCACAGGCTCCAGAATGGCAGTCATTCAGAGCTCTCTCAGCTTTGTCGAAAGTGAGGCAACGTCAAAAAACAGAGTCAATCCCCCGATGATAAAGAGTATCCCCAAGGATAATATATTGACGAGCTTGGTATTGTATTCGACGTTGCTCAATACTAGACAGAGTTGGCCGGAAATTATAGGTTTGGAGATATATAATGATATCACCATACCAAAGATCATCAGTGCTTATAAGGAAAAGAGATTCATCGGGTAATGAATCAGCTGCTACATTTTCCGTTTCAGAATAGAGAAAGTCGCATATCAACTCAACAAATACTAAGGACTTCTTAGACTTGGCGCATTCAAATTCCAAGTCAAACTCCTGGAATATCACAATCCATTTGGAGTATTTTCCCCCTAGCAATTGACTTGTGAGAATGTGTTGCATAGGGTTGCAGTTAGAAATCACTGTAGTCTTGCGCGAGAGGATATAGTGCCGGAAGTGTTGGACGGCTTGGACGACAACCAAGGCCAGTTTCTCGACATGTAAATACTTGATTTCAGTAGGCGTTAAACTTCGACTCACGTAGTAGATAACATGTTTGTCGTTAGCATCATCCTCTTGGACAAGAACCATACTAATGGTATAATCCGAGACAACAAGGTAAAGGAAATAATCGCGACTGTAATCGAGGGGAAAGAGAAGAAGAGCTTGCATTAGGGACAATTTCAAAGCTTCAAAAGCATTGTTGGCGATGGTATCACATACGAACTCAGACCCCTTTTTAAGTAACCGCGTAAATCCACCAGTTTTACGCGGTCATCTCGGTGTAATTTGGAATAAAACGACGAAGAAAGTTTGCTTTCCCCTGCAAACTTTGTAACTGGAAAAGTGTAGAAGGAGGAGGGAGATTAAGGATCACCTCAACCTTTAAAGGATCCACCAGGATCCCTTGACGCGAAACGATAAAACCTAGAAGGCGGTCGGATTCCACGCAGAAAACACACTTATGAGGATTCAAACATATACGATAGAACCGACAGCGGACGAAAATGGCTCGGAGGTGGGTTGGGTGATCGACTTGGTGCATTGAATGAGCGGGCAAATCGTCCAGATATGGTTGAACAATATGCTTGATATCATGGAAAGCATAAGACATAGCGCGTTGAAAAGTTGCGCCAACATTCTTGAGACCGAAATGGAGTTTTCGATAGGCAAAGGAACCCCAAGGACAAATAAAAGCAGTCTTATGTTGATCCTTGGGAACAATGTTGATTTGATTATACCTAGAGAAATCTTCCATGAGAGAGAATATTTCACTTCTGGCACAATCGTCGACAATCTGATCGACGAAGGGGATAGGAAAGTTGTCTTTGGGACAAGCTTTGTTGATATCCCTATAATCAACGCATATACTAATTCTGCCTTGTTTCTTGTCGATCGAGACAAGATTGGAAACCTAGTCTGTGAGAGCCACCGGATAAATAAAGCCAGCTTTAAGAAGTTTCTCGACTTCGAGTTTGATAGCAACCGCTTTACGTGGGTGAACTGGACGAAGGCGTTACCAGACGAGTTTAGCGTCGGGGTATGTCTTGATCTCATGTATCACAATTTCAGGGTTGATACCCGACATTTCTTCATAGCTCCAGGCAAAGATGTCACGAAACTCTTTGAAAATGGATGTGTAGGTGACGACTTCGTCAAAATAATGCAAATCTCTGATATGGACATTTTCGACGATTCCAGGTTTGACGGATATGTCGAGGGGAATTGTGGGTGAGATATTTCTTAAGTTCCCTTCGGAAAACACATCGTGTGTGGACCCGAGAACAGTGGAGATGACAACAACGGTCGATGGGGTCGAAATCCATTCGTAGTTATCAATGGTATGTTGCTCTAGAAAGAGGATGGAACGATGATGTCCATCGTCCCAAGGGGTGTTTTCCATGACGGACATGATAATCTCATCAGTGGGAAAAATGATACGGAAAGGAGCGGGAGACAACTCACCAAGAGAGGGGGAAAAAGGTGTTGTCGATTGAATGGCCTGATAGGCAGATTCAACTGGACTTAACGACATTTCATCGCTGTAACGAAGATGATCTCCAGGGTCAAGTACTATCCAGGGGTCATGAGATGTAGAAAGTTCATGAATCGAGGTGGAGATCATGTTAATGGAAGCAACGGACGAGCGTGGAACATCGGGCGGTGGAATGGGGAAAGTACCCATTAACGAAGAGTCATTGAGAAGGCCTACGTCAACAATCTCATAACCCGGTGGGGTTTTAGCGATGAACGGTACATTTCCATTATGGGTATCGGAATTAAAAAAGGCTAGTTGGTTGATGGTGATGACCTTTCCTTGATGCGGGAAACGTACCACATGGAAAAGGGTCGACACAACTGCACGCATGGAATTGATCTAGCTTCGGCCAAGTAGAAGATTGTAATCAAGGGGAGCATCAAATACTTCCACTTCAACTTGGACCGTTTTGCCTTCTAACGTGATGGGAAATGAAGGAAGGACACCGAAGGGCTTAAAACCAGAGCCATTGAAGGGTTTAAGAGTGTTTTGGGATTCATTCAAAGGGGGAGAGCCAATGGTTTTCCAACAAGTAAGAGACATGACACACGTTGAGGCACCCTCGTCGATAACGGTTCGACAAATGTTTTTGTCAGAGACAATCACTTGGATCTGGAATGCGAGTTGAGGGGATAACCTTGGAATGTGATCTTGCAAGTCAAAGATTATTAAATTCGTATCCGTCGGATTGATTCCACCGATAGATTTCAACAGTGCCTTACGTTGTATGGGACAACTTTGAAGGACTTCGAGGGATGACATTGTAGAAGGTGCTTGGGCCAGATCTTCAACAATGCTGTAGTTCTGGGCAGCATGAGCATGAGGATTGAAAGTCGATTTCCGAACAACGCCCTTTGGGGGGGGTCACAGAACTGTGTTGAGGCTCGGTCGTTTGAGATGAAGAGGACCGTTGGTAGGTGGAGTCGCGGGAGAGGGTTGTACCAAGGAAGGAGGTATATCATCAACCTTCTCTTTAGAGGGAGAATAATCTTTGGCTTGAGTGGTGAGGGCAATGTCATTTTTATTTGAATCCCCAGTACACATCAATACATAAGACATAGTAGAAGATGAGGGTTGCTCATGAATGACCAATTGCGCATGTTGTTGAGACAGGAAGGGTTGGGACAAAACGGTCGGAGCAGGTTGTTTTGGAGCTTCTTGAAGGAACTTAGTGACCTCGGCGCATCATGGACAATCCTTCGTGTAGTGATCATCACCACAGATAAGACAAGGGTATCGAGGTTTGTGCTTATCCCAATCGTCAACAGGGGTAGTTTTGGTTTGCTCTACTTGAGAAGTATTTTTGCCTTCCTTATTCTTACCCCTTCCCTTTTTGGATTTGTTTTTATTAGCTGGGGTAGATTGAACTGCATTTACCTCAGAAGTCTTGCTGGTGGGAGGGGCAAGAGATAGAGCATTTTGAACATTAGAAGAAGCAGGTTTGGGGTTTTGACTTGAAGCGAAATGTGGTTGGGCCTGGAAAGTACCAATCACACCGTCAGCTGCATGTGAAGCAGCTGGAGTAGTTGAAGTGACGGAAGTGGAAGGATGAGGTAAGTCAGGTAGTAAATCATAAAGGGTACCCATTTGTGAGTAAACGAGGTCAAGATATTGAGCATGAATTATAGCCTGCTCTTCCGTGACTACTCCACCCATGGAAATGTCACAATCGATGTCGTTCACAAATGATTTTGTGAACCATTCTGCCAATAACTGATTGGGGAGTTCGAGTTTAATGAGATGTCGTCTCTGTCGCCACTCATGAATGTGATCATATATATGAGTGGCTTTGTTCTATTTGAAGGAAGTCAAAATATCGGTCCCCATGTCATAACGAATCAGTAACTGGTAGTGTGTGAGGAAATCCATGGCTAGGGTGTTGAAGTCAGAGAAGAAACCCCGTGGCAATTCTATATACCACTTCACAGCAGAACCTATGAGGGTTCATTGAAAAAGACGTAAATGAATAGAGTCATCCATCAACGAGTTGTATGAGCACCAGAGGTGAAAGGTCATAACGTGATTGTTCGGGTCCTCTCCCACTTTACCGTCGAATTTAGGAATGTCTGAGGGAAGCTTGGATGGTATAGCAGGCCATTGGGGAGAGTGAAGAATTGGATCATTTAAAATCCTTGACAAATCTGGAAGATCCAAAGTGGCTATGAAGGGTAACTATCGATTCACCTGTGGGTACTGGTGGCTTTAGGGAGGAAGCCCTGTCAGCAAACCAGTAGGACCATAAGCAGTCTACATATAATGTGAAGACCTAAGCATATTCAGTGGTGGTTGAAGAGGATATTAGCTCATGGGATTGTATCATGGAACAGGAACATGAGTTTGAGAAGTCGAGCCCCAAATAGGATTGAACGGACCTGGATATGGCTGGCCCATACTAGGGGGTATTATGGATGCAGCTGGAAACTGCTGCCCCCCAGTCGATTGAGGAGGATGTTGTATCAACTAATTCCAATACTGGGCCAAGGACAAAGGTATGTTTTGTCCAAAAGGTGGGGTCGATCCTCCCATCGAAGGTGGTGTTCCAATTGGGGGCAGTGTTCCAATTGGGGGTTGTGTTCCAATTGGGACTTGCGTGCCAACAAGAATGTGCCCATTGAAAGGGGGTTGAGGCATGCCACCTTGGTGAAATTTTCCACTGACGGGAATCTGATAATTTGGTGTGAATGGAGGAATAGTGCCACTAGGATTAAGACTGCTAGGAGAGGACAAGGAAGGTCCTCCAAAAGGAAATTGAGGGAGTGTCAAAATAAAACTAGGAAGAGAGTGCCTAGAAGAAGAAGGCCCACTAGGAGAGTTAGATGGGGTTTGCACAAGAGTAGGAATGGAAGCATTCAACGCACGGTATCCAGGTGGTAGTGTCGCAGTGACGTTGATCATTCATGGTGTGCTGATGGGAGCAAGACTGACCGTAGTAAACTCGGTTGGAACACTCATAATATCTATTTGATGGGCCATTTCGATAGGGACAATAAAGCGATAGACGGTAGTAATCGGTACTGTCTCGGGACTAGAGAGTTCGAAAATCACAGGTGGAGTGATTTCAGAAATCATAGGTGAACCTGGACCAAAAAGGTCCCATCGAAAAACACCTGTAGACCAAAAAATATCTTGGCCTTCTATGCCAGGAAAAGGTCCAACTGGTGATCCAGAAGATGTAACAACTAAGTCTCCAGAAGAATTCAGTCGCATAAATAGTCACTTAGAATCAGGGTGAAGTCAAAAGTCCTCTCGAGTATTGGTGATTCGAAAATGTTCTAGAGAGTCAGTGCGTTCCACTTGTGGCATGGTGACGACTGGGACTTCACTTTGCTGAGGAGATCCCTCAGGTGTACTTGTAGGCAAGGGTTGAGAACCTTCCAGATGCTCTGGAGATAAACCCCGCATTCTACGTGAATGACGTGGATGAGCAATTGTAACCGAGTGAAAAACTTCACAAAGAAAATCTTATGGTCAACTTTGGTAAACCAACAACACGCGCTAGTAAACAAAATCTAGGAAGCAACACCAAGCAAACAAGACCTTCTAATTCCGAAGCCACTAGTTGGTGATGAAATCCAACGTCGCAACAACGAGACGAGAAGGGGCTGGGCTAGGGTGGAAAATTTACGTTGATAACCTGCTTAACGGACTTACACCCTAGTGCAAGCTCCCACACATAATCGTGGGTATACCCTCCAAGGATCCTGAGTGATTTTGGCCAACGTCGATTCCAGGTACCGTGAAGACTTCCCCCTTCACAGTCACCTCGTTTAAGAACTAGAAATATTGGCCACTAAGGGTACCACTGACAACAATAAAGTTTGGGGGGACAGTCGACAGTCCAATCCACATGCAAGGGCAGGGTATCTAGCCCGAAATCAACTCAAAAGGCTTCCACTCATCATTGTGGGTATACCTCCGAGTGATCCCCGTAATACGTGCAATCTCTACAATGATATCAACAAAGCAGGGTGAGTAACTCTTCCAATATCAATGTGACCTCATGTTTGACCCTTGTGTGAGAAGGGCTTCCCAGGACAAGATGTTGCAAATGGAATTTAACACTCCTTAACACAATATACTATTGTGTGTTTTGTTCTTTGGAGAGTGTATCTCTCTTCCTATTCCAAAGCGCTAGCCTAGCTAAATGTTGGTGTGATAGAGCCCTAGAAAAGAGTTACTAGTTAAATTTTATGATTGCGCAGTGTTATTAGGGGCTGTTGTTACTCAAAGGAAACAGAGATGAAACTGATGTTGTATAAGACTCTGACCCAACGATGCATGGATAAGAATGCAATGTAGCATTTTTCGTTCAATGAATCCTATGTACGGGAGGGAAAGAGAAATTTTCCAGATCAACCTTGAACTACAATACAAAATTTCTTTGAAAATGCAAATGCAACAAATCACGCATCAATAACAATTCTCTATTGTTTCTTTTTGAATAATTTCAACAATCGATTTTCAATGTTTTCGAAAACGAAAAATACTTTTGAAAGAAAAACGTTTGTTCACTTTTCAAAAAGGACCTACACCATGATGGTGAGAAGACAAAAAATCAAAAAACCAATGAACAAGCAATAGATAAAAAACCCAAACCACTCTTTCAATGGAAACAAAAATAACAAGCAAACCAAACTAGTCTTGTCAATTGCATGAGAAAAATGAGTTTTCAAACAATGAGCAAATGATAAAGACAAAGAAACTTAACTTTCAACTGATCACCAATCCTTAACCAATCAAGCACACTTAGATTCCAAAATCAGAGAGTATAGCTTTGCCAAGAAAATTCAAGAAACGAAAGTCAAGACAAATGTGACAGGAAGAGCTTTTGAAATCCTAAGACTATTCGTGCACAAAAACGAAGACAAGAAAAACATCAACCAATGGTCCAAGAAACTCTTTTTAGGCACCTAAACTAATCTGGGTAGTTGAAGATGCAAAAACTCAAATCCAAAATTTTGAAAAATAGGGTTCGCAGGCCAGCAGTATTACACAGTGCGAGAATGAGTGATTCTCGCAAGTGAGCTTTGAGTAGAGTGCAAGAACCTCGCATTGAACCTAAAGGCAGGGTGTGAACTCAATATGTTCTCGCAGGCCACTATGGAGTGCAGTGCGAGAATGTCTGAAACTAGTAAAATTTTTGGAAAAAGACACAAAAATTGAAGAGGCCTCTGGACCCAGAGGGTCTATCAGGGTATCCTGAAGACTTAGAGATTGATATGAATGGAGAAGGGTAAGACAAGAACAAATGGCCAAGGAAAAATACCAAAAACCACAAATAAAATGGGATATCTCCCTAGTGGAGTTGCCAATTTTGTTATCGGACTAATCGGTAGGTGCGGACACTAACAGATATACCTAGATCCACATGGATCTAGAACAAAACAGGACAGGACATGACTCTTTCCCTAAGTTATGACCATTGAATTAGCTAATAGGGAGGAACAAGTAACATACCTTTGTATCGCTTCCTAGGGTCTCTGTTGCTCCCGCTTCGCTTCGGTGCTCTCGTGAGGTCAAGACCAAGAAAACACAAACCAACCAAAGTGAAGATAGAAAAATATATTCAACTATCAACTTATGTGTATGATCAAGGAATTACACAATAAAGTGAGAATAGCTTTATGGGAAAGGGGCATGCCACTGTATCATATTAATTGAAAGTATAACATGACAACCTGATTGCCTTGATGTCGCAAGCTCCCTTTCAGTGGCTCTTGGCTCCAACACACACACTTGCTCAATCCTTGTATGAAGAAGATCGAATCTTCTTGATAGACTTGCTAGAGTCTCCAAGCTCCTGTTCAAGCTAAGTCCTTTACACAATTCTTTCACCAATTCTCCAATGAATATTGCTTAACCTTTTCCATGAGAATTCCCTCAATATATAGGAGAGAATGAGATAGTTACTTGGATAAGAATGATCCCACAATGTCAGGGAATCTAGTACAAGGATAACCATTCGAATTCCAACCCATTCTTCTAGAAGATTCCCTTCTAGAACCATCGAGAATTCATATTTTTCCAAGCTTTAGGACGAGTTCGCACCCTAGCTATTCAACAGAGTGCGAGAAGTTCACACCCTGGCTTAAGGCAGCCTACGAGAATGGGTCATTCTCGCACCCTGGTATACTAGCAACCTGCGAACCCTCTTCAAAAGTAAGTTTTCTGGGAAGAGATAAATGTAACTTTTCTTAGGAGAAAGTTCTTATGAGGAGCCTGAGTTCACCATCATCAATACATCATCATGATGACCAAAATCATGGGTAACACTTGTTGGGAGGACATTTTAATATGTTTACTGATCATTCTGCATTGAAGTAATTAGTCAACAAGCCAGTGTTGGGGGGAAGAATATGCATATGGCTATTATTATTCCAGGAGTATGACTTTGAGATTATGGTCAAGCCAGGGAGAATGAATAAGGGACCTGACCACTTATCTAGGTTAGAACATGGAGAGGAGCCTACTAGTTTGGATAATACACTTCCAGATGCACAGTTGTTGGCCATCAAGAAAGTCGATGATCACTTCACAAAGATAGTCCAGTTCCTTTCCATAGGAATGACACCTCGCAAGTATAAAATTATTCAGAAGAACTAGTTGGTAGTCTGCGCTGCATATTTTCAACTTATAACTGGACAATTATATAATATGGGACTAGATGAGATCTTAAGAAGATGTATTATGGAGTCTTAAAGACCATTGATCCTTGCACAAGAACATGAAGGTATCACATGAGGACACTATGTAGGGAAAGTGATAGCGCATAAGGTTCTCAGAGCTGGTCTCTGGTGGCCTAATTTACAAAAGGATGCTAAGGAATACTACAGAGCCTACGATGTATGCCAAAGAGTAGGGAAGCCTTCTAGAAGGGATGAGATGCCTTTGGCACCTCAATTAACTTTACATGCATTCGAGAAATGGGCTATTGACTTTGTGGGACTGATCAACCCACCAAGAAAGCAGACAGGAGCTCGATATATCATCACTCTTACAAAGTATTTGACCAGATGGGCATAAGCAAGAGTAGTTAAGGACTGTAGTGCAGCTATAGCTGCACAGTTCATCTTTGAGGATATCGTAACCTGATTTGGATGCCTAAAGATCCTTATGAGTGATCAAGGTACACACTTCATTAACAAAAAATATTGAAGCCTTGACTCAAGAGTTTGAAGTTCACCATCACAAGAGCACACCATACCACCCACAGGAGAATGGTACAGTCGAAGCTTTCAATAAGATTTTGGAGACAACACTAACTAAGATTTGCAGTGTTAACATGGATGATTTGGATTTGATAATTCCAGCAATGTTATGGGCTTATCAAACTACTTGCAAAAATTTAACAACACAAACTACATTTAATTTAGTTTATGGCCAAGATGCAGTAGTACCTATGGAATATTTGGTTCCTAGTTTAAGAATTGCAGCATTTACAGGTATATATGACACTAGCGTTGTTCAAAACAGGCTCACACAATTGATGGAACTAGAGGAAGAAAGGTTCATTGTAGGATTTCATCAGCAGGTACAAAAATAACGTGAAAAGGCTTACCATGATAGACATATCAAGAATAAAGAATTTAAGAAAGGAGATTTGGTACTTATATATGACAACAACTTCATGAAGCATCCAAGAAAGTTCAGTACGCATTGGATTGGGCCATTTGAGGTTGTCTATGTTACAGAAGGTGTAGCTGCGTAGTTGAAGACTCTTAATGGAGAATGGAAGAATGGTTTAGTAAATGGGAGCTGGTTAAAGCTTTATTGTGACAACTAGTTGCCTCATAGCTCTCAGTAAAATCAAAGGAAGAAGGTTCTAGGTACCAGGTGCAGTTGATATTGGGTACCAGACAGAGAAAAGACAGTCTTCACATGATAGAGAGGGACATAGAAGTAATCACACGCTGCTCCACACAGTATACAATCAAACTAATACAAAAGGCTCAACCTTGCAGTGACTCGGGATGAGTCACATGTGAGTGTTGGCATCCTGTTGGCCCTTGGTCATGTATTATGAAAGAAAGCAAAGATTAAAGAAGAAGAAATACAAAGCATGAAGTGCTTGGAAGACACACAAATTGGGGAAGGGTCGAAGTGGTTAAAGAATCATAAAAGAAGGAATGAAGTAAGGAAAATAAATCCATTGAAAGAAAAGATCAAGGAAGACAAAGAAGCAAAGAAGATAGATCATGGAAAAGTTAGCAAGCGGAAGAAGACACCAATGGGTGCTTTGGAGGACCTCGCAGAGAAGAAGGAAGAACAAGTTGATGAAGCCCTTAAAATGTAGGTTATGTGGACCTAGGGTTTTGGACCTAGGGATTTGGGACCTAGGGTTTTGACACCTAGGCTTCGGTCTAGGGTTGTCTAAGAGTCATGGAATGTATAAAAAGAGGTCTATAAGAGTTGAGAGGGAGATAGTAATATTGAGGTGAAAAAGTGTTATGTCTTAGAGTATTCTTGTATTTTTGGGTCTTCCGCTGTGTGTGAAGATCTACTTTGCAGCTGGGTGCACAGGGAGAGAAAATAGAGAGAAAGAGAGAGGAGGATCTGCAACTGAGTGCACAAATAGAACTGTGTATTTTCATCTACTTAATCAATAAACACAGTTCTGTGGACGTAGCCCTAGGGAGAGGGTGAACCACGTAAAACCTTGTCATTTCATGTGATTGATGCCTGCTATTTACTGTCTTTAATATTCTTATTTCACTAATATTTTCCTTGTTAAAGATAAGAAGTTATAGTTTGTTCGTGAAGCTAAGTATAAGACTATTAAGAATCTCTAGGTTATCTTGCATTGTTGTTCTGGAATCATCTTGCATTTTCTCTGGTTGTAGACACATGTGTCCTGCAACCCCCTTATTTCTACTTCGGGTGACACCTCATCTGCTTCATAGGTGTTGCCGAAAGGACCAACAATTAGGGTTTGTTGGCATGCTATTAGAGTTGAACCTTGGGTCTTCCCTTGTGCTAACAACTCTCTTGCTTCCTCATTCACCAGAGGGCCCCTCTCCAAAAGGAGTAGTCAATAACGATGTATCCTTTGAGATTGGGAGTTCTACTCCATTGGTTGAATCATCACTCCCTTTAAATCCATTATTGAATGTTATACAAGACCTGATTTTTCTCTGAATTAACTCTTTGGGAGACGTTATTGCTGAAGAATATACTAGAATACCCCCAGGACCTTTCGTAGAGTCCGGTGTGAATGATCCTCCATTTCAGAGAGAATCATTTAGAACTCTGATTCACACTTCTGGGATTTTTAATCCTAGTTCAGTACCAGTCCGTTCTTTTTGGAGGACATCCTTGGGACATGATATTTTTTATAAACTAGGTATGAGTCTTGTAATCCCCGATATCTAGGGATAACTAGGAGATCATGTCTCGAGGCCCACATGGTCCTAGACATGGAGTAAAGAGAGCGAGATTGACTTAAGCATGGCCTTGGAGGGACCATCCTTCTTCTTCTCAGCCAGACTTGTCCTGTCAGTAGTAGCAGTTTCCATCACTACCGGCCTGGGCTTACATCGGAGAGGACTCTTTCTCCATGAGGTAATTGGTCCAAGGTATCATGGTATGTGTCATATTTGATCGTTATAACCTTCTTATATATGCATTAGGCTCCTTTCATTTCGGATGAGTGCTTGGATCTTACACTAATCCACTTGACCATTGTTGGGGTGATTGATGGGGTAACTTAGCAAGCTGGTATTCATGGGTTTTTCTTAGCCACCAAGGGAGGTTTGCAGAGCCACCGTCCACTCCCACCATCTTATCACTTTTACATCTTATACCCCGCTCATCCATCCCATTCCCCTAGTCTGGCCATTAGGATAACCTCTCCGGGTACATTTTGTCTTGTGGGAAGAAGGGGCTAAAGGCCCAGGGGGTAAAAGAAGCTGGTAAAAGATAAAAGCCATAGGAAATAAAACCTAGAGATACTTCACCCAGGGGATCCCCGAGAAGGAAATAAAAAGCCTCTCGATAAGAAACTAAGGGACCCTAAGAAAAATGATAAAATAAATAAATGCAAGACCTAACCAAGAGGATGGGAGGTCTCATCACGAGCCGGTCCATTATGTTCATAGGTATTTAGTAGTATGACATTGCCACTATATGGTCACCAAACCAGGGCGGTGACCTTTGGTTGCATGGCCGAAGGAAAGGGGGTCTCATCATGAGCCAACCTTCTCATTTCTGCGAAGATACTAGTGGGTAATGCTGTCATCTTTGGCCACCAAGCCAAGGCAGTGTCCTCTAGTCAGACCTTCTAGTAAAAAGGAAAGAAAAAGCAATAAAAGAAAGATAAGGCAATAAAAGGGCTTGGAAAAAATGCATCCATGATGGGTACATCTTGCCTCCTACAAAGGCACCCACAGACAACACCATCCCTTGGTCTTACTATGACTGGACATCCCTAAAACCATATAACCTCATTAAACATGGCTTGAATAATCTTTTGAGGAAACTTTCCATCTCTTGTGGGTATTAACCCAATAGGTTGTTGTGTTGGTTTCCTTAGCTTTGTATAGTAGATCTGTGTAATGTCTTTGAGCTCTTAGATGATATGTTAGGGATTTCATGCATATGTTTGATAACTTTAATGATGAAATATAATTTAC
>JZKD02S2126952.1:266228-302541 GCA_000966675.3 Picea glauca
ATAAGAAGAAAAGAAGGCCGGATTTCAAGGGAGGATGAAGTCTTTTGGTGATGTGTTCTAAGGTATGTTATTTTCAGGTCATCTTACCATTTTTTCTATAAATATTTTTATAGAATGATTCATATGTTGAAATCGCTATGGTATTGAGAAGAAATATAAAGGTACCACTGGTAAAAATTTCAGCTCTTGATTCACTATAATTATGGAGATACACTCTGTGGAAGATAGGGTTTGTGACCCATCCTAAAGCTAATCAATAAACAGGTGTTCCGGGTAAAATAGTCATAAATTCTTCATCAAGAATCCAAATGAAGTGGGGAAAATTTCATTGGAAAGAGTACAGACTGCAGTTTCTTGTGTGCAAGTTTCAGAATTGAATGTTAATTATTGAGCATGGGGCATTCTGTGCACATTCACTCTCCTGAATAGACCAGAATTGAATAAAGTCTACCATTCTTTCTATAACCTCTTTTTGGGGAGGATTAAAGGAGTGAAAATTGGAGGAGTTTCAGAGAATACATTGAGTAATATTATCTATAGGATCAGATTACTCTAAGAATTGAATAATTGCAGAAATTGAAGATGTCTCAAGAAGCATTATCAGGTTCTATGTGATGATTGGTTGATGGTGATGATTTAATGTAAATTTTTATTATCTCTCATATATTCTTGGGTGGAAGGAAGGGGCAATGATGGAGAGTTCAACTCTCTCTTGATATTGGAGGATTGTATCTTCCTCTTGGAAGTTTATGCCTCCCTTTACATTTGGAAGCTGTAGCTACCTTTGGAAGTCATTACTTCCCTTGAACAATAACTATTGAATATTTCTCATATATTGTGCATGGTGTATTGTGGTGTATTGGTGCAATTCTTATACTATTGTTCATTTCTCATTGGATATAGTTGAATGGTTTAAGTATAAGTTAAAAAAGGTTTTAAATTTTACTTGATACTGATTCACCCCCCTCTCAGTATCAACAAGTATGCCACTGCCCAAAATATCCTACGATCTGGTTACTTCTAGCCTTCTCTTTTCAAAGATTGCATTCTTGCAGTTCATAAATTCCATGATTGTCAAATGTATAATAATAAGATTCGATCTCATCCTGCTCCTCTTTACCCTATAGTTTCCATTGGTCCATTCACTAAATGGGGCATTGACTTCATGACATGTAACCCTCACTCGGCTGGGGGGCATGGATACATCATTGTAGTTGTGGATTATTTCACTAAGTGGGTCGAGGAGATGCCTACATTTGATAACACCGGGAAAATTGAAGCACTGTTCATATTTAGTCATATCATCACTAGGTTTGGTGTCCCTCAAGCCATCGTCACTGACCATGGCACCCATTTTCACAATTTTATGATGTCTGAGCTTATCGATAAGTTGGGTTTACGACATGAAAACTCAACCCCTTATTATCCACAAGACAATGGCCAAGTTGAAGAAATGAACAAATTTTTAACCACTATGCTTTGACGTATGGTAGGGATTCATAAGTCTAGATGGAACACGATGCTTGTTTATTCATTATGGGCCTATTAGACATTAGTCAAATATTCTACGGGGTTCATTCCTTTCCAGTTAGTGTATGTTATCGAATCTGCTTTTCCGATTGAATGTGAAATCCCGTCTCTGAAACTAGTTGTCGAAATTCTCCCCAACACCACAACCGAAGAAGAATGTCTCTTGTATTTAATGAAGTTAGATGAGACTCGTTGTGATGCTGTGTTAGTAATAGAAACCCATAAGAAATGCATCAAGGCTTAATACGACAAGCATGTTAAACCTCGTGTTTTTCTGAGGGCGATTTGGTTCTTCTGTATGACCAAGATCGTGATTTGTTGGGGGCAGGTAAATTCGAGCCCATGTGGCATGGTCATTATATCGTTAGACAAGTATTAAAGAAAGGAGATTATGAGCTGGTTGATTACGATGGAATTCCTTTGGGTGAACCCAGGAATGGCCTTTACCTAAAGAAGTACTATGCTTAAAATGTTTTTGCATGAGTGCTTTGTACTTTAATGTATCATACTCTAGTGTGATTTTTGTCGTTTCTTTTTTTTCCTTCAAGCTGCTTACCTGACCTTGTGCTTGGTTTCCAGATGTTGGCATCCTCGCTACCCTATATTGGATTTTCTGTTGGTGCTAGTCACAGTACTCAAAATATAGCGTCTATTGCATGGGAAACCTATGCAACTACGAACAAGTTGATCAGTTTACATGGTATTTTCCTTGGTTGTGCAACTAATAATATTGCGAAATAAAGTGCGTTTATTGAGTTATTAACTGACGCCATTTCATTTGGCATCCATAATCTAGTTGTATGTCTTGATTCTCAACTCATGGTGTTACAATTAAACAATGTTTATTCCATCCAAAGTCCTACATTATTACGGGTATATTTGTGAATTCACCTCTTGGAAAGAAATTTTTATTACATTGAATATCAACACATTTCTAGATATCTAAACAAATAAATTGATGCATTATCCAATTATGTTTTAGATAGACATTTGCACCATTTTTAAATCCAAACATAAACGCATAAAAACAAGTAAGCCTGTAGAAGTTTTGCATTTTAACGTCAAAAGTTACAAAAAAGTGTGTCCCGAGACCAAAATGTTGAAGCACATGGCTTCATATACATATGCATCATGGATGTTGATCATGATAAAAAACAATTTCTCATGCTACATGATGAAACAGTCGACCAACATATGCTGAAATGCCCTCAATATGGTGTTGGTAGCGTCAGGGTAACTCATCCACAATAAAGTCAGGAATATCCATAGTCAACTCCTCAAGATTGTGTTTGATATCCTCGAGATCCCCAGTTGCTACTCCTCAACCTGCCACTACACCTATCTCTCCTCGTCTCTGGATCAGAGATGATCTTGGAGGCCTGAAAGGCACCACATCTGCATTTTGAGAGCTCTTCATTAGTCTCAGACATATAACATAAAAATTTCATAATTAAAATACCAAAAACAATTTATAATGAAACATTCCTTTTTACCTAGGTCTCCCCATTATGAACCCTTGGGTAGAGCCAATTCGGGATCATCACAGAAGTCAGTCCTGGAATAAGCATAATCCTCCACCATAATCAACTGACCTCTCAGCCACTCGAAGAACATGGGACCATATGTAATGGTTTTCACCCCACCATGGCGTGCCATCAAGTTTATCCACCTATTCATCTGAGGATCCTATGGAGCGGGTACACCCCAATACAGATGTTGTAGGCACAAAAATGGGACCCTCTCTAGGAAGAAGGACACCAAAATCAATCCATATCTGAATTGTTTCAGTCGATCGTTCCTACACTTTGTTGATTGTTTCTTCATATTTTTTAGGAGGCCCTCACACCAATTAAAAACTATGGGCTCCATGCACTCGATAGCATATTGAAAATGACTCTGCAAAGACATGAGAGGAGACACACTCCTTACCATACGAGTAATGGTATAGAGAATAGTTATCAAAGATAAGTCCTGGATGTCTTTTATGGAAACCTTGCCACTGTGTTTCTCTGTAGCATCTGCGTAGTGATGTACTACATAATAATCCATTGGTTCACCTCCTCCTCTACTTCCTGATAGTTATACTCTGGATGCACAATGAGATAATAAAATCAAGAAGTAAATTTCCTCAATATCTAGAGTGAGTGTATATACCCTGACATGAAAATCTTGTTCATTCACGTCCCACATCCGGACTAAGTGTTCCAATAGAATTAATTGGGCTCTCATGCACTGCACTTTGAAAATTTTTAGCAATCCGCACTACCGGAGTGCCATGACGGTGGTGGGATCATTCCCGGAAATGTAATATTCCTCCTCATGCTCTATTTCCCTCCATTCGAGCATGATGACCGATAAAAGTCTACCAAAAAACAATAAAGATAATTTAGTTCATCAAAAATCCAAATTTGGGAGTTTTACTAGCTCTCTCTCTCTCTCTTTTTAATTTTTGAGTTGCGGTCATCGCAGGGGAAAAATTCACCACAGTTCAGCGTCATCGCACCCCAACAATTAACCCCCTATGACGATAAAGGATCGTCACAGTACCTGATATGGGAAGATTGCACTGATATGGAGGCACAATCTCCCTTGAAAATTTGCCCATAAACTCAAAATTTAACCATTAAAATTGAAAAAATTTACCATAGAAAGAGAGAGGGGAGGAAGAGCACCTACCTCATAGAAACGGCTCGAGAAATCATCCACGGAGCGCTCCAGAATCTCCACTTGAAGATCGGAGGAAAAATAGGGTTTTTGGCACTAGTTTGGTGAAAATTCAAATGAAATGGTAAAATGAACTAGTTTTGACCTATTTAATTTATTTTTACCATTTTAATTTAAAATTAAATTATTTTTTTAAATATTTCACCTATGTCGCAAACCTAATGAACTTTTCAAAGTGTTAATATTGAAGGTTAGAGATCCGATGACCGAACTTTTGATATGGATCACTCCTTTTTGGTCGTTTTTGCATGCTTTTATGATGTATTTATACTTTTAGGGTTTTTTAGGAAAACATCCGAGCATGGTCTTTATTATTTCTCACTCATAAAACTATGTGAATGTAATCGAGTATACTTTTATCACTTTTTCATACTCGTAATGGTAATATGAAAAAGGAACCCCCTGGAGTCTCCTTTAAGCTCTTTTCAAACTCCCTAAACATGAAAAGATAGCCGAGTGACCTTGTTCTTTTCACGCTTGTAAAAGTATTTGAATAAAACGTCCGATGAGTGATAGTTTATCTCTTTTTCGGTCTCATCAGACTAATTAACGAAAAAGGAAATTTTGGATTTTTCTTCAAGTTTTTTTCAGACTCTCTAAACATGAAAAACCCTTGAGTTTTCTTTCTTTGGACTCGTAAAATAAGCATCGAAAGGCCCATATGGGTTTGAACCACTCCTTCCTAGGGTTCTTAAAAATACTCTGAGGGACTCATTCGAAGGATGAGATTACATTACAAGAATATGCTATGCTCCTCAATCTTGCGTAAAAATAAAGAGGTACTCGCCATAAATGATGGGGGGAAATTGAGAAGAATTGTATATCCGTATCTATTTTAGTGGCAGTAAGTCACTCTTGAACATGACAACCCTCTTCATTATTGTACCTGGGTTGGGAAATCCATTTGTCTCTCGTTTGATCATCCATAAGTCTGTAACTTGGGTCCTCCTTGAGTCAATGCTACCAAGACAATTGTTGTGTCATTCATATTTTCAAGAGAAGTTCAACCTACACAAGCCTTCTATCGAGTCTACCATCTGCAGTCCTCAAATTTTTACCATGTCGGCCTTCCCTGAGTCAGTTCCACATCATTTCATACTCTGATCTACTTCAGATCTATTACTTATTTCGTGTCGATGATGGTGAATACATTAAGGGCCTCCTTCGATGAGTCTTTTCCTATTGAATTTAACTCATTACTCAAGAATTAGACTTAGAAATCATTTAGTACCTTGGAATCTACATGCCTCAATGACAGGTTTCCTCGTTTTCAACAGTGGGTTCACATCATTGGCCCCTGATTGAAAATTTCCATCGAGTGTTCAAATTCATCTCATTAATTCACATTTGTTGGATTGTACAAGAGTACCTTGGGGATCATTGACATCAATGGTGATTTCCCTATCACTTGTTAACAGTTTCCATTAATGACCGATAATCAAGTGGTTTCTACCATGTTCGACTTCGACACCTGTAATCACATGGATATATTCGTACTTGGGGACGATGGAAATGAAGACCCTGTATATCTCCATATCAGTCTAGGTTGTGATGGAGTATTCATAAGTCTGTACTTACACATAGATCCACCATGTATTTCTCATGGCTGTGTCCGAATTTGAGTCATTAGAGCATAGATCCACAGTGTATTTCGCGCAGCTATGTTGAATCATGATGACATGGATCCACAATGTATGTTTGGTTTCCATAACTCACTTGACACTTATGATTAGAGTCACTTGTAGTATGAGTATGGGAATGCCTACCTCAATAAATGGTATATTATTATGTAGATGCTTGATTGTTTGTAGGTTTCTTACTGATGTGCTCCTTGTTCGTGACACACACATTCTACAAAGTATTTAAGTTGTCACATGTTACAACTTCATACTTTGGGGGGAATTCTGTTACACATTATTTTCGTCACCCCTATGATCAACTGACGATATGGGCATTTCTTACTCCTGTGTTCCCTGGAGATATTGAAGAAATAAGACTTTCTCCCTGGGAAATAAAATCATCTCTCCTTTCTCAAAAACCCTACCAAAGAAGTTAGTCACACCCTAATTTATGCTAAGGGCATGATTATTCCTTATCGTCGCATGCTACACCACAGTGGAATGCGATGTCATCATAGGTTGCTTGTGTTTAGGGTGCGACAATGCTTAAGTAAAGGAAAAAGGTGAAATTCTCAAAGGTTCTGGAATGGAATCTTCGAAAGGATGAGGTGATCTCTGATTGGTTTGGATCTCACTCACTTCTCTGATTTAGTGGGATCATCCTAATCT
Source organism: Picea glauca (assembly GCA_000966675.3). Lineage (NCBI taxonomy): Eukaryota > Viridiplantae > Streptophyta > Pinopsida > Pinales > Pinaceae > Picea > Picea glauca. The sequence continues at coordinate 272,771 of JZKD02S2126952.1, forward strand.
CTTCATCCCTCCCTATTCACTCTATATAAAGAGGGATATCTCATGGGAAAAGCTAGGTTGGCTTATGCATGAAGAATTCTGCTAAAGATTGTACTTGTGATAGCTTTGCTTTAGCTTTCCAAGTCAGGTTGTGAATACTCTTCATCAAAAGCATTGGAGAAAAGGTGTGTGTGTTGGAGAAAAGGGATATTAGAAGGGACCTTGAAACATCAAGGCATAGGTTGTATTCTCCACTTTCATCAATATAATGCAGTGATACATTTCTTCCCTATAAATGTGTGTCCATTTTTATTGTGTAACTCCTTGATCTTATGCATAGGTTTCATTGGAATATATATATCTTTGTACTCTCTCTTTGCTGGTTTGTGCTTCTTAACAGGTTCAACATCCCACAAATCCAAAGATGGAGCAAGGATGATACTAGCGAGGATCAAACGATGCTTAAACAGTATGTCATTTGTCCCACTTTGCACTAGCTTACATTACAATGAAATCTAAGGAGAATATTGTATTTTGCTATGTTTTGTTCTAGTTTCTTGTTGAAGTTAGGGAGATTAGTTTGTGTCAGCACTTACCGATTTGTTCGATAACAAGGGGAGATGCAATTTTTTCATAATTCTGAACAAACTTGCAATAATAGCTCGTTAAACCCAATAAACCACACAAAATTTTAAGATTTTTCACGTGAGGCCAATCCTTCATAGCTTCAATTTTCTTAGGATCTACATGTAAACCATCCTTGTAATACACCTGTTTCCCCTAGTTTGTAAATATAACTATAACTGGCCAAGAGACTATGGAAGACTAAATATGTGTGAATGTTTGATTTGAAGAACCTTTGTATGAAAGGGTCAATGTATGAATTTTATGTTATTAATAGAAATTTTATGTGTGTTGCACAACTGCTGAAAGGGGGGAAGTTTTCCATAATAGACCATGGATGCTATGAGAGAGATGGTGAGGGGAAACCAAGAATGGTTGAGATAACCCTCACCAGACCAATACCTACTGGGTGTAATTTCTCAATCGTCCTCTGACCCATAAATGAATTACTAGTCAGGCTGGTAGTTGGAAGGCCATCCTGAAGAGTTAATGAGGAGATGGGGTAGGGTACCCATCTTTAAGGCTTCTAGGCCTGACCACGAATCTGGATTTGGACCCACACAATATTTCCAAGGAATGAAATAAATGAGGTAATTCGGGGATAGGGACAGATTTTCCATATCACAGAGTAGAGAAAACCACTCTCCCGAGAAGAGAAGGAAAATAGATACTTTGACTCTGAGGTTGAAAGGAAAAACCGAGCAGTAAGCTCGTTTTGGATGAAATAAGCCATGGATGGAATTTGGCTACAAGATGATAAATGAGGCTGATGAGTGACTGAGAAAGTACTCGTGCATACCTCCTTGCTTGGAGTAGAGAAAACCAGTTGCCAAGCTCCTACGAGAGGAGGAGAGTAACCTCCGTCCCTGACTGTTGTGGAGCAAAGAGAAAGAATCTCTCTCAAAGCATCATGGTCTAGCTCAGGGATGGCTAGTGGTAAATCCGTCAGGAGTGATTGTGCCTATGGTTGGGAGGAAACATGCACCCCTTTTAGTAGTCGCTTCACTTTTTCTAGTTCTGATAAGTATTTTCATACTCCGTGTAATATACTGGATGAAATGTTTATGTTATGATTACGTCTTTTAGTATTTGAACAATTATTAGAAATGCTCTTTGGTTTCTATGAACTATTATATCTATATGATCTTTGATTTATCTCAGTTTAGTTGTTAGAGGGTCATGGGATATGAATCTGTAGGAGAGTCGGGGGTAGGAGTAACTGAAACGCCTAAGTCCTACCGATCCTTTGAATTTTCCTTAGCGGGAATGTCAAGTTCCTCTCTATGGGAGAAGGGCATTTCCCTTCAAACTAACCACCCATATGACCGAGGGCTCATGCATGTGTCCTTAACCCACTTGCTGCAAAAGTATTTGTGCCTAACCCATAAGATGTTCCAAGAAACCCATGTGACTAGGGTCTAGGAACCCTGCGCTAGTCCAAAAGGGGATATCTCTTTCAGCTTCGAGACTTTGGGACTTATGATTCCACAATCCCCAAAAATAGTTGAAGGCCGAAGTCATGAATCAATGAAGGTCATCGATTTGTGGATCCAGTGTAGATCGCTCTCAGCTGTTAGATCAGACTTAGGAGGGGAAGCATTAAGTGCTTTAGCAAAGTCTTATTCCGGGAGAATAAGAGTGGTCTACTGCTGAAATTTCCTGAATGTCGGAGTCGCAGAGTAAATTGGGGCCGTCGAAACTTGAGGGACACATTTCCACAGATCAACAGTTATCCAAGAGTCTAGGTATTCAAAGATATAGGGACGTGTGAGTTTCCCCAAATCTCTGCAAGCTAGATTAAATACTGGCCATAGATGTTAGGTATGCATGGAAAGCGATCCGATGTGGTTTGGAATGAAATCCGAGAGATACACCCCAAACTCCCGAATGTTGAAATGATGAAGTGACAATGACCGTGGGATGAACGGGTACATGGAAAACAATATTGTGGTCTGGAGACTTCGTACTCTAGAGGAATTTGGCCAAGGGTTTTTAAGGTGTGAAAACCATCGAAGTCTTGAACGACGGAATAAATCTTGGTCGTTGATATGAAGAGCACGTGTGGCACCAGATCCGAGAGCCCAGAGACATAACTCTTCGAGGGATTTATGTCGAGAGGATGAGGTAAGCTCCAAAGGTCGTAGTCGCAAAGTAACGAGAGTTGTAGATCTATGGATCTATGTAGAATCTTACTGACTGTTAGATCGAAGGGATGACCATTTATCAGTCTAAGATGACGTGTCTTGATGACATCATCTGATCTTATGTGGAACCACATTACGCATGCCACATGTCACCCATTTTTTGTCAATTCACAGACCCCTTATGCTGATTAAATCAGGACACATGTCACCGCCTAAGGAGGACGCGTGTCACCCCTTGACTCTTGCCGCATGTTAGTTGTTGGGTCATGCCCGCTTGGCCTACATAGATGGTGATGTGTCTGGAACTTCGGGAGTCTAGATAGTTTCGGGGGTTCGAAAGATTCAAACATAGTATGCTAAATAAATATTCGATGAGAATCGTCAATCCCTGATAGCCAAAAGTCCAATTATGATAGTCGATCACTGAAATTCCAAAAAAGTATTATGAAGACTGTCGATTTTCGATGGATGAACAACGAAGAGGGGACATTCAATGTAAATTGCCGAACCCTGAAAATCGAAGGGTTAAGGTAACGTGGTGAGATTACGGGACTTCGAGGGTTAGGAAATAGGAATGTTCGGTGCCAAATGTCAAAGACTCCAATTAACAAGCACCAGGTACTTTGGGAGGCCATAACTTGCAGACCAGAGCTTGAATTTTAGTGAAAAAATGACCATTGGAAAGATCGAGGAGAGAAGAATCCAATGGAGATCCCAGAGTTAGGATTTGAGATAGTTAGGAGGAACGAAAATTTTATTCCCCATCCCTTTAAAGGGTATTTAGGGGTCAACTGTGTTACAAATTGGTATAAGAGCATGGAAACAACACTAAGCTTTGTTGGGCTCATGCACGAGTTTCATAGAAAAATATTATTAGAGAACTTATGGGGTAACACCCTGCCTTACCCCCTTCTATAAGAAGCTTGTTTGAACCTCTACTAAAGAGAGGAATGCCACCTTATATTCTTGATATATATTTTGGAAGTCTACACTGTAGGTTGCTAATGTTTCCAAATAAACAACTGACTTGACCTTGCAATAATATGCGTTGTTCATGAATTGGTGGAATAGTAACTAACAAAAAATGTTTTATCAACACTCAAGCAGTCAATGAACAACATGGTAACTACGACGTAAAGGATGGTAACACATCGGGAGTTGGGGGAGAGCTCCCACAATAGAGAGGAAGAATTTGATGAAAGGAGGGTGGTGGAAACCCCTCCAAATTTGGATTAAAATGTAAGAATCCTCATGGAATAATTACAGAGTTATAAGGATGACAATGAAAGGCTGATCAAGGAGCAGGAAAATTAGATTGAAATTAATGTAGTCCTACTACAAAGTCTATCAGATATACAAAGGAGACTACAACATGGTCCAGCTTCTAGTCATGTGGACTAGGCATCATACTAAGAAAACTCCAAGTCCACCTGAGATACAAAATCATGGTCCTGAAAGTGGCCACAACAGGAGGAGAACTTCAAAGAAGGCCCAACATGGAGCCAAGATAAATTCAATGGAATATTCCTCTAGTGAGGACACTGACCACTCCAAGGAATATTCTAGTGGAAAAACTATTTCCCATTCTTAGGCGAGAGGAAAGAAGAGGAAACATTCCAAGAGTTGTGACCCTGAAGAATTCAAGAAAGCCAAACCACCCACCTTCGATGGAGAGATTAAGAAGGGGGAAGAAGATGAAGTTTGAATACTTAGTTTGAAGAAGTACTTCAGTGTCCATGACTACTCTAAAAACTTAAAGGCTCATATAACCATTTTCAACTTGAATGAGAAAGCTTCCATTTGGTGGGAAGACCTTAGGAATGTGAAAGGAGTCCATGAGAAGGACTTGTCATGGAAAAAATTTGAGAAATAATTCAAGAAGAAATACCTATCAGAAAAGTACTTTGATGGAAAGACCAAGGAGTTCTATGAACTCAAGCTGGGACAACTCACCATAGATGAGTATATCAACAAATTTCTTGAGATGATGAGGTATGTTCCCTACATAAAGGATGAAAAGGTAAATATGCAACAATTTATCAGTGGATTACCTCAGTCCTATTGGGACAAAATTGAGTTTGATGAGCCAAATAACTTAGAATATACTATTCGAAAAGCAAGGTATTTCTATGAGTAATTCAAGAGTAAGACAGAACCCCATGAAGTCTGGAAGAAGAAAAAAAAATCGGTATTCAAGAAGAAAGAGTTTAAACCCTTGATATTTAAGAACCTTGGTAAGAGCTCTAGGATGAGATTTCCTTCCAGAAGTGTGTATCAACAAAATTTTCCCTCCCAGAGTGGAAATAAACCATTAAGAGAAGATCCAAGTAAGACTGATAACACGAAGAGAGAACCCTTGAAATGTTGGGGTTGTGGAGAGGAACATTTGCTGAGGGATTGTCTGCATAGGAAACAAAACAATGGGAGATTATAAAACATCCAAGAGGCTACCATAGTCAATGATGTGGCTAGGATCCCGCCACAAATTTATGCAGCCATGGATAATAGACAGTCTGACCACAAAGATTCAGTGGTGGATATGGAAGGTACAATTTCCAACCATCCTGTTTCCATTTTAATTGACCCTGGTTCTAATTTGAGTTATGTTTCCCCTCAAATGGTTGATAAATGTAAATTAAAACAAGTTAAACATGTTAAATCATGGCTGGTACAACTAGCCACTGGAACCAAAAGAAAAGTAACAAAGGTCATACCAGCATGCCCATTTGTCATGAGTGGGTTTCCCACCCAAGCCAACCTAAAAATACTTCCTCTAGGATCTTATGACCTACTAATTAGCATGGACTAGTTGGATTCCCAAAAAACCAAGTTGGACTATTACATTAAAAATTTGGAGTGTGAAAATGAAGAAGTAACAAGGGTAACCCTACAAGGTATTCAAAATCCTATCTCAGTGAGACAAATATCATCCCTCCAAGTGAAGAAGTATTGTGGAAAGGGATGTCCCATGTATGCAATACAAGTACTAAACTCTATTGAGAATGACAAACCCATCCTAGAGGACCATCTGATATTGAGAGAATATTAAGATGTATTTCCAGAAGAGGTACCAAGTTTACCTCCAGGAAGGGATATTGACTTTTCAATAGAACTTGTACCAGGAGCTGTGCCAATATATAGAACTCACTATACAATGATTACACTAGAGCAGGTTGAACTCAAACTACAACTGAAGGATATGTGGGACAAAGTCCACATTCGACCTAGTGTGTCTCCATGGGAAGCACCAGTCTTGTTTGTGAAAAATAAATATGGCACACTCAGACTATGTATATATTATAGAAAACTTAATAAGATGACCATCAAGAATAAGTATCCCTTGCCAAGGATCGATGACTTGTTTGACCAATTAAGGGGTGCTACCATCTTCTCCAAGATTGACTTGAGGTTTGGATACCATCAGGTCTGATTTAAAGATGAATACATCAACAAGACAAACTTTAGGACAAGATATGGCCACTATGGGTTTGTGGTGGTGTCTTTTGGGCTTACCAATGTACCAATCACTTTTATGTGCTTAATGAATAACGTATTCAAAAAGTTATTGGATAGATTTGTGTTGTTTTTCATTGATGCTATCCTAATATATTCCAAGAATAGGTAAGAACATGAAGCACATATCAAGCTAGTACTCCAAGTACTAAGAGAACATCAACTCTATGCTAAGCTTAGTAAGTGTGAATTTTTCCAGAAACAAGTCCATTACTTAGGCCATGTTATTTCTGAGGAAGGAGTGGTAGTTGATCCTGACAAGCTTAAATCCATCATGGATTGTCCTACCAAAAAGGTTGTATTTGATATCAGATACTTTATGGCACTGGAAGGATACTTTATGAGATTCATAAGAGGATTCTCCAAGATTGGTTTCCTAATCACCTCCCTTCAGAAAAAGGGGGTTACATTCATTTGGAAATCAAAATGTGAAGAAATTTTTCAAGAGATGAAATACCTTCTAAACAATGCGTCTGTACTGAATATTGCAGATCCAAACAAAGACTTCCTTGTGTGTACATATTCCTGCAAGGAATGGCTCAGAGGAGTCCTTATGCAAGAAGGATATGTGATTTTCTATGAGTCCAGGAAATTGAATGAGCATGAATTCAATTATGTGACCCACAACATGGAATTGGTTGCCATAGTGCATGCTCTAAAAATGTGGAGGAATTACCTCTTAGGTGGAATATTTGTACTTATGACATACCATAGTGGGTTGAGGTAGTTGTTTGACCAACCAAAACTTAATGTGAGACAAGCTAGGTGGATAACTTTCCTTAGCGAGTTTTATTTTGAAATCAAACATATCAAAGGAAAGAAGAACAGGGTGGCTAATTCCCTTAGTAGAAGTATGGAATTAGTTCACTTGGCAGCTGTAAGCACTAGTGAATCATACATCAAAGAGAGGGTCAAAATTGTACAAGAAACAAATGCATTTTTCAAGACCGTGACATCATACCTAAAGAAAGAGCCCACACGACTAAAGTGTGAAGGCTATCAGATGCTTAATGATGACCTGCTGAATTACAAGGGTAGATTATATATCCCAAGTTGTGACAACTTGAAGAGGTTAATAATGGATGAACTACAAAAAATACCATATACTGGTTATCCTGGTTATCAGAAAATGATCACGACCACTAGGAAACTATTCTATTGTCCCTGACTAAAAATGACTAAAAAAGGACATAGTTGATTACTTAGCTAAGTGTCTAGAATGTTAGCAAGTCAAGGCAGAGCACCAACACATAATAGGGTTGTTGCAGAACCTACCAATTCTTGAATGAAAATGGGAAACCATATCCATGGATTGCATCACAAGATTACCAATATCAACCAAACAAAACGATGCCATCATCGTAGTTGTGGACAAACTGAGCAAATTTGCTCACTTTATACTTTTGAAATCAAATTTAAAGGAAATAGAAATTGCCAGCATCTTCATGAAAGAGATATTCATACTGCATGGGATGCCTAAGGAAATTATATCCGACAGAGATACAGAGTTTACTTCAAACTTTTGGAAATCTCTATTTGCTGGTTTTGAAACAAAATTACTCTTTAGTACAACCTATCACCCTTAAGATAATGGGTACACAGAGAGGGTAAACCAAGTATTATAATAAATGTTGAGGATGCATGTAATGCATCAACCCAAGAAATGGGAGGACTACCTACCACTAATAGAATTTTCTTACAACAATGGCTATCACGAGTCATTAAAAATGATCCCTTTTGAAGCCCTCTATGGAAGAGAATGCAATGTTCCAATCAACTAGAAAAACTCGATAGACAGAGTTACAATCGAGCCATATATGATAAAGGAAATGGAACAACAAGTAATTCATATCAGACAAAATCTGAAGATAGCCAAGGATAGACAAAAGAGCTATGCATACATGAAAATGACTCCTAGAGAGTTCAAATCAGGGGATCATGTGTATCTCTGAGTTAGACCTAGGAAAATATCCTTGAGGATGGGAGCTTGTGCCAAGGTGGCACCTCGTTATTGTGGACCCTTTGAAGTTTTGGATAGAGTGGAACTAGTAGCCTATCGGCTAACACTCCCTACCACAGTGAAAACATATAATATTTTCCATGTTTTTTTATTAAAGAAGTATGTACATGATCCTAATCATATTATTGAATGGTCTATGGTTCAAGTGGAATCCAAGGGAGAATTCCTGCCAGAACCTCAATGCATAATAGATAGGAAGGAAACCCCACTCAGGAACAAAACCATTGCACAGGTCAAGGTGCAGTGGAAACACTTTGTCCCAGAGGAGGCTACATGGGAATGGAGGATGCCATGAGACAAGCATATCCCTTTTTGTTTACTTCTGTACATACAGAGCACATCGATAGATAAAAAATCAAGGATGATGTTCCTTTAAAGGGGAGGAGATTGTAATACCCCTGTTTTCCCCAGTTTGTAAATATAACTATAACTGGACAAGAGACTATGATAGACTAAATATGTGTGAATGTTTGATTTGATGAACCTTTGTATGAAAGGGTTCATTTTTTGTTATTAATAGAAATTTGATATGTGTTGCACAACTGTTGAAAGGGGGGAAATTTTCCAAGATACACCATGGATTCTATGAGAGATATGGTGAGGGGAAACCAAGAATGGTTGAGATGAGCCTCACCGGACCAGTACCTACTTGGTGTAATTGCTCAACAATACTCTAACCCATACATGAATTAACAGTCATGTTGGTAGTTGGAAGGCCATCCTTAAGAGTTAATGAGGATATGGGGCAGGGTACCCATATGTAAGGCTTCCAGGACTAACCACGAATTTGGATTCAGACCCACGCAACCTTGTTGAGGAAGGCAAAAAATGAGGTAATCCGAGGATATCGATAGATCTGCTAGATCATAGAGTAGAGAAAAAAAATCTCCCGAGAAGAGAAGGAAAATAGATACTTCGACTTTGAGGTTGAAAGGAAAAGGTGAGCAATAAGCTCATTTTGGATGAAAGAAACCATGAACGGGGTTTGTCTACAAGTTGATAAATGAGGCTGATGAGTGACTAAGGAAGTACTCATGCATACCTCCTTGTTTGGAGTAGAGAAAACTAGTTACCAAGTTCCTATGGGAGGAGGAGAGTAACCTCTGTCCCTCACTGTTGTGGAGAAAAGAGAAAGAATCTCTCTCAGAGCATCATGGTCTAGCTTGGGGGTGGCCAGTCGCAAATTCATCAAGAGTGACTGTGCCTATGGTTGGGAGGAAATGGGCACCCCTTTCAACAGTCACTTCAATTTTTCTATTTCTGATAAGTATTGTCATGCTCTGTGTAATATACTGGATGAAATATCTATGTTATGATTAAGTCTTTCAATATTTGAATAGTTATTAGAAATTCTCTTTGGTTTCTGTGAACTGTTATATCTATATGATCTTTGATTTATCTTAGTTTAGATATTAGAGGGTCATGGAATATGAGTCTGCAGGAGAGTCGGGAGTAGGAGTAACTGAAACACCTAAGTCCTGTCAATCCTTTTAATTTTTCTTAACGGGAATTTCGAGTTCCTCTATGTGGGAGAAGAGATATTCCCTTCAGAATAACCACCCATTTGACAAAGGGCTCATGCCTGTGTCCTTAACCCACTTTTTGCAAAAGGATTTTCACCTATCCCATAATATTTTCGAAGAAACCCATGTGACCAGGGTCTGGGAACCCTGCACTAGTCCAAAAGGGGCTAACTCTTTCGAATTCAAGACTTATGGTTCCACAACCCCTAAAAATAGTTGAATACTAAATTTGTGAATCAACAAAGGCCATCAATCTAGGGATCCAATGTAGATCCCTCTTATCCATTAGATCAGACTTAGGAGGGGAAGCATTAAGTGCTTCGAAGAAGTCCTACTCTGGAAGAATAAGAGTGTTCTACCACTGAAAACTCCTGAATGCTAAAGTCATGGAGTAAATCATGCCCATTGAAACTAGAGGGACACGTGTCCAAAGATCAACGATTATTTGAGAGTCTGGGTATTTACTGACATAGGGATGCAAAATTTTCCTTGGAGCTCTGTAAGCCGGAGTAAATCCTAGCCATAGATGCTAGGTACTCGTGCCAAGTGATCCAACATGGTCTGGAAGGAAAGCCGAGAGATACATGCCAAACTCCCAAATGTCGAACTACTAAAGTGATGATGACCGTTGGATGAATGGGTACGTGGCAAGAAATCCTGTGGTCTAGAGACTTCGTACTCTAGAGAAATTTTTCCAAGGGTTTTCACGGTGTGAAAACCGCTGAATTCGCGAATGCCGAAATAAATCTTGGCCGTTGATAGGAAAAGGAAGCATGGGGCTAGATTCAAGAGTTTGGAGACTTGGATCTTAGAGGGATTTGCGTCAAGAGGATGCGGTAAGTTCTGAATCCTAGAGCTGTAGATCTATGGATCTACGTAGAATCTTATTGACCGTTACATCGAAGGGTTGAGCAATTATCATTCTAAGATGATGTGGCTTGACGACATCATCCGATGTGACATGGAACCTCATTACACGTGCCATGTGTCACCCAATTTTGGTTGATTCAAAAAATCCTTATGTCGATTAAAGAAGGACACATGTCACCCCTTGACCCTTACTGCCTGTCATCTGTTGGGTCATGCCCGCCTGGCCAACATGGTTGGTGACGTGTTTGGAACTTCGAGGGTTCAAAAGTTTCAAATGTAGTATGATAAATAAATATTCGATGAGAATTGCTGATCGTCGACTACCGAAAGTCCAATAATGATAACCGATTGCCAAAATGACAAAAACGTAGTACGAAGATCATCAATTGTTGATAGCCAAATGGTAAAGAGGGGACGTTCAACGTAAATCTCCAAACACCGAACGCCAAAGGTTTAAGAGCATGTGTAAATATTACAGGACTTTGGGGATTAGGAAATAGGAATGTTCGGCGCCGAATGCTAAAGACCCCAATTAACAAGCACCAGGTACTTTAAGAGGCCATAACTTGCAGACCATAGCTTGGATTTTAGTGTGACAATGATCGTTGGAAATATCGTGGCGAGATGAATCCTATGGAGATATCGGAGTTAGGATTTGAGATAGTTAGGAGGAACAAAATTTTGATTCCCCATCCCTTTAAAGGGTATTTAGGGGTCAGGTGTGTTACAATCCTTGCCAAAAATATAGCCCAGGTACTCTACTTCAGAAGCTCGAAAAATAAATTTATACTATTTGAGAAAGAGTTTGTGTTGAGAAAATAATTGTAATACTTGATCCACAAGACCAAGATGGGATTTCCAAGTTTTACTATAAATGAGGACATCATCAAAGAAATCTAAGGCAAAATGATAGAGGAAAGGATGGAAGACATGATTCATGAGACTTTGAAAAGTGGAAGGTGCATTACGTAGGCTGAAGGGCATGGATAAGAACTCATAATGGCCCTCATGAGTTCAAAAGGATGTTTTGGGAATATTGACCTCTTTCATACATATATGGTGGTAGACATAACATAGATCAAGTTTGATAAAGTACCGAGCACCACTCAATTCATCCATAAGGTCATCAATGACAGGAATGAGGAATTTATCTTTGATGGTAATTTTATAGAGGGTGCACAAATTAGGACACATGTGCCATGTGGCTTGTTTCTTGAGTACCATAACTATAGGAGAATAATAAGGGATAGTACTAGGATGGATAACACCCACCGCTAGCAGTTCTTGAACAATTTTCTCAATTTCATTTTTCTGGGAAAAGGGATGACGAAAAGGGAGAACATTGGGAGGAAGGACACCATGAAAAAGAGGAATGAAATGATCATGTGCACCATGAGAAGGTGGAATTCCTTGTGGATTGTTAAAAATATATTTGTTGTTTGGATAATAGAGATTGTAGGTTGGGATGAATAGTAGGTGAGAGGGTATCGACTGCTTGAATGGAATGGAGTTGGAAAATAATGCTGGAATGACCTTTTTTGAGTATTTTTTTCCATTCGGTGGGAACTGATGATCTCATGGGAGCCTACTGTGATTCCTTAGGATTGATATTGTTGTCTATCCTATTGTAATTTCATGGTGAATTCCTTAAAATCCATGGTGATGTTTCCTAGTATGTGTAGCCATTCAACACCGAGCACAATGTCACAACCAACCATGTAAATAGAAAACATCTGAGATTTCAAGTGGTTCTGACCAATTTGCAGGCCCACTTTTTCACAATGCCCCCCACATTTCATGGAACCAGCATTTGTAATCATGATTTGAAAATTGTTAACTACACAGATATAACACATGGTTTATTGAGAAATGCATCGATGAATAAAATTATGGGTGCTTCCACTGTCAACTAGCATAATGAATTTCCTATATGTATCCAATTGTTGGTACATGGGTAGACCCAGGGTTCAGTTCTAACAACGTACCAACAAACCCTAACTATTGGCACTTTCAGCAACACCTACGAAGCAGATGTAGTCCCACCCGAAGTAGATATAGGGGGTTGCAGGACAAAGGTGTATACAACCAGAGGGAATACAAAGTGGGTCGAAAAACTAAGTAACCCAACAACTATATATCATTTACCAACTTAAACCTACTTCACATAGTTATATCTTAGATCGAACACAATGATGCAACAACAGAATAATTAGAAGGAAAAGTACACAACATCAATCACACATAACACAAGGTATACATGGTTCACCCTCTCCCTAGGGCTACATCCACATAACTTTGTTTCTTGATATTATATGAAAACATACAGTTCTATCTGGGCTCTTAGCTTGCAGATCTCTCTCTTCTTCTCTCTGTCTTTCTCTCCCCTCCCTGCGCACCTGGCTGTAGGGTTGATCTTCGCACCCAGTTGAAGATCTTACAATGTGATAATTCTCTCATACACAACACTTCTCTCTCACACAACAACACTCCCTTAGTATCACAAAAAAACTCTATCCAATGACGAACCCAGAACGAACCCATCCCAGGTCCTCTAGACCTTTATTTATACATTACAATAGCTCTCGGACAACCTTAGGTTGAAACCTAGGTGTCAATAGGTCCACTTGACCCGTATTTTCAGGGCTTCACCAACCTGTCTTTCCTTCTTTTCTGCGAGGCGATCCAAGGCACTCCTTGACATCTTCTTCATCTTACTGAGTTGTCCACGATCCATATTTCTTACTGATCTGTTGTCCTCAATCTCCTTGTTCAATGACTTGATTTCTCTTACTTCGCTCCATCTTTTCTGCTTCTTTGGCCACTTCACCTGAATCTCAGTCAATGTGCCTTCCACGCAGTTCACATTTCATCTTTTCTCTTCCTTTTTCTTTTCTTTCTTTCTTACTCCATACCCAAGGCCCAATAGGCCCCGAACACTCACCTATGACTTGTCCCGAGGCACTGTAGATCTGAACCTTCTGTTTCACTTCAAATTCAAACTGTGCATCTCATATTTTTCTTTCTGCTTTGTTCGCCCCCACAATGTGTAGACTGTCTTTTTTGTGTCTGGTACCTAGTTTCAACTACACTTGGTACCTAGACCCTTCTCCTTCTTCTTCTACTAAGAGACGCTAGGCGATTGGTTGTTGTAGTACAATTTCAACTGGCTCCCATTCACCAATCCTTCCTTCCATTCACCATTCAAAGTATTCAACTACACAACTTCTTCTTTAACATAGGCAACTGCATATGCCTCCGACCAATGTGTTCTGAACTTCCCTGGATGTTTCAAGAACTTGTTGTCATAAACTAATACCAGATATCCTTGCTTAAAGGCTTTCTTCTTGAGGCATCTATCGTGGTACGCCTTCTCTCATTCCTTCTGTACCTGCTGATGGAATCCTACAATAAATATGTCTTCCTCTAATTCTACCAACTGCGCAAGTCTATTTTGAACAACGCCAGTGTCAACCATATCTGTGAATGTTGCAATTATCAAACTAGGAACTAAATATTCCATAGGCACAACCGCTTCTAAACCATAAACCAACTTAAATGGAGTCTGCATTTTCAGCTTCTTACAAGTGGTTTAAATGCTGCAATTATCAGTGTTGTCTCCAATATCTTATTGAACACTTCAACTATACCATTCACTTGAGGGTGGTATGGAGTGCTCTTCTGGTGATGAACTTCAAATCCCTGAGTCAAGGCTTCAATAGTATTATTAATAAACTGTGTACCTTGATCTCTCATTAGGATCTTTGGGCATCCAAACCTGGTTATGATATCATCAAATATGAATCATGCAATTGTAGTTGCACTATAGTCCTTAACTACTCTTGCTTCTGCCCATCTGGTCAAGTATTCTGTTGCAGTGATTATGTATCAAGCTATTGTGTGATTTCCTGGTGGGTTGATAGTTCCCACAAATTCAATGGCCCATTTCTCAAATGCATGTAAGGTTAGATGGGGTGCTAAAGGAATCCCATCTCTTCTGGAGGGTTTCCCAACTCTTTGGCATACATCATAGGCTTTGTAGTATTATTTAGCATCTCTGTGTAAAGTGGGCCACCAGAGGCCAACTCTAAGAACCTTATCCACTTTTTCTTTTCCTGTATAGTGTCCTCCCGCGATTCCTTCATGTGATTCTTCCAAAATCAGTGGTCTTTCTACCTCCTTAACACATCTCCTTAGGATCTCATCAGGTCCGATCTTATATAGCTGTCCAACTATAAGTGAAAAATATGCAGCATGAACTACCGGTTGTTTCTTCTGAATGGATGTATATTAGTGAGGTGCCATTCCTGTTGACAGGAACTGAAAAATCTTGGCGAAGTGATCATCAACCTTCATGATGGCCAACATCTATGCATCTAGGAATGTATCCTCCAAACTAGTAGGTTCCTTTCCATGTTCTAACCTAGACAAGTGGTTAAGTCCCTTGTTCATTCTCCCTAGCTTGAACACAATTTCAAAATCATATTCCTGAAACAACAAGAGCCATCTACATATTATTACCCCCAACACGGGCTTGTTGATTAGGTATTTCAACACAGAGTGATCAATGAACATCTTAAAGTGTCCTCCCAACAAGTAGTGACAAAATTTCTACAACACATACACCATGGATAAACCTTCTCTTTCAGTGGTAGTGTAATTTATCTCAGTTGTTAAGAGATTCTTGCTAGCAAAGGATTACAGATGGTCAATATCTCCCACTCCTGGTTGTACTATCACTAATCCTAATGCAATAGATGATACATTGACATGCACATGAAATTCCTTACCCCAATATGGAAAATCCAAAATAGGCGTAGTAACCATTTTCTGTTTTAGTGTGTTGAAGCTCTGTTGGCATTCTTTTGTCCATTGAAACAGACAATATTTCTTCAAAAGCTTCTCCATGGGTGTTGTTATCTGTGCATATCCCTTAATGAAATTTATGTAGTATCCAGTATGTCCTAGCGCAGTGTGCAACTATTTAACCGAAGAAGGGGGAGGTATATCAACAATGATGGCGATCTTGGACAGATCTACTAGCAACCCCTGCTTACACACAATATGTCCTAACATCACTCCAAAGGGTGAAAAGAAGATACACTTCTTCATTTTTAGGGAAATATGACATTGCCCGCACTTATCCAACATTAGTCTTAAACATTCAATATGATTTTGAAATAAAATAAAAACAATCCAATCATCAAAATATGCTTCGATAAATTTATGTAGAAACTCCTTGAATTCTTCGACCACCACCCTAGAAAATATGGCTGGTGCATTCTTCAATCCAAAAGGCAGCACGGTGTATTGGTAGGATCCCCATTCTTTTGCAACTATGGTCTTATGGCGGTCTTCTTTGGCAATCCTGATATGGTGATAACCTGAAAATCCATCTGTGAAGGAGTAAACTTCCTGCCCTCCCACATTATCTAACACTTTGTCAGTAAATGATGTAGGGAATGGATCATGTAAGCATGCATCATTTAGTTTCCTCAAGTATACGTAGATTCTGATCTCTCTTGACTTCTTGTCTTGGACCACCATAGGGATGATCCATTCCGATTCTTCAACAGGTTCTATGATTCTTGCTTCCATCATTCTGTCTAATTCAATATTGACTTTCTGCTTATATTTTGGATTCAGTCTGTAGGGTCTCTGTTTGACCGACCTTGCTTCTGGTTTCAAGGGAATCTTCATTTCTCCCATGGGCCCTTTAATGCCCTTCATGTCAATGAACTTGGTTGGAAACAAGTCCTGATATTCATGCAGTAATTCTGTGATCTTATCAATAGTGGCATCATCCTAGTAATATCCAACATTTGCGAGCTTAGGTTCTTGCTCTGTCCCAATATTGAATTTATTGATTTTAATTGGTTGTCCAATAAAATATAGTTCAATGCCTAGTGATTCTATTTATGTGATGTTCACATTCCTAGGATCATCATCTTCATCAACATTGATATTGTAACAACCTTGCAATTTCTGAAGAGGTGCAGTCCATTCATCCTCTTCTTGCTCAACAGGGAGGTTAGGTGCCTCCTAAAATACTTTCTGTCTGACAACCTGTAAAGCTTGATCTACTGTAGGGTACTGACTTTCAAATAAAAATGAAGCTCCAAAGTTCTGAGTCATACCGTGACAATCTGTAGTGGTGAGGCGTAGTTATGCTTGAAGATACCAGTTGATAGGGGTTGTGTCGAAAGTGTTAATGAATCTATGCACCCACTACTCTTGAGGAATGCTACTCCAGGCTTCCTCACAACTTCGCACATGGTCCTTCAAAAAACTTTGACCTTTGTACCAAACTTCGCACCCTTCTCCCTGATATGAAAAGAGCACTGTCATCAAAGTGCAACATTGCACCCAGTCCGTGATGTTATTCTTGTGCGACCCCCACAATCTTGCTGACGTTGATTTCAAGGCCTCATCCAGTGCCAACAGTCTTTTTTGTAATGGAACAATTTCTTCAAATCCCATTAAGAATGTTTCTAAATGATTTAAACCATCAAATGTGGGAAAATTAGTGATTTATGTGCCGATCCATCGAACCTCCTTGATCAATCTATCACATCTAAGTGCAGAAAATTCATACATTTGTTCTGCCAGTTCTCTAGTGCTTCTTCCGAATCTGATGAACATGTGTTGTCACTTCGCCAACTTAAATTCCCATCTGCTATAGGATTAATGTAATCCTGTTGTCTTGCCGTCAATTTGTAAATATTTTCTAGCTCATATGCATGGTCTTCTTCTCTGATGGGCTCTGTGTATCGACGACCTTCATCAGGATCCAGAGGTGAAATGACCCTAAGGCTATCACCTTCAAATGTCATTCTTCTTTTATTTAAGTCAACCACAATAGAATTGTTGAAAGCCCAATCAATTCCTAACAATGCAGGATAAGGAAAACTTTCATCAACTATCTCAATTACTTCGAAGTCTACAAATGTTCTTACCCCGTCGATGTCCACAGGGACATGCTCCAGCCTTTTGAAGGGGCTTACTACCTTCTAATTAGCCATCCTAAGTCTGATAGGGGATTAAATCAACTTAGGTTTTCCCATCAGTACCCAGGTCTTCTTTGTCATAACATTGACTTCTGACCCTAAGTCGAGGTCCACATAATCTATATCATAATCTCCAATCTAGGAATTAAGGTGTAGTTCCTTATTTTTCCTTCTCTTTTTGGATACTTGATGTACTTCTCTATTCAGTAAGGGATCTACCTTCCCTAGATCATACTGTCTAATAAAATGTTGTAGTTCTTGTATATCTTTTTCATCCTTTATCAAATTAATGCAAGTGAATAATAATTCCATAAGCTTGCTTACCTCTTTTCCTTCTTTGGGAGAAGTATACTGATCAAATGCCAAAGGAATTCCACATTCTCTTACTTCAGGTTGTGTCTTTGATGAAGAAGTCTGATCTCTTCCAAATTATTTTCTTTCCTCTTCAAATGTTTGTTTCTCTTTCCTTAGATCAAACTCTTGTGTCTTTTCTGTAGCTCTTCTGACCCTCGATTCCTCTGTGGTCTTCCTTGGGGTCACTCTGTCTTCGCATGTAGCAGTGCCTCCTATAGTGATAACAATGATTCTAGGATCCACTCTGTGAGGTTCTGCTGAGATTAATTGTACTTGGTGGTTTCCTCCTCATCTCTCTTGAAGCTTGGCTAAGAGCACGGGGCAATATTCTATGACATGTTTAAATGAGTTGTAGTAACTGCAAGTGGTACAAGGGTTCTGACAGTCCCTTGTCAAGTGTCTTGGCTGTGCGTAGTTATAGCAAATGATCTAACCTCTACCTCGACCCATGCTTCCTCTGAATCCTCCATGAGGGTTGGAATTTCCTCTTCCTGGGGAATTAAACTACGTAGTATTTCCCTCTTGTTGTATCTCTCCTTGAATCCTATATGTATCCCTTGACCTTTCATGCAAGAGATCATAAGCCCTACAATATTTCTCATCATTCCCCATAGACTTATAGAATGTGCAGTAAATATTTGTAGGTGTCTGAACATATTTTTTCATGTAATAACATTCTCGAGGGTGATGTTTATTTCTACATACCTCACACCAAGGTAGAGTAACCTGCTTCAAAGGGATCAGGGCTCCAGAGGCCAAGCATTCATGAAATAGGGCACAATGATCCTTATTGTGGTCTTATGACTTGCATATGATACACCATATGTCTTCTCTTTTCTCTTTTCCCTTGTCTTTCTTCATATCTTCGACTTGTAGAGATAATCTAGTTAGCTGACTCAAAATTTGACTCATAGCTGAGCTGGATTCTCTCATAGGGGATGATTCTAGTTTCATGGCGATCTCCAACACCTCAGCCTACAAAGAAACCTTCTGCTGCATCAAAGGGACTCTGATGTGTGTTAGGAGGGAAGAAATGAACCATTCTTTGTTTTGTTCTTAAGGATCTAAAAACTCAACCAACCTGTTAAGGTATTAAACCTCTGATCAAACTCCCAAACAAGTTCAACTTCTTTCGGCTTGATTTATTTCATCTCTATAATGCACTATGATTCTGACTTAGGTTTCTTGAATTCGGAAATCAACGCAGTCTTAATGACATTCAACAGTTTCGGCTATGCAACTCCTTGGACAAATTTCATATACCAGTTCAGTGCACAGTCTCTTAGAGTAGTACTAAAGTGAGCTCTCTTAATATTTTTTTCAGTGACATTCTTAATACTCCACACAACTTCACATAATAACCAATGTTGATCAGGATCTTCAGATCCATCTCCCCTAAAGGCAGGTAACCTCATCTCATCTGCCATAGATCTTCCTAGGTTTCCCGACTGAGTATGTACTGAACTACTTGTAATAGTTCTCTAAGTTCTCTAATAACTCTGACTACTCTAGTTACTTAATGTTTCTAAAACAACAGGAGGAGTAATAATACTTTCTTCGGCAGTCGATGCAGTTCCTAAAGTTTCTGATTCTTCTTGGCAAGGTTCTTTAGTCTTCTCTTCCTCTAGCCCAGCAGATCCCGAATGTTCCCCGTTCACCAAATCTTCTTCTTCTCCATTGTATAACCCTTTATCTTGTGCTATTGTCTCGTCGCTCTTCTCAAAAAATTTCACCATAGGAACCTCTCTGAAGTTTCTCCCACTACGCGTATGTCCAACTTCTATGTCGCTGTCACTGTCCGAGTTCTTGAACATTTTATTTTCAATATGACCAACTACTGTATCTTCAATATGTTCTTCTTATGCAATAGAATCTTGATCTTCAACTTCAAACAATGTACAAATTTTCCTCTTGGCCCCTTAAGGATATATCTCTCTACTTGGCTATATGACTCTACTTTGTCAATAGAAAACTCGGTGATGTACCCTCCAATGGTGCTATCAAACCAGTGATCTACTGCTCTTGACATGACATTATCAAATCTCTTGACCTTCTTGGTCAGCACCGACATCGAAACCACAGATGGTCTATATATGACCTCAAACTATGTATTTTCTAATCTACCTAACCACTCGTATAGTTTATGATGAATTCCTCTAAAGAAAATCTCATGTATATCAGTAAAGATATACTTTTCCAACCAGTCTTCTGTGCTAAGATTAGGGTTCTTGTTCTGGGATTCCGTGAAGTCCTTTTATTGTTCTTCTATCCACTTTTGAATCTCCATCTTTGATGGGAACAAACTTGACATTCCCTCAATGAGATCCTGGTCCCAGCAACAGAACCATTTGTTGGTACAAGGGCAGACCCATGGTTTAGTTCTAACAGGGTTTAGTTCTAACAGTGCACCAACAAGCCCTAACTACTAGCCCTTTTGACAACACCTGTGAAGCAGATGAAGTATCACTCGAAGTAGATATAGGGGGTTGCAGGACACATGTTTCTACAACCAGAGGGAATACAAAGTGGGTCAGACAACAATAACAGCCCAACAAATAGATATCATTTACCAACTTAAACCTACTTCGCATAGTTATATCTCATATATAACACAATGATGCAACAACAGAATAATCAAAAGGCAAAGAACACAACATCAATCAAACATAACACCAGGTATACGTGGTTCACCCTCTCCCTAGGGCTACGTCCATAGAACTATGCTTCTTGATATTAAATGAAAATATACAATTCTATCTGTGCTCTTAGCTTGCAAATCTCTCTCTTTTGCTCTCTCCGTTTCTCTCCCCTCCCTGCGCACCCAGCTATAGGGCTGATCTTCTCACCCAGCTAAATATCTTACAATGCAAGAATGATCTCATACACAACACTTCTCTCTCACACAACAACACTCCCTCAGTATCACAACACAACTCTATCCAATGACGAACCTAGAACAAACCCATCCTAGGTCCTTTAGACCTTTATTTATACATTACAATAGCTCTAGAACAACCTTAGGTTGAAACCTAGGTGTAAAAACCCTAAATACCAAAACCCTATGTGTCTAAAACCCTAGGTCTACTTGACTCATATTTTCAGGGCTTCACCAGCCTATCTTTCCTTCTTTTCCACTAGGTGCTCCAAAGCACTCATTGACATCTTCTTTTGCTTGATGAGTTTTCCACGATCCATATTCCTTACTGATCTGTCATCCTCAATCTCCTCATTCAACGACTTTCTTTCTCTTACTTCACTCTGTATTTTTTTCTTCTTTGGCCACTTTGCCCCAATCTCAGTCAATGTGCCTTCTGCGTAGTTTGCATTTCGTCTTTTCTCTTCCTTTTTCTTCGCTTTCTTTATTAATCCATACCCAAGGCCCAACACCAATTAAATTAATGATTTAGGGCGAAGAAAGAGTAGAGAGGTCATTCAATGAGATAAGTAGTTCAATTTCCGGTGGATCAGAGGTGGGTTATGATCATCTGTTGGAGGTAGATATTGAGAATGGAAAACATTGACATCCTCTACAGAAACATCCTTATCATTGACCATAAAAATATTTTGTTCCTTACACTTGTGCCCCATAAAATATTTTTCATCATGGTTATAGAAAAGACCCTTAAGTTGGCATTCAATCATTTTTTCCCTGGTTGATTTGTGGATCTTGATAGGAGTGGAAGGAGGGGTTGTATTTGTGGGTCAAGCACAAGGAATAAATGATGGTTTTTTATTTTGGGAAGATATTATCTATTTTGATTCCTTGGTGCATTGAATAGATTCAATCCAAGTTTGGAGGTGGACCATTAGGACATGGGCTCGGATGTCATCCTTTAGGCCAGTAATAAAGCATTCCCCGAAGAAGGTGTCGAACATGTCATTCATTTAGAAATCCAATTGCTTAAAAGCGACCATATATTCTTCCACTATAGCAGACTATTTCATCTTGATCAAGCGACCCAAATGATGCGTGTTGGTGTCAAATCATACATAAGGATATGTAATAAATGAGATCCAATAAATATATCCTTTGCGTGATTTTTTATTCCATTTCTACCATTCAAGATCCAAATAAAGTACACTAAAATGAAGTTTGTCTAAATTATAAGTAATGCCACATGAGGAGAAATAATGTTCCATTTGAGTGACCCAGTCTATGGGATCCGATCCATCAAATTTATTCACGTCAACTTTGGGAAGATGAATTTCATGATGAGAAGGGTTGGAATGAAAGGGCATGGAATGGGAGGAATCGATTCCTTCTGGGTGAGAAGGTTGTTCAGGGGAGGTAGGGCCCCTAAATTGACTCATCCATTTGTGCATCTATTTAGAAAATGATTGAAGGTTAATTTTCACATGTTCATAGAGGGAGTCATTATGTAATTGATGGTGGAATTGAGGGTATTAATATTGTCATTGAGGTGTTTAATTTTAGTTTGGTTCTGGGTGATATCAGTGGACAATGCATTGATGCAGTTTTCAACTTCTTGCTTGTGGGTTTGGGTCATGGTGGAGGGAAGAAACAAGAATTGGGAAGGTGGGTCCACATAGAAAGGGGATATGGGTGAGGGGTACCATTGCAATCAATGTAAATTGAGGAATCTAACGGGATAGGTCCCAAACAAGGGTTCCATAGAGGGTGGGCGGGTCCATAGAAGAAAAGGATCAGAAGTGATAGATACCACTATGATTAGGGAAAAGAGTAGAATATGGTGGGATAGGTCCCAAATAAGGGTTCCAATGGGACCACTATACTCTTTTTTTTCTTACTCTTATGGAGTTATACTCTGGTCTGAAAAAAATAATGAAATGACAAAATGCTCAAATTTTTAGTAGTTAAAATTGTGTAGGATTTTCACAACCTCGATGTAGGAGGTAGGGTTGTGTTGTAAAATTTACCCTATGTGTCTGTTTTTTTTTTTTTTGATAGAAAGGGTTATGGTTTTGAGAGTTCCTACAGACAGGGGCTTACCTTATGCTATGGTTCTTTGATATACCCACGGGGTCTAATAATAGTAATCGACCCAATATCTAAGGGCACCAACTAAGGAGGATCAACCGTACCCTTAGTCGTACTACTTGATTACCAAGGTACATGAGAGTAATGTTCCTCACTATTGTTCTGAGTGACACTATAGTAGCAACACAACCGATAAGATGATCTATAGCTAGTTTCAAGAGACCTATGCCACTCCCTATATACCCTAGGGTACATGGGAGTGAATGGTCGTGTACATGTACTATCTAATGCAGTACTACTCGAAGGGGTACCAACATGGGTTACAAAGGTTTCCAATAAGGTGAAATAGTGTGTTTCAAGTAACTTGTGAAACCAACTGTATTTCCTACATCTAGTCTTCCCCAACCATAGTTTTACCCATTGAACAACATATCACTGTGTTTTAAAGACACCAACAATACATGTCTCTAGCTTGAAAAAATAATTGTCTAAAATTATGCAGAGGAAAGTGCTCTGGTACCACTTGTAAGGTACCAGAGGTATTATGCAGAGAATAAACAAAATCATTATCATGAATATTAGAAAAAAGAGAAAAATATAGAGAACAATGACATCATAAATGATAAATTTATTTATAGAAAGACAAGTTCACTTGCCTCTTCGAGGGAGAAACCTCAAGCAGAACATAGCTCAATTACAAAATAATTCTCAAGAAAAAATTCTTCCATGCTTCTATTTTCTTTTGGGGAAAAATCCCCTACAGTAGTGGGATCACTGCAACATACCAATGATGGTACAAGAATAAAATTACACAAAGAATACTAAGCAAAGATATTTTAACCTAATTCCAAAGAAATAACTAACTATTGAGAACAGGGGAAGGGTTAACTCACCAAGAGTCCTACCCATGTTATCATTCTCGATTGTCAGAATCCCCTCATTCTCTTACAATAGTTCTTCTGCAAACCTATAAGAATAAAAAATAGGCAAACCTACACAAAAAGGTAGTTATACTAATAACTATTTGGTAGTTTTATGAAAAATAATAGAATAATCAAAACAATTAGTAGTCTATGAAGCATGTATGAAAGAATTACAAATTTAAACAATACCAATACAATACACTGTTGAGCATAGATGTCATTTATGTCAAACTCAGTGGAGTCTGTAGAAACAACATAGTTGATCTCTGTGCAGTATCATGAGGAGAAGTAGATGATATGTGTAGTTCTCATTGATGTCAAACTCAATGGAGTTTGCAGAAACAACAAAGTTGATGTGTGTGTAGTATCATGAGAATATGTTAGATGATATGTGCATGGTATTGTGTGTATGTAGTAAGAAATGTGTCATAGTAAGAAAGGTGTTGGACGTCGCAGAAAGAAGGTCATAAGTTGGTTTCATGTACACATTAGTGCAACAATATGACAATGGATAATGTGACAGTGGAAAGTGAGACGACGTGACAGTGTGAAAGTGCAACGGTGTGACAATGTGACAATGCAAACAGTGTGAAAGTGTGATGATGTGATAGTATGAAAATGTGAAAATGCGACAGTCTGATAGTGGAAAGTGTGACGGTGTGACAGTGCAACAATGTGAAAGTGTGATGGTTTGATAGTGTGATAGTGTGACAAGGTGACAGTGTGACTGTGCAACAATGTGATAGTAAGTAGTATGGAATTGAGCAGTATGAACTGTGTGGTATGGGATATGCATTATGGACTATGCGGTATGAACTGTGATGAGACTATGACACAAATTTTTCTGTTTGACTTGGTCCATTTGATTTAGTCAAATAATGTTCAATAATATAATTTTTTTACACAATGCAATTGTCATATGTCCACATACTTTATTGTAATTGACAGGATCTTGATTTGGTCAAAGGTTGTCCACATTGTAACTACCATACTTTATTTAGAAAAATTGTAACTAATATGACTTTGATATATTTAAAGTTTGTCCACATTATAACTGTAACATGTCCACATATAGGAAGGTGGAGTCAGAAAAAATATTATAAATATGGATACGCTCTGATTGTGCAGTGCACGGAAGTAAAGGGAAGAAAAATACTGCAACTGTTCATAGGGACACAAATATAAATCCACAAGTCTACATTGAAAGTTTTTGTTTTGTTTCGTTTTGAAACTAGGGTGGAAGGGTGGTGCTAGGGTGAGTTGTAGCTCACTCAGTATTGGTGTCCTCAACAGGTTGGTGCCTTCATAGTCACTGATTTGGTGCTCATTCCAGGGAGTTGGTGCTAGTAAAACCAAGGGGTTGGAGCCTCCTTTTAGTTGGAACTGATAAATATGAGGAGTGGATGCTTCCTTCCCGTAGGTACTGGTAAAATAGTGAGTTGGTGCTCATGTAGAGAATTGGTGTTCTCATTGTAAGGGTTGGTGCCTGCATTATTGAAGAAGAAGAAAAGATTTGTAGTTTTCTACTTTTATGGGTTTCCACGTAAAATCCTGGTGTACTATGTTCATTGTGAGTATTTTCATTTATTCTTGTCAGTTAGTGTGCTAGTTTAATTTCCGCACTATTTTGATTTTTGTGCATTGTTTTTATTTCTTCTTGTTCTTATCATTAAGTCCACACTACTGATAACTTAAATGGTTATAAGAAAAGAAAAGTATAGAAATTTAATACAATACTGATTCACCCCCACCTCTTAGTATTTTTGTGAGTTTCAACAATTGGTATCAGAGTCAGGTTCCTTCAGTAACATTCTAACAGATGGAAGGAATATCACACAGAGAATATGGCAAGTCAAGATGTTTTTCTTTCTTCAACCAGACCTCCTTTGTTCAATGGAACAAGTTTTTCTTTTTGGAAAATCAGAATGAAGACCTACTTGATGTCTCTTGGTACGAAAATATGGAAGATTGTGATAGATGGTTATAAAATCCCAACAACTCTATCAACTGATGAAGCTGGTAAGAAAAATTATTACAACAATGCTAGAGCTATGAATTCCATCCAAGGTGGACTTGCAGAAACAAAGTTTATTAAAGTGATGCAGTTGGAATCCATAAAGGAAATATGGGACAAACTGGTAAACAATTATGAAGGTGACGAGAAAGTAAAATTGGCCAAACTTGAAGCCCTCAGAATGAAATTTGAAAGTCTGAGGATGAGTGAAGATGAGAATGTTGCAAGTTTCTTTCTCAGAGTAAATGAAACTATAAACACTATGAAAGGGTTAAGTGAAAAGTCTGAACAAGATGTGGTAGTTCAGAAAGTTATGAGATCTCTTCCCTCAAGATTTGATTCAAAATTATTTGCTATAGAAGAAATGCATGAACTATATAAACTCACTATGTGTAGGCTACATGGAACACTGACTGCCTATGAGATGAGAAATAAAAATGATTAGCTAGATCTAAAGGATGCAGTTTTCAAAGCATTAGTTAAATCATAAACATATCAAGACCATGATTCTTAGAACACTTTTTAGATGAAGAAGAAGCTAACTTTGTAAGAAAATAAAAGAGAGGCTCCGAGAAATACAAAGGTATGTTACCATTAAATTTTTTTCATTGTGGTAAAATTGGTCATTTTTCTTCTAAGTGTCTAGTCAAAAGAAATAGCATCAATAAAAAGGAAAGAAAAGGAAAGGATAAACCCAATGATTTGAAAAAATCTTTTAAAAGGAATAGTTTTTATTCAAAGGAGGATAGCAATAGTTCTGAAGAAGAATATGAGCTTGATATAATTTTGGATGAAAAATTTCTCATGGCTTTGGAGCAACACAGATCTGATCAAACAGACACAAAAGAGTGTGAAGGTGTAGTAGACATGGAAGGATAACTCATTAGTGCTCTGGAGGAAATTTCCCGACTTGTGAAAAGTAACATACTAAGAAAATAACAGTTACAGGTCTACAAAGAAAAAGACAATGAGGAAATAGTCATCTTAAAAATCTAGCTGGAAGAAGCTAAAAGAAAATAAGAAGTATTGATAAATCAAATAAAAGAAAAGGAGAATATATGTGACAAACTAGACATTGAAATAGTTGTCTTAATAAAATATTTAGAGAAATCCAAGATTCAAATAAATTTAATAAATGGATCTGAAACTCTAGATAACATCCTTAGAAATCGAAGGGCACCAGATCACAAGACAGGGCTAGGATATAAAGAAAGTTTGAAAATTGTCAAAGGTGAATCAAGAACCAACAAGTCAACCTATGGAAAGGATACAATTTATGTAGATGTTTTCAAGGGAAACAATAGTCATCCAAACAATGAAAAATATGAAAAGAAGAGGCAGTTCGAACTAAGTCAGCCTTATTATGAAGTAAGAAAGAAACATGAGTATGAATATTACCAAGTTGGAAGAAAAAGATCAATTCCCACAAGTAAGTTTTTTATTCCAAGGCATACAAATTTCTTTTATGGATATTGTTTCTCTTGTGGAAATTTTGGACATAAGGATGTAAGTTGTATACTTTTTTGATACTACAAAAATGTAAGAACAAGATTAGACAAATATCAAAAGGCTATGGTTCAAAATTGTTTCTCTCCTTTACTGAATGACATCAAGTGCTATATATGCAATAATTTTTGACACAAAGCAAGTGAATGCAAAAGCAAGTTGTTGCCTATCTTTAAGCAGTAAAAAAAAGAAGACTTTACCAAGGTTTGGAGGAAGAAAAATAATAATGAATAAAATTGCGGACTAGCTCTATATGTCAACAATCAAGAAAATAAACAGTACATTGATAGTGGCTGCTCCAAGCATATGACATGAGATTAAACTAAGTTTTAATTCTTAACTGAAGAAAAATGTGGTAATGTCACATTTGGAAATAATGCTCCAGCTAGAATTAGAGGAAAATGGACAATTGTTTTAGATGAAGATAAAAAGGGGAAGAACAAAGCACATAATGTGTTGTATGTTGATGGTCTAAGACAAAACTTATTGACTATAATTTAAATGTGTGACCAAGGACACAATGGTATTTTTCATTCAAGAGGTTGTAAGGTAATGGATGCAAATACAAGGAAGATTGTGATAAAGGTGGTTAAAACTTAAGGGAATGTGTATGTTTTGGAAGGAGGAAAATAAAAAAGTTCCATTGGTAAGACTGAAGAAATTTGTCTTTGGCACAAAATACTATGTCATCTCATTTTTGATCAACTTGTTAATCTCAGAAGGAAATATGTTGTAAGAGATATGCCTAAAATCTCCAAACTTGAGAATACTATATGCAAATCATGTCAGTTTGGAAAATATTCAAGAGTTCAATTCAAGGCAAGAGAACACTCCACCACTCGACCTCTTGAGCTGATTCATATAGATATTTGTGGCCCTACTAGTACAAAATACCCTAGAGGTGAAATATATTTCATTTTGTTAATTGATGACTATACCAAAATGGCTTGGGTGGGAATGTTGAGGCATAATTTGAGGCTTTTGAAAAAATTAAAATCTTCAAGGCTCAGGTAGAAAATGAAATGGACTTAAAAATCAAATTCCTAAGTTCATACAGAGGAGGATACTTCACATATGATGAATTCAATAGTTTTTGTGAAAAACATGGGATCAAGAGACAATTTTCTATTTCCAGAACCCCTCAGTAGAATGGAGTAGTGGAAAGGATGAACATAATAGTTCAAGAAATGGCCAGAGCCATGCTTGATGAATTAGAGGTACCACGAACCTTTTGTGGAGAGGATTTTCAAACTACTGTCAATGTCCTCAACAAAGAACACACAATAGTAAACAATGATAAAACACCCTATGAATTGTGGCATGGCAGGCCAACTTCAATAAATCACTTTAAAATCTTTAGAAGAAAATGCTACATTAAAAGAAATGAATATAACTTAGGAAAGTTTGATTCCGGAGCAGATGAAGGTATCATGTTGGGATACTCCTCCAAAAGTAAAGGATACAAATGCTACAACAAAAGGCTCCACAATATTTTTGAGAGTATAGATGTAAAGGTAAATGAAGGACCATTTCAATTAGTGAGACTCCGGTATCATGTTGACTCAGATGAAGAATCAGTGAACAGTGAACCACAAAATGACAACATAAATGGGAATCAGGAAGCAGAGGATTCATAAGAATGGGAAAGAATGGAAACATCAAAACCAAAGACTCCATCAAGGTATGTTCAAAAACATCATTCAGAAAGTCAAATTCTTGGAGATAATGAGACAGGTGTACAAACTAGAAGAAAACTTATAGATACATATACCTATGCAAAATTTTCACTTTTGTCCATGATTGAACCCCAAAATGTTTTGCAAGCAATCCAGGATGACCATTGGATCAAAGCCATGAATGAAGAACTAGAACAAATAGAGAAAAATCAGACATGGGATATTTTTCCAAGACCAAAGACAAGAATGTAATTGGAATTAAATGGGTATACAGAAACAAGTTGAATAAAGATGAACATATAGTTAGAAACAAGGCTAGATTGGTATGCAAAGGGTATGCTCAAGTTGAAGGAGTGGAATTTGAAGAAACATTTTCCCCTGTTGCACAAATTGAATCCATAAGGATGTTTTTGTCTCTTTCATGCTATAAAAAATTCAAAGTTTATCAGATGGACGTCAAATCAACATTTTTAAATGGTGGTCTTCAGGAAGAAGTGTATGTGGAGCAACAAGAATGATTTTTGCTAACTAAAAAAAAGGATTACTTATGTAGATTAAAGAAAGCTATGTATGGGATAAAACATGCTCCAAGAGATTGGTATTACATATTAGATAGGTATTTTCACCAACAAGGATTCAAAAAGGGAGCTACTGATAGTAA
>JZKD02S2126952.1:328877-353647 GCA_000966675.3 Picea glauca
ACCTAACACTCCTCCTAGTGAGGAGGAATTTCCTCCTCCACTATGCAACCTCCATAATTGGGCTCTGGGATAGGCGACTGAGGCTCTGCCTGGGTTTCCATGTCCCAGTTCTGATTAGAGTGGGGAGAAAGGGCTGGGTTTCTTCTTGGAAAGGGATGGAAATCCACATGTCCATTACAGTGGTGCCTGCCCATTTGGATATAGTAGGTCGACCCACATTTGGGATTGCCTCTCTCACGAGGCATAAAAAATATCATAGTGGAGAGGACAAAGAAGCTCGGGAGGGATGAAATGAAAATACCAGAGGCCTAGGAGAGCCAAATCATGATAGGCAAGGGAGAACGAGAGACTGAGGGTGAAATACAGAGATAAAACCAGCAACAGGGAAATCCATGCATGATAATGAGTGAGGTGATAGAAATGGACTCCATGAATTCTAAAGGGTTGTGGGTGGAGGCTATTGTACTAGGTCCCATAAATGCCATTAGAGCCGCTGGATCGTCTCGACACTCTATGCTCTGCTTTACGTAAATGTGGGGCATGCCAAGTGAATTTGGGAGGGTGTTGGAGGTGAGGGGATTTAACTTCCTTTTCTACCAATGCATCATGTGACATGTGGTCTCTAGGTGGCACCCCATCCGGGGGCACCCAAAAAAAAAATTAAAAACACATTTTTTTTAATTAAATCTCTCTCTCTCAGAAAAAAAGCGTAATTTTTATTTCATCTATAGAGAAAATAAAATTACATTCTATATAATACATGAAACCATGTATTTTGTTTATCATTGAGGAATCCATCTCACCCCATCATACCAGAAAACTATGAAGTGATGCATGAGAAAAAACACCTCATATACAACTTCTTACAAAATTTAAGAAAAAAAAAGGGTTCCAAAACCATTACATTTTGATATTGCGAAATATATACCGATATAGAGAAGGGAACATGTCATCTATATAAATCCTAATGAAAATACAAAGCAAAAAAATGTTTCAAGAGGAGGTAGGTATAAATCTCTGCTCTTCTATGAAAGGGCGATGATAGTACTCAAAATACTCTCCATTGTTTGCTTCTAAAATCACCCACTTCCCATAGCCCATTTGAATGCCTTCTTTACAGAGTGAATCAACATCCATGTTGCACTACCTATAGACATGGCATACATAGAAGGAATCAAAAGTGTCCAAAATTCTTATAACTTCCTCAAGAAAGGGAGAAGAAATATGTAGACATTAATTCAGTAGAATTGTTTGTGTTTGGTCCCATTCCCATTTTCATTTTAAATAAATGATTCTATAAAAGGAATAATACAACACCTCACCGACCCCCCTGCATGACTGGTTGTTATTTTGGGGAGCCCTGTCAAAAAAATCCCAAGGCCTAGAACGATCCACTATTTTCGCCTAAATAGTCTAAATTGGGCCCATCCATTTTTCCTTTGGAAAGTGTGAGAGAATACTAAGGATCTGAGCTACAATGAATTATGGTGGTATGGGTTTATCCCTAAATATAGGTGAATTCCAAGCCATCCAAGTATCCCAATAGATTAGCAATGGTAAGGCCTTATAGCTACGGATTGTGCCATTAGAGACCCAACCTCTCCATGCATCCTCCATTGATTGTATTTCCAATTACATTCTTGATCCTGTTGGATTTTAATGTTGTTCAATTACATTCAGTTACTTTATAAATTTACTTGAACTGAAGCATAAACCATGAACAATAGCAACAATAATAACCAAGATCACAAGAAGAATAACCATGCACAGAGACACAAGTACAATAGAAAATGCTTGTATTAAATTGATATTATTACAATGATGAGAGTTTCATATTATATATATATATATATATATATATATATATATCTGGAAGAATGTATTCCTGATGTTGTCCAAACATCAACAAACCCAAAATTGCAGAGTACTCCTGCCAAGTTTGTTTGAGAAATGGGCATAAAAAAAAATGGTGGGTCATCGATTCTTCATTCTCTTTACACAAAATACTATCCCAATCCCTCAATCTTCCTCTGGTTCATCGAATCCTATATGGGAACTTTATTAACAATCATACACCACAAAAATATGTGGGATTTGAGGGGGCATCGTACTTTCCATAAACCTTTCAACTACCAGGAATGCTCCCTTAAATGGAGCTCTATATTAAGTTGGATGTAGCCCAATTTTGGTGTATATATGCCATGTGGAGCACGTTTCCATACTATTTCATCCTTTATTTCCAGAATACGGATATGAGCTACTTTTAAAGCTCTAATATAATTTTACCAAGGAGAGTCGAAGGTTGCCCGTAGCCCCAGCTGATTAGAATTATTCCAATCATGATTCTATATAATGTTTCAGTCTGAATCCGCAATCTGATTAAGGTAGAATAATCCCTAGGTGAGTAGTTTATGAACCAAGTCTTGTGGGAGGAGGCGTCTATCTCCACTACCTAACCATGGGTCAAATATAATGCACACCTTGGAGCCATTTCCAATGCGCCAATAAAGTCCTTATTGAAATACCTCAAAGGAGTCGATGCCTACCTTCCATATGATTGAACACATAGTTTTCTTCTTTAGAGGATTTCTGATCCATTCCAAAATAGAGTCCGCATAAATGTATTTTTGAATGATCACTTTTTTCCATATATTGTTTGTTGTAATAAATCTCCAAATATTTTGAGAATAATAATATATTTTTTATCCCCCATCCTCATAATATTTTGGGTATAGCCAAATATTTCCATTCAACCCATGGGAGAACAAATTTATCATGTGTGCCTTCCTAGAGAAATTTGAAGCATATTTTCCTTTCATTTTCAAGAAAACCTTTGGGGATACAAGAAAGAGACAACCAATAGAATGGGAATGCTTCCAAGATCTATTTAACCAGAATCAAATGGCTTGCTTGTGATAGCTATTTAAAACTCTAATTGTTTATCCTTTTTTCCAATTTTTCTATTAGCCATGACTAGTCTTCCTTGTAGAAATTTGGCTTTAGATGAAAGCCCAAATATTTAATACCTTCATCAAAATCATTCACTTCATAAGGATAAAGGGATCTATAATAAGACAACTCTTTTTCCTCCAAATTTTGGACCGATAATGTGGATTTTCTTTCATTTATTCTCATATCGTTCGCCCTGAAAAATAGGTCCAATATGTTGTGCAACTTTTTAGCATCACCTCTTTTCCCATTACAAAAAAGAAGGACATCGTCCACAAATAGTATATGTGTTAACTTAAGTGTAGGGGAAATTTAAATTCCTTGCAACTCTCCAGTTGATTTGGCAGCTTCCATAGCTCTGTTAAGACCCTCGACAATAAGAAGGAAAAGGAGAGGAGACAAGGGACATCCTTGTTAGATTCCTCGTTCAACATGAAATAAAGGGGAAGAAGATCCATTGATGAGTACTATAAAGGATATTGAAGTGATACAACTCATCTCCCGATTTATAAAAGGTATTTCAAACCTTAGATGAGTAAGGAGGAGCCTGGTATAAATCCAAATGACTCTGTCATAATCCTTTCACATATATATGTTTAGTATGACTCCTTTGGCTTTTCTAGTCTTGATGGTGTGAATTCCTTCCTTGCCACACCAATTGCCTCCTAAATTTTTCTTCCTTCCAAGAAACTAAATTGTTCTTTGGATACCGAAGATAATAGGATAGACTTTATTCTTCTTGCAATCACTTTTGACACCACTTTGTAAATACAATTACATAGAGAGATTGGTCTGTAGTCATATAGAAATTATGGAGAGTCATATTTCGAAATCAAGGCTATAAAAGTGGAGTTTAGGGGATCATGCATATTCCCTTTAGTGTGTGATTCATCCACCAAAATTAAGATACCCTTCCTGATCAGATCATATAGGCCTAAAAACAATTCTATAGTCCATCCATCCGGACCAGGTATTTTTTTTTTCTTCTAGAAACTATGTAATAGTTCCTTAAGTTGTTCTTTCAATATTTCCTCCACTAGAGCCCTATTGGCTTCAACATCCACAAAAATTGGAAAGAAGAGTGTCAGTCCGAGAATGTCTGCAATAGCAGCCCAATCATTTC
The DNA here is from genome assembly GCA_000966675.3 of Picea glauca. Lineage (NCBI taxonomy): Eukaryota > Viridiplantae > Streptophyta > Pinopsida > Pinales > Pinaceae > Picea > Picea glauca. Next base: position 332,950 of record JZKD02S2126952.1, read on the forward strand.
CCCCAAAGAGATTTTGAAAATTGTTCTTCCCAACTTGAGCTAAACCATCAAAAGAGGAAATTTCTCTCCCTAAGTGGTCTGTAAGGCTCCAAATGGAATTTGTAATTTTCCTGACTTTAGCATAAGCCTATTTTTTTTTTTAATTTTTCATCCCCACTTTCTATCCATATAACTCGACTCTTTTGGCGCCATAATTATTCTCTACTTCCAAAAGCTGTAATATTTTCTTTTCTAGAAAGAATAGAGCCTCTTTTAATTCAGGAGTATCATAGCCCCTCCCCCATCAACGTCATATATTTCTTGGAGAGTTTCTTCTATTTAATTTCAATTCTGCTCATCTCTTTGTCTATTATTAAGATCCCATTGCATTGTTTCCTTCTTGACTCATTTGATATTTTCCACGAACTGAACACCAGTCACCTCCCCAGTTTGGGGATCATAAGAAATTCAACAATATTTAACTAAAGTGTGGAATCTTTCATCATTTAGCCAGGATAAATTGAACTTGAAGGGGATCTTCGATGTCTCCATCCCTCCTACAATATCTAAAAAAATAGGAGAGTGGTCATATTCACCACCACCACTTATCGATTATCTAAATTACAGAGGACACTGCAGAAGTTTATCTGATATTACAAAACGATCAATTCTTTTTGCAATTCGATCTTCCCCAGTTCTCTTGTTCCACCATGTTGGGTTCAATTTTATTAGGGCTAGATTGGTAAGGCCTTTCTCCAACAAAATATTTTTGAATTAGTTAGAGAAGGGGTTAGTTATCACCCTTGGGCCTCGAACTTTAGTTGCTCCTATGTAGAATTTTAGGTTTCCTCCTAAAATGAGGACTTCACTCTTAAAGAAAGTTTTTTGAAAAAGATCATCCCATAAAGGTACTCGGTCATCATACGGCCCATATATGTTTAAAAATGAGAAGGTATGATTCAGGTGGTTATCAATGGCCACTCACCTCTTCCAACTAGCTTAAAACAATTTTCTGACAATTTTGGCAATTTACTATTTTTAGCAGTTTTAACTTCCGGGGCCATTTTGAGGGCCTAAATGAAGGTTTTTTTGGATTGAGCTTCTCAATTATTTTTGAAGGCATGATCGATCCCCCAAAATTAATATCCTCATCAATACCTTTCCAATGGGCTATCATACGCCTAAAATGAAGATCGTATGCAAATGTGACGACCCCGGTAAGTTGATGTACTAACTTACCCAAACGGGGCCCTCATGACTTTTGGCGCTTCATCTCCTAGGGTTAGGTTTTTGGATGTCTAGGGTTTTGAGCCTTCCTATTTATTTTAAAAAGGCCTTCAGATCCTCATTGTAATCATCTTCTTGTGAATGAGTGCAACCGTCACATCTCTTCTCAGAGATAAGCCGCCACCATTCCAGCAAGCTTGCTTCCGCTGCATTTTACAGTTTCAGCTTATTTCCTTATTGAATATAAAACCAGTTTTATGGTATGTATGTTATTTTGTGTGAAGAACCTGCTAGTAATCTATAGTCATTTCATTATGCTCATAAAATCTTGATCAAGGTCATACCTAGATCTTTTAAACATACTTCCCAACCTAAACCAGATTGAAACCCCCATGAATTTAGCAATTTTACAAATATGGTATTCCACCCTATTTCCATCCCCCCTAAGATCCCTCTAGAATCCATACCAATGAAGCTCCATTTCTTGAAGAGGGACTTTAAAAGAGAAGCATAACATTACCTTCTCCCATGGTTTCTTGTAAAATAATAATGTCAGGGTGAATAGATTCCACCGGTCTTTTCAAGGCCAATTTTTTGGAGGGGCTTTCCACACCCCTACAGTTGAAGGATATAATTTTCATGAGGAAACCCCTTCCAGGTTTTTCAATGCTTTAAGTTCCCCCATAATGGATAATTGTTTCCCCACCTCCATATCCACCAGTGCCCTATTTTGGGCCTTTGAAAATTTGGATTTGTGACTCGACCTCGTCTTACCCCCTGTGATAGGCATTGGAGTTTTTCCTGAGCCCTATGCCCAATGAATAGAATATGATGAACTTGGGATTCCTCTACTCCTGAGTTTATATACAACTTCCTCTTATTCCATGCCCCTTGAGGACTCATACTCTTCTAATAACCTAACAGAAGGAAAAGGGGAGGTTTTTTTAACAAGAGAGAACTGGGCTATGAGTGGTTTTGAAACAGGAAAGGATGAAGAAGGAAAACTCCCATGGGATAAAGAAAGGTTTTTAAGGGAACCCATCCAATTTTTTCCCAAAATAGACAAAGAGTTTATAAAAACATTAATGGACTGGGGATGATAAGTACACAAACTCTGAACTTGTGCATTTTCCTACCACATAATCATGGTCGGAGGGATTCCCATGGGTGAATTCCTGCAATTTATATCCATATTCTAATAATTATGAGGTGACATATTGGGAGTCTTCCCCTCTACTAATCCTCTAGTTTTGATATCCCATGGCCTCTAATTTTGATGGCACCTCCAGACCTTGTACTCTCGTGGACATCAATGGATCCCCCCTTTCCGAAGATGTCAGTCTTTTCCTAATTGGATGCAAACCAAATCCTTTAGATCGACCCTTAAAAGGTAGTCAAAATTGACTAACTACATGGCCATATTGATGGCAGTGCCGACATCTAAAAGGAATAACCTCATTATCCAATCTCTGCATGAAGGATTTGTTTTCCTTTACTATCTCTATATCCTCCACCAATCCTTCCCTTACATCTAATGATATTAGAATACGAGCTATTATTAGTTTTCTCGATGAAAGGAAGGACATTTCTACATCGAGGAAGGAACCCATAGCATTCCCCATATCCTTGAAGCTATCTCTTGTCTAGAACTTTGTATGAAGACCAAAGAGACGCACCCAAATAAGAAATACATTCATACATTCCTTACCTAGGTCGAATAAGGGAGTCTATTTTTGAGCAAGATTGGTGTAGAGTCTATACTCCAGGTATTTTTTAAATCCCATTCTGCCTCCTCATATGTAACAAAATTAATAATAAACCAACCTCGAGCCAATACATGAATCGAGGGAAATTAGCCTAAGGATTTTGACCAATGGGTGGAAACCCATTCCTTTAGGGTTTTTATACTGAAACACCTCCCTTGCACATTCCCCACCACGACCATGTTTTTCATCTGCATAACTTGAGGCATTTTAATGTCCACCCCCAATACTAACTTAATAGGTTTTTCTCTATATTTAATGCACCTGTTCTTTTTGCATCGCGAGCTCACTTGTTTATGTGAACCGGAAGCTTCACCTTCTAAAATATGTAGCTCCCTATCAACCTAACACCAAGTTTTTTCTCTAAACCTATACTTGCTCCATCCCTATATCAATGCTTCATATGAACTAGCAATGATTTTAGGAAGCCCATTGATGCTAAAGAATCACCATCACTGAAATATTTTTAGGGTGGGGGTTGTAGTGGACCAACTTCGGAAATAATTCTTTGAAGAGACCCACTCTTACTAGGACTAGTTGCCCAAATATTTTCACCACTACGAAAATTGATTCCCATCAATGAACCAAGAAACCCTAGGTCTAATAGACTAGGCCCATCTTTAGCCCAAAAATCTATCTCCAAAAGATAGAAGAGGGTTAGTGGAATGGAAATATCCCAAATGACACCATTGGATTCCAAGTGATGGTGGCCCTATAGACGAGGGCCCTGGTGCCAAACCAAGCTCCAGAAAAAACCCTAAAGGGTGTGTAGTAAGGCTAGATCCTCCCAACCCTAGGTAGGACATAGGCTCAAAAGAAAGGTATGTGGAGATACCACCTCCTGCTACCAACCCATAGCCGGACACAGGAAAATCAAGGAATGAGCTTGTGACATCCCCCAAAATAATTTATTTTAATTATTTATTAAATTCCAAATTTTGAATTTAATTAATTGTAATTAATGATTATGACTGTTGGGCAGAGACCTGATTTGACCCAACTAACTTCTTGACTATGACACTTGTATGAAACAAAATATTTTATAATTATTATTGAAGGACAAATGGAACAACCATGTTGAAATCAGTTGACCATGACTCCATGAGTGGGGAACATGTTGGAGCTACCTCAAGGATGATTGTTACAAGTGGAAAATAAAGAATTTGGCCATTGGAAACCCTTGAAAATAAGGGATTTGGAAAATTGTGAAAAATCCCAAGGGGGGAAAAAGACCTAGGAAAAAATGACTTTGGATATATGGCATATGGGAGGAGGCACGATGCTACCTAGTATGCTAGGGAAAATAAATCTATCTCTTGTTGTTACAAAAACTACTTGCTGAGTGTGAGGCAAGGAGAAGATTGCTGAAAACTGAAAAGCATTTGCTGAGGAGGAGTTCCGACTTATCCCTCATGGTTTCATGGTCAGGCTAGGGGGTGAACAAGACAAGTGATTTGGCTGCCCTGTTCTAAGGTTGGGAGGAACTTGGATGTTCCCTTTGTTGTTTTAGTACTTATCCAGATATTTTCATCTACTCCTCTCTTGCTATATTTGTATTGTTGAAATGATTGGTTGTATACATGTATTCTACTCCTGGATGGATACCCTATCGTTCATATGTGAATAAATGGAATCATAAAGTTACTATATGTTATCTGTTGTATAAATAATCTATTCTACTAAAGAATGCATCTACATGATTACTGTATGTTATCTACTATAGGAACAATCTATTTTGTTAAAGAATGCATCTATATAGTTACTGTGTGTGATCTGTTTTAGGAACAAAACCATTATATTAATGAATGGACTTATAAAGCGATTGTGTATTATCTGTGGCAGGAATAGATCTAAATATTGATAGTAAACAGTGTTATAAAGCCACTATGTATTAGTTGTAGCAAGGATAGATTTATCTTGCATAAAGTAATAAATTAACCAAGAAGATACAAAATACAAATTCTGGAAATTTCTACCTGTCATGAGGTCATACGCCTATAAGATATTCAAATCCTATATTAAAACTTCAACTTGTGCAAACACTTAAAGAAACATGGAAAATGAATTTTAAGAGCATTATACACGTTTATACTCATACACATTCATAGTTCTGTGGGTTATATAACTAGGCTGTAGAAGTTGCCGACAACGTGAATACCAACGAGGCTTGAACTATTTACTCATGAAATTTGAGATATATATATATATATATATATATATATATATATAAATAAATTGAAACAATTCAGGAAAATAATATACAAATGACAATTACAATGAAGTCCGAAGTACATGATTCATATAACAAGAATAGGTCAAATACATTATTTAAATTGCAAACATTGAATTAAAAATCCACGGGTCAAATAACACCATCAAAGTCTATCTATCTTCGACTGAGAGAAGTAAAAATAGAGTCAACATTCATGCCGAGTTACCAGACTCGAATGGACTTTGATATATGCAGAGACTTTAAGAGAATTGGTACGAAAAGGATGACTCGAATTTTAAATATACAATGCAGGATACAGAACATATTCCTATAACAAAATTTGTTCGATTCACAAAGATTCCAGACGCCTATTTATATTTGGCTCTGTCAAATGAAACTTTTGGAAATAATTGTAGGAGGAAAATTTAAAGTCATAAGAATTCATCGGGTAGTTGGGGAATAGAGGACCCAAGTAAAAACTCAATACAAGTTACCTAACCAGGACAGAAAAATGTTATTCGAAACTCGCCAAATGGAATTGCCATAACTTGAATAATTATAATATGCAGTCACAGCGTGAAGCCCTAACCTATCGATCGACTTTTGGGCTATAGTCTCTGTGAAGTATCGAAGAGACTCAATACCAAGTAATGGCGTAGAAAGAAATAAAGGAATGTAAGAGACGGCTAACCCTAAGAGAAAACGACATGCAAAATGATACCTGTGCGAACTCGTTGGAAAGGAACACAAAGAATAGAATGCCGAAGACCTTGTAGAACGATTGAGTATAATGTATAATGATAGAGAAGGAACCTACCATTAGTGAGAATAGTCCAGGGAAGTGCTTCAAGCCGCCATTCTCCCCACGCAAAGAAAACAAAGAGAAAATGCAGAGCCAACTTCGGAATAACTTCACAAGAATGACAAAAGAGTAACTATTGTAACCCTAAAGAACGCACACCATGTAAAGTGAATGATGATGGTACAATGGGAGGCATGGGCCATGTGATGGAACTGAGTTGGCACGTTCGTGTTGGATGGAGCTACAGGGATGGCCCTCATTTTTCACCTACCTCCATTAATGGTTGGGTCAGAGGTTTAACTCTCGACTAACATAAACTTTCCTTTCACTTTTAATGGGTTATGAAGTAAAGGGTGGATTCCTCGTAATTCTATGGTATAGGAACTTTTAATCTCTAACCACTAGCAGTCCAGTTAACACCTCATTTAGTTTAGACATCTCTTAGATTAGGTAGAGTTAATGAAATTGTTAGGATAGGGTTTTTCCTAACCAGAAAGCCATTATGCCGTGTGTTGACTGAAAGGCCTTTACCCAACCAAAAATATATCGAGAATTCCTTTCGATGACTTTGGTCATATATAGAAGGGCCAAACACCTTATTTTAAACCAACATTTCTCTAAGGTGTATAACCCCGACCCCCAATATGTTATGTATAAGTATTACTTGTATAGTATTGGAATTTAACCATGCAAGCAAGCATGGAAGTGTGTATTAGAGGAGAGTTTTGGACCCTAAGTCCCAATCCTAATATAATTCTAAGTTAATACAAAGTACAAACATATATCTTTATATGAATTCTAGCATGACTTAAAAATTGAAAGAAAAATGTTAGATTGTGTGGTTTGCCTTTTTAGGAACACTTTGTTCAATGGGTGTAAGACTGGGTAGTAATGTCATCATTGACATTCATAACTTAAGAAAACCTATCAGAGTTTAAAAATGGAGATAAAAGGCTACTTTATTTTATTATAAGTCTATTTTAAGGAATTGAAGATTAATGTCCCTGGAAAGAATTTTTTTTTTATGACGAATTTGAGGTACATTGCATATGGTATCAGAGCAAAGGTTACAACACTTGGACCTTGAATAGGGATAAATTAATTAATTATCACGTATTTATGTCTATGTAAAAATTAACAAACCGTTACTGTTACAAACAGAAAACTCTTTTCCATTTTGTGTTAATCATGACAGGCCAGGATGACGCAGAAATCAGACTTGAGGGGAATCTTGAAAAAAGACCTCCTGAAGATCCGAGACAGAATAGTGATAGAAGATCACCTACTGAAGTTCTAGAAATGATAATTTATCTCATTGTTGAGCTGCAAGTTTTCAAAGAAGACAATAAGAAATTGAAGAAGGCACAATAGGAACAACAAGAAATAAATGAAGCCCTACTGCGTAGTATAGTGACAAAGAAAATCCAAAAGGACGATAACCATGAAGAAGAGGTTAGCAAAAGGGCCTCCAAGAATTCTGGTCTGGAAGCAGAAAAAGAGGACAACTCATCTGAAGGTACACCTTCAGCTGAAGATAACACAAAAACAGATAGAAAAAGGAAACAGGTGGATCACCTTGAGGGTGAATTTAAGAAAATCAAACCATCTACCTTTGATGGGGAATCCAAAATAGGAGAGGAAGATGAAGCAAGGTTATTAGACATCAAGAAGTATTTCCAGATATACAACTATTCCAACAATATGAAGGTCATAATGGCCATATTTAATCTGAAAGAAAAAGGTAGTATTTGGTGGCAAGATCTGAAATTGGCCAAGGGCCTAAAAGACAAATAGATGGAATGGACATACTTTAATAAACAATACCTATCTGAAAGTTACTATGAAAGAAAAAACAAATAATTTTATGAGCTATGACTTGGTCAAATGACTATGGAAGATTTGATAAACAAATTCTTGGAATTACTAAGGTTCGTATGATATATCTGGGAGGATAAAGTGAAAATCCAATGGTTCCTAAGCTGTTTACCATAGTCTTACAAGGACATAATCAAATTTGATAATCCCAAGTCCTTGAGTGAAATATTCAGAAAGGCCCGAATGTGTTACAACCAATACAAACAACGGACATAATTTCCCAAGGCTTGGAAGGACAAGAAACAAGACCGAATGAACCAGCGGAAGAAGGGATACCAACTAGCTCCTTATCAAAATGTAGCAAAAAGATTTCCAAGGAAATATTTTCACTCCAACAATCCAAACATGCAAGGAGGTAGTAAACCAGTAAATCTGGGAACAAAGAATTTTGGGGAAAACCCCCCTGAATCATTAAAATGTTGGGAATGTGGAGAACCTCATCTAAGGAGGAACTGTTCACGTTTGATTTTAGCAAACATAACTACTATTCACAATTTACAGGAAGCCTCTACATTAGGGGATGTAGGTAGAAGTTTACATCGGATCAATGCAGTCGTGGATGATTGACAAGCCGACCACCAATCCTCTGTGGTGGAAATTGAAGGTAAAATCAATAACACTCGAATTTTTGTTTTAATTGATCCTAGAGCTACATTAAGTAATGTCACTCTGGATATATTGGAGTCAAATAAACTTAAGAAAAGAAGACATGCAAAGTCTTGGCTGGTACAACTAGCAACAAGAACGAAAAGAAAGGTTGTCGATTTTATTTCTGATTTTGAGTTCAGTTTAGGTAGTCAACATATAAAGACAAATATGAACATTCTACCATTAAGATCTTATGACATAATTATTGGAATGGATTGGTTAGAAAAGAATAAAGCAATGCTAGCAATGAAAATCAAGAAGTGCATGAGAAAAGGTTGTCAAATTTATGCCATCCAAGTAACAAACCTGTTAGAAACAGAAAATAAACCCAACTTGGAGGATTTTTCCATTTTGCATGATTTCAGAGATGGGTTTGTTGATGAGATACTTGAATTACCCCCACGGAGGGAAATAGATTTTTCTTTTGACCTACTACCTGGTTCAACCCCTATCTCTAAAGCACCTTACTGAATGAGTTTACCGGAATTAAAAGAACTAAAAATACAACTGCAGGAATTATTGGACAAAGAATATATCACACCAAGTGTTTCCCCATGGGGAGCACCAGTCCTCTTTGTGAAAAATAAATACATAACTCTGAGATTATGCATCGATTATAGACAATTAAACAAGATGACTATTAAGAAAAAGTTCCCCTTACCTAGGATAAATGATTTGTTCGATCAAATAGGTGGGGCCAATATTTTCTCGAAATTGGACTTACGATTTGGTTATCACCAGGTTAGGATAAAAGATGAAGACATAAGTAAAACAACTTTTAGAACAAGATATGGACATTACGAATTTGGGGTTATACTTTTCAGACTCACTAACGCGCCAACCGCGTTTATGTGTTTAATGAACAATATTTTCAGTCAGTACTTGGACAAATTCATGTTGGTATTTATTGACGATATTATGGTATATTCTAAAATAGAATAGGAACATGAACGACACTTAAGAATAGTTCTACAAACTTTAAGGAAGCATAAAGTATATGCTAAATTCAATAAGTGTGATTTTTATCAGAAGAAAATACAGTACCTAGGACATGTAATATCTGCAGAAGGCATTGTAGTCGATCTTGAAAAAATAAGGTCCATCATGGAATGGCTGATGCCTAAGGATGTAGCGGGCATCTGGTCATTCATAGGAATCATCAGATATTATCGTAGATTTATAGAGGGATTTTCCAAAATTGCTTACCCTATCACATCATTACAAAAGAAGGGGACCAAGTTCAGCAGGTAAAACCTGAACACCAACATCCAGCCAGCCTATCACAACCCTTACCGGTGCTAGAATGGAAATGGGAGACTATATCGTTGGACTTTATTACAGGTTTTCCTAGAACTCAGAAACAAAATGATTCTATTATGGTGGTAATCGATAAACTCAGTAAATCTGCACACTTTATTCCTATAATGTCTACATTTAAAGCTATTAACATCGCTGAAATATTCATAAAATAAATTTTTAGGCTGCATGGTATTCCTAAAATGGTGATTTCAGATAGAGACGTAAAATTTACGTCTTCTTTTTGGAAAGAATTGTTTGCAGGGTTAAATACTAATTTGATTTTTAGCATGAGTTATCATCCACAAACGGATGGACATACTGAATGAACAAAACAAATCGTAGAAGATATGCTCCACATGTACGTAAGAACAAAACCAAGCAAGTGGGAAGACTACCTGCACTTGGTAGAATTTGCATATAACAATGGATACCAAACTTCATCTAAATTGAGCCCTTTCGAGGGACTGTACGAAAGAAAGTGTACGACTCCAATTAGCTGGGATAACTCTACTGACAGACTCATGGTTGGACCAGAGATTCTCTAAGAAATGGAGAGCATGGTAAGAAAAGTACAACAAAACTTAAAAAACGCACAAGACAGACAACAAAATTATGTAGACCAGAAAAGAAGACACTTGGAATTTCAAGTGGGAGACCACGTCTATTTAAAAGTCAAAGCCTAGAAAAGTTCACTTAAGCTAGGGAACTGTGCCAATTTGGCACCCATGTTTTGTGGGCCTCTCGAGATATTATCTCGAATTGGACCCGTAGCATACCAACTTGCACTTCCAGCTAATCTAAAAATTCATAATGTATTTCATATTTATTTGTTAAAGAATTATGTTCATGACCCTACTCACATGATTGATTGAAACTTGGTGTAGGTGGAACTAGAAGGAAAGTTCCAAGCAGAACCTCTGCGCATTCTAGACCAGAGAAAAATAACACTTTGGAACAGAGCCGCCACTCAGGTAAAGGTGCAATGGAAGCACTTTAGCCCTGAGGAGGCCACTTGGAAGTTGGAGGGAGATTTGCAGAAATCTCATCCAATCCTATTCCAAGGAAGGAACAAACACTAAGGATAGTGTTTTATTGAAGGGGGAAAGGATGCGACATCCCCCAAAATAATTTATTTTAAGTTTGAAATTCTTAGGAAAATTATTCTGTTTTTGGTAAATTCGAAATTAGAAAATTTTTGCCATTTTTAGCAATTCCAAATTTTGAATTTAATTAATTGTAATTAATGATTATGACCGTTGGGAAGAGACCTGATTTGACCCAACTAACTTCTTGACTATGACACTTGTATGAAACAAGATATTTTATAATTATTACTGAAGGACTAATGGAACAACCATGTTGAAATCAACTAACCATGACTCCATGAGTGGGGAACATGTTGGAACTACCTCAGGGCTGATTGTTTCAGGTGGAAAATCAAGAAATTGGCCATTGGTAGCCCCTGAAAATGAGGGATTTGGAAAAATGAGAAAATTCCCAAGGGGGGAAAAAGACATAGGCAAAAATGACTTCGGATATATGGCATATGAGAGGATGCAGGACATTGCCTAGTATGTTGGGGAAAATAAATCTATCTCTTGATGTTATGAACACTACTTGTTGAGTGTGAGGCAAGGATATGACTGTTGAAAAATGAAAAGAATTTGCTGAGGAGGAGTTTCGAGTTAGCCCTCATGGTTTCATGGTCAGGCTAGGGGGTGAATAGAACAAGTGATTTGGCTACCTTGTTCTAAGGTTGGGAGGAACCTGGTGTTGGTCACTATAATTGTTTATTAATTAAAACTATCAAGTGTTACATAAATTGTCAACCCAGGGAAGTCTGTTTATTTCAAAGGCAATCACACACTGTATATGTTCAATCTCAAAAGAAATCCAAAGTTGTAGTAAAAATTACACTAATCACACCTTTCTTTGAATAGACTAAAGTTCTACTTTGAATTATAGTAAAAGTAATCTATCTATTGCGGAATTCAAGATTCAAAGGAAAATAATTATCAGAAGAATCCTGGATTACATTAAGAAACAACAACCTAGGGAAAATGAACCTTTCAGCATAATGCAAAGAAGACTAACTATTCTGTAATAGAGAACATGACCCTATTTCCCAAAGTAGGAATCTTCAACACCTGTCTCTAACTATCACACTTTCATAAACTCATTCTGCAAACAGAATTACCAATCAAAATGATCAACAATTACCTAAGAATGAATTGTATGAAAACGATGCAACAATCAGTTGAAACAGAGTTTCAGAAAAACAGAGTTTTAACAAGGCATGAATAAAAACAATACTTAACACACTACAAAAACTAATGGGTGAATATTGTGAAGAAGGTGGGCCCTCTCCTTCTCACAAGATTCCCCATAAATGAAAGGGAACTAAGAAGAAATGCTCAAAATGATCTTTTATTCATCTTTCCAATGTAACAAGTTACAATATCAAAAGTGAACACGCTCCTTCTCTGTAATTCCCCTCTAGCTAAGTCTTCCATAATAATACCTTCTAATGCTGATTTATCCTCTATTTAAAGAGGAGAATCCTCTTAATACAATTAAGCATAAAATTACATGTGTACATACAAATCCTATTCTTAGTATGATCTAATCTTCTATGTTGGAATAGGATATTCTAATCTTCCGTAGAAAAATGTCGTTACAGTGGTTGTAATGGTGCTAGCTTGAGGTACAACTGTTGCGGCCAGTGTAATAGCTCTTTTAATTATCTTTTCTTGTTACTGTTGTATGTGAAATACTGTTTCAGCATCGCAAATCACAGACTGTTTCAACAACGGGATTTGCGTACTGTTTGACTGTTTCAACAATGTGGTCTTCAAGCAGCAATGATATATTAACTGCAGTCTTCAAACTATTTTAGCAGCTATATATTTCTGATTAATGGCTAAGTATGAAAGTAATGTAAAATTACTTGTAAAACAAATTAAACATATAGCAAAGAGAAGAAACATTATATACCTTTGGAAAAATAGATTAAGGTGATAATGTAGGCATAAATATGAGTGAGAAAAGGATGTAATGATAACAAAAAGTATGAGCAAAAAGGTACATTATAGGGTCCTAACATCCTCCCCAACTAAAAAGGTTGCATGTCCTCAGGAAACTTCAATCTGAATCAGAGTCCGGATACTGATTCTGGGCGTGCAAATTACTTAAGCAGTAGCTGTAGAAAGTACTATCTGTTGGGGCTCTGAATCCTTGAACATGTTGTAGCCTTTGCCAGGTTGCTGCTTCAACCTTCTTGGGAAATATATGATGAACTTGATACTTCTCTGCTGGCATCCACATAATGGGAAAATGGAACTGATAACCTATCCAATTTTCAGCGCATTGCTGGACACTTTTGATATAACTGGGTACCTGGAAGATTGTTGTCTCAAGATTGGTAGGACTAAAGGGATTGTGCTCCTTCCTTTTCTGAGAAGATTGTTGCCAAAACGTGTTATTTTCTTTTAGGGCAACAGTCTCTGTGGATTTAATAAACTGTTGATAATATTGAAGTATTGTTGCCTATAGTTGCCGCATATGTTGAATCATCCATGGTTTCTTCAAAAATTGATAATATTCTGCAACAAAGGTGCCAACGTTCTGTGGTTCTGGCCATATCCAGAGGAGACGGTTATCTCCATTATGCATGGTAGCTAGAAAATCATTTTTCCATGTAATCTGGTTGGCAAGGAAGGAGGCGAGTGCCTGAATCTGGATATCACCAACAAGAGGATTAAGATTAAGCTATCTGTTCTCCGGAATGGCTTCATTATGAATATATAACTCACATAGTAGATGCTGATCAATAGTAGAGGCTTCTACAAAAGTTTGAACAAAATCTTCTGGTTTGAACACTGCATAGGGTCTTCCATCTTTGATTGATTTCATCTAAAAGAATACAAGTCATTCTGTAAGGAAAAGAGAGTAATTTGAGGATGGTTTCCTAGCAGCCAACAATTTTTGTACCAAATCGAACATCAGGAGCAATTTGCTTTTTAACTTCTCATTCTACTTCTTATGGACACAGGATTCTTTGCATGTTTGCTCCAAAGCTTCTCATTTTGAATATATGTGGTACAGCCAAAGTAGTTTGTGCTCCCACAAGATTTTGTCTTGTGTAATAACAGACTCCTTTTTCCATTTGTTCATTATTACCTGCTCATTCCATGGTTGGGTTTGTGTTCCAGCATCGCAAGTGGTAAGCTTAGGTAGAGTCTGAGTGGCTTGTTCCACAAAAGTAGGGGTACTAATCTTGCCAGGAGGGGAAGATTCATCAATAGGCAGAGTTTGAACAGCTTCACTAATAAAAACAGGAGCTTCGGATTTAACAGTTGTTGTAGGCCAGGGTTCCTATAGATTATCTTTGCTTTTTGGAATTTTTGAAGGTCCTACTGGTTCTTGTGTAATAGTAGGGCATTCCTCTTTTTTAACTGCAAAAGTTGTAGGTGTAGGGGAAGCTCTAGGCATTGGGATTTGAACCACTTTGTAGCATGCTTGATCATAAATATCCCCACATTGGCTGCACATATACTCTCTATACTGATCATCTTTTGTGTTTTTCTCTGCCATGGCCGCTACGTGAGCTAAGGTATACAAATTAAGTTCCTTGTCATAGGCTTTCTTTGCCATTACCAGTTCTTACTTGTAATCTTCCAGTTCTAATCTTAGAAAGTCATTCTCTTGTAAAAGAGAAGCCATTGTTGGTTCTGGTTGTTGATCTGTCATAGGTGTATCAAGAGGGGTGACTGAATTTTGTGTAACAGTCACAACCTCAGTAGCTGGTTCTTGTGGAGCAGCTACAAAATCAACAGTTGATTCTTGTGTTTCAACTACTTGATGTAAAGAAAATAGTGTTGCAGCACCCTAGGCATGTGATTCTTGTATTTCAGGAATAAAGTCAACAACTGGTTCTTGTGTTTCAGCTGTAGCTGGTTCTTGTGTAACAACTACTGAATGAGTAGTTGTTTCTTGTGTGGCAGCTACTTGATATAAAGAAAATGATGTTGCAGCACCCTGGGCCTCTGGTTCTTGTGTTTCAGTGCCCGTGGGTGGAACATGTAAAAATTGCAGGATTTGGGAGGGTGGAGGTGTATGAGATTTTAGCAAAATGGGTTGGGGTTTTAGGGTAGTGGCAGTAGTTGCTACTTTGGTTGAAGCCCTCATTCCTCTTTTAGGTAAAAAGGTAGGAAAAGTAGTAGTTTTCTTCTTTCTTTTGCGAGCGGGTTTTTCCTTAGTGATGGAGCAGGGAGGGTTATCAGGTTTATCTGCTTGAGAATCATCGCTAAGGATATGAACAGTAGGAGTAGATGATTCTGGTAAATTGTGGGGTGGAATTGGTATGGTAGGAGGGTTAATTGGATCAATTGGATCTGTAGGTGGATTAATAGGTATTTTCGGGGGGTCAGGAAGGTTTTGTGGTTGCTCTTCGTGAGGATTTTTAGGATGTTCAACAGCTTCCTGAAGGTTTATGGGTGGATTGTTTAGGAGATGGTTTTGTTGGGCAAAACCCTTTTGGATGAGTAATTGAACGAGATGGTGATGGGTGAGGGAAAGGATGGTATTTTTAACCTGTCTACAATAATGCGACATATTTCTAAGACATCCAAGCAGATAGTAAGGAATATTCACTAGTCTATCATGTCGTAAATGAGATAACAAGACAAAGTTGTACTGGTAAACTACCTAGTATCAGCCTTCACAGGTAAGGTAGTGCTTGATAAACTCTGCAACTTTCGTTCAAGGAGGCGACAACGAGCCAAGTCGAACACCCCGGGCTTTAGGTTCAACTTGTTCTCCTGGCAAGAGAAAATCCTGCTAGGCATTAAGAATAATGTGTTTGCGGCTGAACCAACTAATGCCACTGATGGGAAGACCCGAAACTTGTGCTATATCATCCTCTGTGACTGGAATCCAAACCCCTTGAACAATAGAATGGTCTTCTTGAATATTTCAAGAAAATTGAAGAACCTGTTGTTGATCAAATCCCTGGAGCCTTTGAAAATAACCCAGCCAGCCTGCTTACTGAAAGATTTGGTAGAATTCTGGATACAATTCTAGCAGGGTTGTTGTGGTGGGTTTGTATCGTATAACAAGACCTCCCATAGCTATTTAGCTTAGTAAAATGAACAGTCGTAGAGCTGAGTAACCACACTCGAACATAGTAAGTTTTGTGGATGAGGGCATGTAAATGATGGTGAAAAGATGGGATAATGGGTAAAAAGAAGCGACGGTAGTCAGTTCATGTGAAATGATGGCATAAAGTTTCGATATCCCCCCCCCAACTACCGCTGAAATAATGACTTTAAGTGTATGGGGATCATGGTAATAATGAATCGGGATCTTCTCATTAGCCATATTTCAATTGTATTTACATATAAAGTTTACATACCCCATCTTTACCTTTGATTCGTACTTCGAAAAATATAGTGCCTATTCATAATAGATCTGCAGTGATCATGGAAGAAACTTTGGAATTATGAAAGAAATTGTATCAAGGGTTTGTTTAATCATGGGAGAAGGTAGTGAAATGATAGAATGTAGTATGAAAAATAGGATAAGTGAGAGCGAAAGGGCTGAAGAAGATGTTCTTATGACAGGAAGTGCTGAATAGTCATGTCTTAGCAACGGAAAAATGGGCAAATGCTGAAAAAATGGTGTTTTAGCAATAGGAAAATAATGAAAAAATTGTTGCTGAAGAGTGGTGTTTCAACAATGGAAAATATTGTTGAAGAAATGGTGTTTCAGCAGCGAGAAAAATGGGGAAAATGTTGCTGAATAGTGGTGTTTCAGCAATGGGGAAAATGGGGAAAAATGTTGTTGAAGAGTGGTGTTTTAGCAATGGGAAAATGGAGAAAAATGTTGCTGAAGAGTGGTGTTTCAGTAATGGGAAAATGGGGAAAAATGTTGCTAAAGAGTGGTGTTTCAGCAATGGGAAAATGGGAAAAAATGTTGTTGAAGAGTGGTGTTTCAACAATGGGAAAATGGGGATAGGAAAGGGAAAAAAATGAGAGGGGATGAATGATGGGGATGTTGAAAGAAGAATCAAAGATGGGAAATGAAGATGAATGGATTGAAGAAAGAGGGAGAAATGCTTCACAAGATGAAGCTTGGATCTGCTTGTAGTAAGATTTTCCTTTCTTGGTAGGCCTTTTCTGGATCGCGAATCTGCAAAAGAATCAATTGTAACATGCCATCCCTTGGCAGGGATTATTAGTAAAAGAAATTTAATCTAATACTTAAAAATAAAATTCAGAAAAATTAAATGTAATGAGGGGCAGGAGGGTCCTCTAAAAAGAGATAATGTGAATCTGCCACACATGTGGCCTTAAAATCTTCTTTGGAAATGGGGCGCTGGTATAGACGAAGCCGATGACCATTCACTAATAATGGTGTTTTAGAGTCATCAATTGTTAGGAGCCTTATTGTTCCATTGGGGAAAACAGTATCCACTTCGTAAGGTCCTAGCCATCTTGTACGCAGTTTCCCTTGAAATTCTTAAACTGAGAACCATACAATAAATCCCAATTACCTTTTTGTAATTGCTTATGCTTGATGATTTTATCATACCATTTTGTTATTTGTTGTTGAATCATAGTTGTCTGGTGAATGGAATCTAATCTTTTTTCATCCAATTCATTGAGCTGCTGCAACCTGGTTGTCCGTGCATCAGTCAAATCAAGGTTAACAACTAAAGCAGTCCTTAAGGTTTTGATTTCAAATTCCACAGAAAAGAAAACACTTTTTCCATAAACTAATTCATAGGGGGAGAATCATGTAGTATTTCTCTAGGTAGTTCTGTAAGCCCATAATGCTTCAGGGAGCTTTTGAGACCAATCCTTTCAGTTTTCCTTCACTATTTTTGTTAGAATGGATTCTATTACTTTGTTTGTGCTTTCCACCTATCCATTGGCTTGGGGGTGGTATGATGTAGTCATTCTATGATGAATATGATATTTTTGAAGGGTGTCTTTAAAATCAAGAGAAGTGAAAGGGGGTCCTCCATCTGTGACTAATTCTCTAGGCACTCCAAATCTAAAAAAAATATGTTCAAATAAGAAATCTAGAACAACTTCTTTAGTAGCTCTATGGAGTTATTTAGCTTCCACCCATTTGGTCATATAATCTGTGTAGACCAATATATAGACTTTTTGATTGGATGGAGGGTTAATGGGTCCTACAAAGTCTAAAGCCCATCTTTCAAATGATTTGAGTACTACCTGGGGGTTTAATGACATTTCATCTCTATGATTAGGTTGAACCATTCTTTGACAGCTATCATAGGCCCGAACATATTTCTTTGCATCTTTAAAAAGTGAGGGCCAATAATAACCCATCCTAAGAATTTTATGTGTTGTTATTTTATCAAAAAAATGCCCTCCACAAGGGCCATCATGACAAGATTTTAGTAAATCATAAACCTCATCTTCTTTAATGCATATTCAAATTTCTTGATCAAGTCCTGTGTAGAAAAGGCACCCACTTATCTAGCTATACCGAGCACTTTGTTGAATGATTTTTATTTTCTCTCGGTGGGATAGGTGTGGTGGTAACTTCCCTGCAACCAAATAATTAACAATGTTTGCATACCATGGTGAGTGAGAAGATACTGCAAATAAATATTCATCAAGAAAGAAATCATCTACTGGAGTATTATCGTCATGTGTTAACCGAGAATGAAAATCAGTAACTACATTTTATTTTCCTGGTCGATCTACAATTGTAATATCAAATTCTTGTAATAATAGTAACCATCTGGTGACTCGAGCATTTGTGACAGATTTATTCATTAAATATTTAATAGCTGAGTGATCAGTATGGAAAAAAGTAGAATAGCCAGTGATGTAATGTCGAAATTTATTAATAGCATAGATAACTGCTAAAAATTCCTTTTCGGTAACCGTATAGTTAAGTTCAACATGACTCATATTCTTGCTAATGAAGTAGATAGCATAAGGGAGATGATTTTCTTCTTGTCCCAAGACAACTCCTATTGCAATATCCGAAGCATCAGAGGATATATGAAAGGGAAGTGCCCAGTCAGGTCCCCTTAGAATAGGAACTGTAGATAACTGATGTTTAAGTGAATCAAATGCTCCCTGGCAAAGATTAGTCCACTTGAATTCAACATTTTTCATAAGTAACACAAACAAAGGAGAAGCTATTTTGGAAATGTTTTTGATAAATCTTCTATAGTATCCAGCATGTCCTAAGAAACTTCTCACATCTGTTTGGGTTTTGGGAATAGGAAGGTTCTCAATGACTTGTATCTTGGATGGATCTACCTGAATTCCTTGAGATGAAATAAAATGTCAAAGTACCACTCCTTCACTCATCATCATATGACATTTTTCGGTGCTTAAGGAGAGGTGGGCTTGTATACATTGGTTAAGTACTTTCTCAATATTTTGTAGTGCTTCTTCAAAAGAGACACCATAAGGGGTAAAATCATCCATAAAAATTTCCATGGGGTCATTAATCATATCAGAAAATATTCCTATAACTGCTCTTTGAAAGGTTGTTGGTGCATTACATAGCCCAAATGGGAGGACTCTATAAGGAAAAGTTCCCTAGGGGCTAGTAAAAGTGGTCTTATCTTGGTCTTGGGGTGCAATTTCGATTTGGTTATACCCACTGAAACCATCTAAGAAGGAGAAGAATTTCTTCCCTGACAAACTATCCAACACCTAATTAATGAATGGTAATGGAAAGTGATCTTTTTGAGTGGCTTTATTTAAGGCTCTATGATCTACGCACACTCTCCATTTCCCATTTTTCTTAGGAACTATTACCAACCGGGAAACCCATTCACTGTTAGATATAGGATATATAAACCCTGCATTAAGCAATTTTTGAAGTTCCTCTTTAAGAATTTCTCTTAAATTAGGGTTCATTCGTCGTTGAGATTGACAGATCGGTCAAAAATCTTCCTTTATATATATACGATGAGTACATAATTCAGGAGAGATTCCCTTCATATCTGTATAGTCCCATACTAATGCTTCCTTATGTTCAAGAAGTAACTTCATTAACTGCTGTGTTTCAGCAGCTGTCAAGTTGGGGTTTATATTCAGTGTTTTGCCAGGTTTAATTTCTACTGGTATACTTTTAGAAGATATGGTAGCTGTTGTTTGAGGTAGGTCTTCAGAATTAATCGTTTCTTGGGTATCTGACTCCAAAAGTGCAGCTAGTTGATTATGTGTCTCTGGAGTCATAGAGGAGGGTTCACAAATAAAATTATTAATTACTTCATCCTCAGTGGCATCTTTAAGGCTTAAAGCTTGTCTGATAGTCAAGATAGGTTGAGTAGTTTGATAATCGTAGTCCACCCATAAGGAATTGTCATTATTAATCAAGGGTGTAGCGTGAGGGTAGAGAGTAAGCTGTTTGGTCTCATATCCATTGGAAATTTTCATTGAACCAGATCTGCAACTGATAACGGCATTTGCTATGGCTAGCCAAGGCCTACCCAAAATTAGAGGATGACCCCCCAACTTTGTTTTAGGTTGTAATACCACAAAGTCAGCTGGATAATTCCAGGACTCAACTAAGATGATTAGGTCTTCAATAACTCCTTTCGGTTTGATTGTAGAACGGTCAGATAATTCTAGAATGGTTGGGGTATCTCTGATTTCATTCTTTAGTTGTAACAGTTGTGAAGTTTCAAGAGTCATGATATTGATAACAACGCCTAAGTCTATCAGAACTCGAGGAATTATTGTTTTTCTAATTTTCACTGTGACAGTAGGATGGCCGGGATCACCATATTTAACTGGAGGAGCTTTACCTGACATTAGTGCAGACAAATCACCCATGACATGAACTGTGAGGGGATCTTTAGTTTTCCTACCAGGTTTCTTAACACAAATGTCT
>JZKD02S2126952.1:468979-483293 GCA_000966675.3 Picea glauca
TGATATTCCTCGTGTTATAGTTGAAGAGATCCTATGGGATGCACAACCTTTACATTGCATCTATCATACCATAATACCATTTGGAAAATGTTGCATTGTTGAGTGTTGTATTCTTCAAGTCTTGTTTGGAATTCCATGGCTTGAACATCTTCGCCATGCGCCCCTTATTTGGTATTGTCAGTTGTCTACCCACAAGTGGCTTCTATTTGAGCATTGCGAATGCCACAATTAGGTATCCATAGGTGAAGAATCCTCCCTTCTCCTGAACTTCCTCGCAAGCTACTAGTAGTTCCTCCAATAGGAAACTACACCAATTGAACACTACTCCATTTGCACAAATGTCGACAACTGATAACGCATCTAGAGTGCATTCTCCCCTATAGTAAGACCTCATAACCTTATTGTCTATGATGTAGCAGCCACACTGGACTGTCTCAGGCAGTATTGGTTCAATTAATGTTGTGCATCCTCCTCTCTTTGTGTTAAATTTCTCATATAGGCTAAGCTCACCTTTCTTTTTCCCGTGCTTACCGGGACCCTGGAATCCCTTCGACACATACTCTCCTTTTGAGGATAGTCCAGTAAGCTACTGGATGTCTTCAACATGGATTGGATACCACTTATCCAACCATAGACTTCTGTCATGCACCCTGCTTAGTAGAAATTTCATGCAACGTGCAATCTTGCATGTGGTACCAAAGATTGGTAAGTCTCTCAGGTTCATGAGGTCGAGTTAAAGAAGTTGATAAAGTCTTCTTTTGGCACAACTTGCATCCCTTCAATTCCATACAGAACTATATCCCAAAAGATGTCTGTGTGCATCTGTGGGAACAAGGTTGAATCCATGAGGTCAAGGTTGAGGAGCTTAATGTGATCTACCTTCCCTTTGAGATCACCCACGATCTCGACCTGGGGATTGCAAGGCTCATTTGGTACTGCTTCTTTAGTCATGGTACTTTGGCTTGTTGTGGCTCTCGACATTCATACTTCTGTGGCAGGTAAGAACTAGTGTTGTGTCTACAACTTTTACAATGGTCCCAACTGGTTCTCACTGTTGAGTTCGGAAATGGATATGCTCTTTTTAGAAACAATACATTCTCGGTTGAGTTCTAAGAGCCTTATACTTGGCTTGAAGAGATGGTTTAATCAAGGTAAATTCTATTGGCAATCTTGGTATTTACTTATTTGAGTGGAATAGGGACGTGGCTGATTTGAGACCTTTTTGTTTGACAGGTGGGTGTCTCAGCACGAACTTCAATGACATCTTGGCATAATGCGGCTTTATGGATTAACGGGTGTCAGACGGGGTATCAGAATGGAAATAAAGGTTGTGAATAGACTGGGTTTGCATGGCCAATAACTCAGATTGGATTTGGATTCATGGCCCCTTTGACCACAAAGGTTGTCCTCGTCGTCTTTAATGACTGTCATTAATGGAATCTCTTATGCTTCAGGTCCTGTACTGATGAGTCGTCAGCTATGTATCGAACAACACTTACATAAAACAAATGAAATATGTGTTATGGCACAATATTGCGCATATGGACTTTATTAACTGAATTTACAAAATTTCAGAAAGAAAACAAAACTCAAATCTATCAATTGTACAAGCTCCTTCAGATTGGAGTGACTGTCCTTCTCTCTTAGTTTTGAGACAGGTAGGGATTCAGGCAAGTGCCATCCACCCATCCCAATTGTAGCATGCAATCCATTTGCGTGAGTCTGACTGTTCCTGAGGGTCAGATCTCCGCAAATATGAAGGGTCCCAACTAGTGCATCATCTTTCCGGGATGCTTCTAGTATCGACTGCCATAGAGTAGCACCTTGTCCCCTTGTGTGAATAACTTGGTCTTAATGTGTTGATCATGCCAATATTTTTGTCTTTTCTTTTCAATCAACTGATGGAAGTCTGCTAGAAATCTGGTTTCCTCGAGTTCTTGTAGCTTCATAAGTCTCTGCGCCACTGATTCCTCTTTTGTCATACGTGTGACTTGTGCAATATACAGGATTGGAGTGACGAACTTTGCAGGCATCATTGCCTCTCTCCCATAGACTAACTGGAACATTGTTTATCTGTGGAGTTTCTTTGTGGTTGTCCTGTAGGCCCATAGTGCAGCTGGAACTCTATCATTCCAATCCTCACGGTTTGCACAACAGACTTTCGTTAGTCCCCTTTACAGGATTTTGTTGAAGGCTTCAGTTGTTCTGTTGGCTTGTGGGTGGTATGGACTGCTCTTGTGATGCTGGATTAGAAATTCTGTTGTAAGTCTTGCTATAGTGTTGCTAATGAAGTGATCTCCCTGATCGCTGGTTAGGCTCTTGGGACATCCAAACCAGGTAATGATATTCTTGAAAATGAACATGGCAGTAGTGTCTTTCAAGTAGTCTTGTACCGCTGTTGCTTCTTCCCAACGGGTAAGGTATTCAATTGTGGTAATGATGTACCTAGCCTTTGAATGTTTGGACGTGGGGTTGATTGGTCCAATGAAGTCAACTTCCCATTTCTCAAATTCCTGTAGAGATGTAACTGGTTGTAGTGGTAGTTCATCTCGGTGTGATGACTTACCCACCCATTGACAAACATCACACGATCTAGCATATGATTTTGCATATTTGAAGAGTGTTTCCCACTAGATTCCTGCTTATAGAACTTTATGTGCCATGGCCTTTCCTTCTACGTCGCCTCCTGCGATTCCACTATGGAATTCCCATAGTATATCCTTCCTTTCATGATCCAAGACACATCGTCTGAGGATGTTTTCCAGTCTTAGTTTATACAATTGTCTGACGATCAACTGGTAGTCTATTTCTCTAATGACCATATGGCATTTCTGGGTTGCAGAATATGTTTTAGGACAGGCCCTTGTACTAAGAAAGATTGCTATGTCTTCCAGATATTTCGATATGGCCTCAATCCTGAACAAGTCTGCATCTGGGAGCTGGTCATCCACTGCTCCACCACTTTCTCCTGATTCTATCCTGGATAGATGGTCGGGTCCGACATTTCATTGTCCCAACTTGATGATGAGTTCAAAGGAAAATTCCTGAAATAACAATATCCATCTACAAATTCTCCCTTCCAAGACAGGTTTGTTAACTAGGTATTTCAATGCGGAATGGTCAGTAAAGAATTTGAAGTGAGATCCTAATAGATAATGTATAAATTTCTATAAATCATAAATCATTGCTAAGACTTCCCTTTATGTCATTGTGTAGTTGCGTTCTGCTTGCGATAGCTTCCGACTTGCAAAATAGATAGGGTGATCCATAGCTCCATCTCCAGGTTGCATTAAGATAGCTCCTAAGGTAATTCCAGAAGCATCTACATGGACGTGAAATTCCTTCTCCTAGTTTGGGAATATCAGAATCAATGATGTAATGATTTTCTCCTTAAGTGTCTCACATTATTTATCACATTTGGGAGTCCATTGGAATTTTTCATCTTTTTTCAAGAGGTTTTCCAGAGGTGCAGTAATGTTGGCATATCTTCAAGTTAACCTGTGGTAGTAACCTGTGTGTCCTAGTGTGGAGTGAAACTGTTCAACACTCGTAGGTGGTGTCATATTCACAATGACCACAACTTTGGCTAGGTATACCAATACTCCTTCTCGGCAGACTATCTGGCCCAACATATTTCCATGTGGGACACAGAAGATGCACTTTCTGAGATTTAATGAGATTTGTAATTCTCTGTATCTATCAAATATTATCCTTAGCAGTGCTACATGTTCCTTAAGCAGGCTATATATTGTCCAATCATCCATAGAAACTTCTATAATTTTTTGAATGAATTCTCTAAAGGCTGCTATCACAATCTTGGAAAACAAATGCAGGGGCATTCTTTAAGCCAAATGGCATCACGTTGTATGCAAAAGATCCCCATTCTGTAATGAAAGTGGTCTTTCTTTTGTCTTCTTCAGCAATCCCGACTTGATGGTATCCTGAAAATCCATCTGTGAATGAGTATTCTTCCTTCCTCGCAACCTGTTCTAGCACCTCATCGGTAAAGGGTGTTGGGAAAGGGTCGTGCACACAGGCAAAGTTGAGGCTTTTGTAGTCCACACAGACTCTAATATCCTCAGTGTCTTTCTTGCTTTGAATGACTATTGGCTTGACCCACTCTACTTCTTCTACCACAAAAATTAGACCTGCTTCTAACATCTTATCAATCTCCTTCTTAACTTTCTCTTTTACTCTTGGGTTAAGACAGTATGGTCTATGTATGACAAGATTGGATCCTGGTTTTAACTCAATCTTCATTTCTCCCATGAATCCTTTGATTCCCTTTAATTCTGAAAAGGTATTTGGGAACAAATCCTCATATTCCCTCAGTAAAATCTGTATTTCTTGACTGTTTTTCTCATCCCAGTAATCTCCCACCATAGCTATCTTGGGTTTCTATGCAGTGTCTCTCTTGAGTCTACACAATTTTAATGGGTGATTGTAGGAACTATCGGTCTAGTTAGGTATGTTGTTTTGGATTTCTCTACTCCCCTCTGTCTCTTTGATGGCTAGGTTTCTTAGTTCTTTTAATTCATCTAGGCTTTCTAAATCTTTGCTAATCTGATAGCATTCTATAGGCTTCTCAGTCGAGGGTAAGTGGAGTTTAGTCTGAAGTTCTTGGGTACAGTTGGGGCACACTACAAATTTTGATCTCTTATTACTATTAGTTGTAAAAAGAAGTTCTTTAATATTTTGCAGGGCTAGCTCAAGATCATGGTACTTACTTGTGAATGAGAAGTCCTTGCAAAATTGAACTGCCAGTGTCTGCCAGTCATTGGTCTGTCTTCTGGTTTCCTCATGTATGAACCAAGGTTTCAATATTTGGCCTAGAGACTGGGGAAATACTTGAGTTGGTCTGCCTTTTGGTTTCCTCATGTATGAACCAAGGTTTCGAGATGTGTATTCTAGGATCCAATTCTCTGCTGAACTGTTGCGCAGCTTGGAGATCCATCTGCATCTCTGATTCCAGTTGTTCTTTATTCCAGAACCTATACTTGATAGCTTTCTTCATCTCGTCCCAAGTTCTGAGTATGACTCTATGAGTGGCCCACCATCTGGAGGGGGATGTTCTAAGAGGCTACATCTAGTACTGAAAATCTTTGATCTTCTCTCACATTCTCTTCCATATTTTGCAAGAAATTGTCTAGATCTAAGGTACCATCATATACTGGGTGTTCTCTAACATTGGTCCCAACCCATCTGGTCATTCTGATAGTTGCGCATCTTCTTGAGAATATTTCATGCGAGCCTTGTTTCCAACTATCAAAAGCTAGTTTTGAATCTTTGTCTACTAATTGTATACTTATCCAACTTATTGATCCATCAACATTAAGTTTATATAATCATTTCTTGTCCCCGTTGTTACAATGTACAACTGGTCTAGGTCTTCTCCCTCCATATTACTGTCTGTTGGTTCTATGTACCTAGGTCCTACATATGGTTCCAAGGGTTGAACTACCTTGATTCCCTCAACTTCAAAAGTCATGTTTTCTTTCTTTAAGTCGATTACTGCATAATTTGCATAGGCCCAGTCGATGCCAAGTAGTGCAGGGTAGGGGTCTTTGTCTCCCATGATCTCAATGACTTCAAATTCAGCTACTATTTTTATTCCTGCTACATCGATTTCCACATTCTCCAGTCTTCCTATGGGGAAGATACAGTATTGGTTTTCCATTCTAAATTGAATTGGGGAATATGTCAGTCTTGGTTTTCCCAAGGCTTCCCAAGTCTTCTTAGGAAGAATGTTCACATCTGACCCTAGGTCCAACATGACGTCCTTAATTTTGAAGTCATCTAACTGGGCTACCAGTCGAACTTATTTTCCGGTTCACACTTTTCGTTGCTACACTCTTTGAGTACTCTTCTCAGGAAGATTAGCCCTTGTCCTTGCTTCTGAGGGTTCCTCATTCCCTAAGACTAGGTACAACACATTGCACAACTTTTTTGTTAGTTGATCATTCCCTAGAATGTCAGAGAATAATTGAAACCAAAGATCAACCACGTTTTGAGGTTACTCGGGCTGTCTTGGTATGATTACAGGGTTTATGGGTGCAGGGGGTGAAGTAGGGACTTGCACCATTTTAGGGTAAATAGTCGGCTGAGGGGGGTTCTCTTGCATTTCATGACAAGGAATATTTTGGAATACTTCCATGGAATCTTTAAAGAACAACTTTTTCTTTAGGGGATCATACATGTCTCTCTTAGGTGTTGCTTTATGGATTGGGGGTAGAGTATCAACATCAGCTCCTGTCTTCACTCCTCCTTGAGTGACGATATTAAGGTTGGGAAATTGTCCCTCAGAAATCCTCTTGATCTCTAAACTGATAAGGTTAGTTCCTCTTTTTTGTACTCTGTATTCCCACTTTTCAATTAACTCTGGGAAGTATTTAGTTGCGTGTCTGTTGGTTCTACAGTGAGAGCACCATGGCCTCCTTGGATGAGGACAATGTCTAGCCAAGTGACCTTGTTCATCACACTTATAAAATATGCTTGGTCCTCTTCCCCCAGTCCTTCCTCCAATGAAATATCCTCTATCTCCTCCTCCTCTACCTCTTCCTGGTCTCTGAGGGTTCTCATTCACCCTGAATGTTGTTCGATCTAACCTATCTACAAGTGCGTCCAATGCCCTACATTGATTGGTAGTATGCATGGTAGATGCATAAAAATCATAGTGTATTGTGTTTGGTACTGTCAAATACTTCTGCATGATGGGAACTACCTTGGCCCATGGCCATGGATTCGACAGATCTCACAATATTCTATTGTCCATGCTGCTTGGCCTCTTGGAAAAGCATGATATGGGGAGGGGTTATGGAATGATGAATTCATTGACACTTGTGTATCTCCTCCCATGGGTGTTGGTGGGGTTACCCTCATATTATGAGGAGGTCCCAGTACCCTCATTCTCAGAAATTCATTCACTAGATTACCTTCTATATAACATCCAGTGCACCAAACCTGTGGTTGTCCTAGTCTGGGTATCATCAACTCTTGAATATTTTCTGTCAGTGTCGATATCTGCCCTTGTAGTTGTGCAAGATTCACATCTACTAGGGGTTGGGTTGCTCTCAATCTCCCAGGGTATCCTACCATGGATTTAATCTTCATCGATTGTTCCAAGTCATTTGTTAATGTTGCTATTCGTTGTTGCATTAGCGAAATCCGAGTTAGAGGAAAAATCCCCTGAATGTACCACTCCCTTTGATGTTCTTCGTGTATTGGATGTGCCAACCTCCCTATGGCATCTTTAAACNTGGGGAAATACTTGAGTTGGTCTGCCTTTTGGTTTCCTCATGTATGAACCAAGGTTTCGAGATGTGTATTCTAGGATCCAATTCTCTGCTGAACTGTTGCGCAGCTTGGAGATCCATCTGCATCTCTGATTCCAGTTGTTCTTTATTCCAGAACCTATACTTGATAGCTTTCTTCATCTCGTCCCAAGTTCTGAGTATGACTCTATGAGTGGCCCACCATCTGGAGGGGGATGTTCTAAGAGGCTACATCTAGTACTGAAAATCTTTGATCTTCTCTCACATTCTCTTCCATATTTTGCAAGAAATTGTCTAGATCTAAGGTACCATCATATACTGGGTGTTCTCTAACATTGGTCCCAACCCATCTGGTCATTCTGATAGTTGCGCATCTTCTTGAGAATATTTCATGCGAGCCTTGTTTCCAACTATCAAAAGCTAGTTTTGAATCTTTGTCTACTAATTGTATACTTATCCAACTTATTGATCCATCAACATTAAGTTTATATAATCATTTCTTGTCCCCGTTGTTACAATGTACAACTGGTCTAGGTCTTCTCCCTCCATATTACTGTCTGTTGGTTCTATGTACCTAGGTCCTACATATGGTTCCAAGGGTTGAACTACCTTGATTCCCTCAACTTCAAAAGTCATGTTTTCTTTCTTTAAGTCGATTACTGCATAATTTGCATAGGCCCAGTCGATGCCAAGTAGTGCAGGGTAGGGGTCTTTGTCTCCCATGATCTCAATGACTTCAAAGTCAGCTACTATTTTTATTCCTGCTACATCGATTTCCACATTCTCCAGTCTTCCTATGGGGAAGATACAGTATTGGTTTTCCTTTCTAAATCGAATTGGGGAATATGTCAGTCTTGGTTTTCCTAAGGCTTCCCAAGTCTTCTTAGGAAGAATGTTCACATCTGACCCTAGGTCCAACATGACGTCCTTAATTTCGAAGTCATCTAACTGGGCTACCAGTCGAACTTATTTTCCGGTTCACACTTTTCGTTGCTACACTCTTTGAGTACTCTTCTCAGGAATATTAGCCCTTGTCCTTGCTTCTGAGGGTTCCTCATTCCCTAAGACTAGGTACAACACATTGCACAACGTTTTTGTTAGTTGATCATTCCCTAGAATGTCAGAGAATAATTGAAACCAAAGATCAACCACGTTTTGAGGTTGCTCGGGCTGTCTTGGTATGATTACAGGGTTTATGGGTGCAGGGGGTGAAGTAGGGACTTGCACCATTTTAGGGTAAATAATCAGCTGAGGGGGGTTCTCTTTCATTTCATGACAAGGAATATTTTGGAATACTTCCATGGAATCTTTAAAGAACAACTTTTTCTTTATGGGATCATACATGTCTCTCTTAGGTGTTGCTTTATGGATTGGGGGTAGAGTATCAACATCAACTCATGTCTTCACTCCTCCTTGAGTGACGATATTAAGGTTGGGAAATTGTCCCTCAAAAATCCTCTTGATCTCTAAACTGATAAGGTTAGTTCCTCTTTTTTGTACTCTGTATTCCCACTTTTCAATTAACTCTAGGAAGTATTTAGTTGCGTGTCTGTTGGTTCTGCAGTGAGAGCACCATGGCCTCCTTGGATGAGGACAATGTCTAGCCAAGTGACCTTGTTCATCACACTTATAAAATATGCTTGTTCCTCTTCCCCCAGTCCTTCCTCCAATGAAATATCCTCTATCTCCTCCTCCTCGACCTCTTCCTGGTCTCTGAGGGTTCTCATTCACCCTGAATGTTGTTCGATCTAACCTATCTACAAGTGCATCCAATGCCCTACATTGATTGGTAGTATGCATGGTAAATGCATAGAAATCACAGTGTATTGTGTTTGGTACTGTCAAATACTTCTGCATGATGGGAACTACCTTGGCCCATGGCCATGGATTCGACAGATCTCACAATATTCTATTGTCCATGCTGCTTAGCCTCCTGGAAAATCATGATATGGGGAGAGGTTATGGAATGATGAATTCATTGACACTTGTGTATCTCCTCCCGTGGGTGTTGGTGGGGTTACCCTCATATTATGAGGAGGTCCCAGTACCCTCATTCTCAGACATTCATTTTCTAGATTACCTTCTGTATAACATACAGTGCACCAAACCTGTGGTTGTCCTAGTCTAGGTATCATCAGCTCTTGAATCTTTTCTGTCAGTGTCGATATCTGCCCTTGTAGTTGTGTAAGATTCACATCTACTAGGGGTTGGGTTGCTCTCAAGCTCCCAGGGTATCCTACCATGGATTTAATCTTCATCGATTGTTCCAAGGCATTTGTTAACGTTGTTATTCGTTGTTGCATTAGCGAAATCCGAGTTAGAGGAAAAATCCCCTGAATGTACCACTCCCTTTGATGTTCTTCGTGTATTGGATGTGCCAACCTCCCTATGGCATCTTTAAACTTCTGGAGGTACTCCTAGGCTGATTCACCTTCCCTTTTTTGGATCTCACACAACTCAGACAGAGCTTGTTGTTCTTACTGAGGTAGTTTGAATTCTATTATAAACCTTGTCCATGCCTAGTCAAGTGTGGACGCTTCACCTTGCGTCCCTGGCACTGCTAGTTTAATGATTTTCATGTACCATTTGAGAGCACGACCTCTCAAGGTAGTCTGGAACTCAATCAACTTATTCACATTTAGAGTCCCTCTAGATCTCTAGATTGCATCACACATGAATCAATGTTGCTCAACGTCTTCTTCTCCCTTACCCCAAAATTCAGGGTATTGAGCAATCGAACCTCCTGCATGGCTGGACATTGTTGATCCTATTGTTCATATCAATGTGAACCTTAACGGTCATGCTTGTGATGTACCGGGGGATCCCAATACCCTCCCTGTACTCGCACTTCCTGGTTGTGACTGACTAACTAATTTTATTAGAACAGAACTAGCATGAGAAGGTAGTATCGAACTTACTGCCTATATAGAAGACACTTGGGGTATGGATGATTTGGGGCTGGTGCCACTGACTTCAGGGAAGTTTTCTTTGATCTGGGGGGTCTCGTTAGCTTCCACTGGGACAATCTCTTCAGTTGGATTCCCGATCTCTCTTATTATCGGGGCTGAATCTTCTCTTTCTCCTCCAAGATTCATGTTAGCTTCCTCCTCCTTTAGATTTGTACTTTCTCCTTCTCATCACACTTCCTGGGGACTTGTTTCTCTCCTTGATTATCTCTCATTTAATATTTGACTGGCTAGTCATTCCTGTCTTCTCATCTTCTACAGTTCTTCAATCTATCTTTCCTCAACTTTTTAGACTGTCTTGCGGCTTTCTTGATCTTGTTGTGCCACCACTTCTCAACTATGGAGGCTCTCTTCAAATCTCACTCATCCCTTGAGTCCATTTCTTGTTCCCCCCCTGCCCTCATTTGTCAAAGAACCTGTCCCCTATCTCATTCCATGATTCTCACCCCATCTCGCCCTACCCAAAGTGAGGGTGTTTACGCTGCCATCTCGGTCTAGGACATAATCAACATCCCTTCTTCCATCAAGAAAACCTTAATCCACAGGAGGATTTCTTTCAACAGTCTTCCCCTTGTGCCTTTCTTGAAAATTTCCTCTACCCATGAAAACGACCGGTGGTTCTCAGCTACAAATTTGATTATGTATCCCTCTAGCATAGTGCTAACCCAGAAATACATAGCTCGTGTAACTGGGTAGTCTAGCCTCTGGAGTGATGCTAGAGTTTCGGTANTTCTTACTGAGGTAGTTTGAATTCTATTATAAACCTTGTCCATGCCTAGTCAAGTGTGGACGCTTCACCTTGCGTCCCTGGCACTGCTGGTTTAATGATTTTCATGTACCATTTGAGAGCACGACCTCTCAAGGTAGTCTGAAACTCAATCAACTTATTCACATTTAGAGTCCCTCTAGATCTCTAGATTGCATCACACACGAATCAATGTTTCTCAACGTCTTCTTCTCCCTTACCCCAAAATTTAGGGTATCGAGCAATCGAACCTCCTGCATGGCTGGCCATTATTGATCCTATTGTTCATATCAATGTGAACCTTAACGGTCATGCTTGTGATGTACCGGGGGATCCCAATACCCTCCCTATACCCGCACTTCCTGGTTGTGACTGACTAACTAATTTTATTAGAACAGAACTAGCATGAGAAGGTAGTATCGAACTTACTGCCTATATAGAAGACACTTGGGGTAGGGATGATTTGGGGCTGGCGCCACTGACTTCAGGGAAGTTTTCTTTGATCTGGGGGGTCTCGTTAGCTTCCACTGGGACAATCTCTTCAGTCGGATTCCCGATCTCTCTTATTATCGGGGCTGAATCTTCTCTTTCTCCTCCAAGATTCATGTTAGCTTCCTCCTCCTTTAGATTTGTACTTTCTCCTTCTCATCACACTTCCTGGGGACTTGTTTCTCTCCTTGATTATCTCTCATTTAATATTTGACTGGCTAGTCATTCCTGTCTTCTCATCTTCTACAGTTCTTCAATCTATCTTTCCTCAACTTTTTAGACTGTCTTGCGGCTTTCTTGATCTTGTTGTGCCACCACTTCTCAACTATGGAGGCTCTCTTCAAATCTCACTCATCCCTTGAGTCCATTTCTTGTTCCCCCCCTGCCCTCATTTGTCAAAGAACCTGTCCCCTATCTCATTCCATGATTCTCACCCCATCTCGCCCTACCCAAAGTGAGGGTGTTTACGCTGCCATCTCGGTCTAGGACATAATCAACATCCCTTCTTCCATCAAGAAAACCTTAATCCACAGGAGGATTTCTTTCAACAGTCTTCCCCTTGTGCCTTTCTTGAAAATTTCCTCTACCCATGAAAACGACCGGTGGTTCTCAGCTACAAATTTGATTATGTATCCCTCTAGCATAGTGCTAACCCAGAAATACATAGCTCGTGTAACTGGGTAGTCTAGCCTCTGGAGTGATGCTAGAGTTTCGGTANATCTCGCCCTACCCAAAGTGAGGGTGTTTACGCTGCCATCTCGGTCTAGGACATAATCAACATCCCTTCTTCCATCAAGAAAACCTTAATCCACAGGGGGATTTCTCTCAACAGTCTTCCCCTTGTGCCTTTCTTGAAAATTTCCTCTACCCATGAAAACGACCAGTGGTTCTCAGCTACAAATTTGATTATGTATCCCTCTAGCATAGTGCTAACCCAGAAATACATAGCTCGTGTAACTGGGTAGTCTAGCCTCTGGAGTGATGCTAGAGTTTCGGTATCCCACACGCAGATCTTCTTAGCCCATCCCTAGAACTCTGGAGCTTCTTGGATCCTCTTTATCCAGTGAAAATTTTCTTCTAGGAATTTAACCCAGAAAATCTCATACTGGTCGCTCGATCTTTCTGAGTAAAATATTTATTCACGAGTATTTTCCACCGATTTTCTCCTTAGTTTCGCTTCTTTCCATATGAAGGTATCACATTTCCTTTCCCACCATTGATCAATGACAAATATATGGATAGATGACAACATTCTCCCTACAGGTTCCCTTTTAACACAAATCCCGACAATGAAACCATTTTGTTGTCGTGAATTTGATCAGACCAGGGTCCTTCTCACATTACCAACAAAAGGTACCATGTAGTCTAGAGCGTTGGAATTTTTATCTCCTCCGAAGAGAATAAGTCTCATTTGAGGCATTGTTGAGATAGATAGATAGGGAAGGGTAGGGGAAAGATTAAAGAGGATCCATAGAGCAGTCATAACTCATTCCTGTTCTTGCACAAGAGACATTAATAGATCTAAAACATATAAATGCATGAATCGAACCTACTTACGTTGCAAGCAAGCAATTAAACATTGAACCATCAAATATAACTTATAATCTATAAGGAAATACTGTAATGCATAAGTAAACATACAAAGACGCAACATATTTTGAAATTTGGTCCTACTTCCTATTATCTTTAGGATCTTTCTCTCATTACAAACTCAAAATTACATAGAAAGGCTCAGTACAAATTGTTGGATCTAGACCCATGCCGTAGAGTTCTAATTATCCAACTAATAGGTCCAATTCATTATAGACTCAGACTTGTCTTCTTCCAACTTACAACAATTATCAATAGCTAATCCCAAAATCTAGGCGACTCTAACCAACCTGACTCGACTTAACCCAACCGACTAACCAATGCACTAACAAAACCAACTAATGAGCAAACCCTTTTACAATTGTGTTCGGTCCTATGTATAGTTGGGTTGTGTCTTCCTTCTCGGCTTGCACTCTTTCTTGTTCTATTGTAACCATTTGTTTCATCGCTAGCGTTGTGCTAACTTCCGCAACTGCTTTTCGTTGCTCTTTCTCGCGGTCTCTGATGGAGTTTGCGCAACTCATGCTTAGTCAGATATTGCATGATTCCTTCTCAAAAATGAAGGGCCCAACAGGTGCATCCCATCATATGGCAGCGAGAGAAGAAGTTTTCTCTTCCTTGAGTCCATGCTCAAGACCCCCTATTCTCATGGGGGATGATAATCCAGTAGCAGTAGCAGGAGAAGGGAGAGTGGAACTCCACAATGTAAGTTTTGAGAATGTTTTGCATGTTCTAAAGCTTTCTATGAATCTGCTCTTAGTTTATCAAATCGCTTAGAAAGGTAAACAGGCTGAATTTACATCAGATTTAGTTTCAGTAATTGACATGCATGACAATTCCATCATTGCAATTGGTGAGGTGGACCACAAGTCAAGGTTGTATAAATTCACTAAGTTTTTTTACGATGACTCCTCTATTCTACTTACACATAAGGAGAGTACTTTTCATGCACCTCCAGTGAAAAATGCATATACTCTTGTTCTTCCATCAGTTTTAGACATCATAGATGATTCCATACACTCAGATTCTGTACATGGAAATAAGCAGGTAGTACATCCAGATAAGAATCTAGGGCCGAAGCTTCAGCAGATGCCCAAGAAGGCACAAACCACACTTCAGGGAGTAGGAAAAATTTCATGGAATCCATTGGATTCGAGGAGGACTCGATCTCAGCATGAGGAGCCTTCTCATGTATTTTCAGCTTCAGAACCTGCGATGCCCATGCATTGCTATATGGTTCAATCTACTGATCC
>JZKD02S2126953.1:0-15426 GCA_000966675.3 Picea glauca
CCCAAGAGACTCTTTTTGGGCTTGCTTACAATGATAGAAGAGGAGAGGAGAAGTGGGTATCCAATACCCCAACTTGGGAGGTCTTTTCTTGACATTTTATGGCCCCAAATGGGCAACACCTCTTTTCTAATGCAAACCTGCAAAAAACCCAGCAAGCAAAGCTTGCTGTAAAAGATGCAAATATGACCAGAAAACTCAAAAAATTTCTGTTAGTAATAACAAAATATTTATGTGCAAAAAGTCAGCAAGTAAATATGATTTGTTAACATATTTCAGAGAGTTAAAATGCCAAAAAAATGAATGGAAATATTCATAAAATTAGAACAAAAATTTAAAGAGGTTTGAGTTGGGTGAATGGACCAATATCAAGATCTTAAATTTGTCCACAAAACCCTTTGGTGACCTGCAAATTTCGTGAAACAAAGCTACATAAAAGATAAGAGGTGAGTATATCTTATTGATAAAACAAAATACTTTGTTGAATCAAAACAAATACTCACCAGATCTATAATACTACTACCATAGATCTATCAAATCAAAATACTTTGCTTGGACTTCCTACTCTAGATCTATAACATATGAATACACACAAAAAAATCCAAAACAAATATCACCTCAAATGTAGCACAAGATAGCACCAAGAAGACTCTCAATGCACCATGGATCCTCCAAAGATTTATTTTATTCCAATAGAAAAAGGTTGCTGCAAATACTTGCAACAAGTTTTACACAAGAGCAAGAGAAAAATGGGAGAGAGAGAGGAGTGGGAGAGATTGGGGCATAATGAATTTACTCAGAGAATAGATGATGAAATGAGGGAGGGGAGGCATTTTTTTATACCTGGGAGACAAGAGTGACCCCTCTTGGATGAGTTCCAAGTGTCACTCACCCAAAAGAGCTCATGATATCAAGGAGATCACACTTTTAGGGTTTTATCCATCTAGGGTTCGTGAGGGATGAGTGAGGGTGAGGGGGAACACCATTTTGACAAGTCAAACATCATGTTGAGTCACTATGGGAGCACATTTTAGGAGCTTAGGTGTTCCTTTAATTTATTTTTTGAGTTTGGGTGGTTTCCTCACCAAGGGGGCCACAACTTCCCTAGGGGGATGAGTGGAGTGAGGTGGTGGATAGGTGTGGAGGGTTAAATTAAGTTAGAAAAATGTTTCTATAACTTAGAAAAAGGGTTAGGCATCGTATCCTAGTCTTTCTCTAACCTTTTTTCTAATATTACAATTTTTGGCATTTTTGACTTAGCCAAATTAAACAATTAAATTGCCGACTCAAGATTGACTAAGACTCCTCATGGACAATGACCTAGCAAAACTTGTCCAATTGAGCTGGAACTTGGTCCAAGGGTGTAGGGGGTATAATTACACTTCTTTTGAGTACTCACACCCCTATCAAAATCTCCTAGAACTTAGTTTTGGCATTTTTACATCAAAATGATTTAAAATTACCATTAATTGAGTAATTTTAAAAATTAAAAAAAAAAACTTCTTAGACTCTACAGAATTTTGCAAGACTCTAGGAAATGTCTAGCATGATCATTTAAAGTATTCTTAGACCCTATTCATCCATTGGGCTCGATCATTAGAATGCCTTTCACCACTTTGGAGGATTACTGTGAGTGAAAAAATCAAGGGTAATTAAAAATTACCCGAGGATAAAAAACACTCGATGAAAGGAATTCCCTAATGATACATTCCTAGGTAACTAAACTAAAATATGATCCATTCTGACCCATTACATTATTATCCCACGTAGGGGAGCAAAAATTACGATTACAAAACTACGTGCCGGGGGCAAAAACTGCCTTGTGGTACCAAAAAGTCTTCAACTTTGTTGCACCATCAGGTACATAGCTTCATGGCACATGGAGTTGACCCCCTAGTCGAAATATGTGGTGAACATCTGGCTCCACATGGGGATGTGTGTTCGATCTTTCTTTGGGAACGAGAGCATACCATAACTTCAGAGTCTACAAAACAAAGNTTATACCTGGGAGACAAGAGTGACCCCTCTTGGATGAGTTCCAAGTGTCACTCACCCAAAAGAGCTCATGATCTCAAGGAGATCACACTTTTAGGGTTTTAGCCATCTAGGGTTCGTGAGGGATGAGTGAGGGTGAGGGGGAACACCATTTTGACAAGTCAAACATCATGTTGAGTCACTATGGGATCACATTTTAGGATCTTAGGTGTTCCTTTAATTTATTTTTTGAGTTTGGGTGGTTTCCTCACCAAGGGGGCCGCAACTTCCCTAGGGGGATGAGTGGAGTGAGGTGGTGGATAGGTGTGGAGGGTTAAATTAAGTTAGAAAAATGTTTCTATAACTTAGAAAAAGGGTTAGGCATCATCTCCTAGTCTTTCTCTAACCTTTTTTCTAATATTACAATTTTTGGCATTTTTGACTTAGCCAAATTAAACAATTAAATTGCCGACTCAAGATTGACTAAGACTCCTCATGGACAATGACCTAGCAAAACTTGTCCAATTGAGTTGGAACTTGGTCCAAGGGTGTAGGGGGTATAATTCCACTTCTTTTGAGTACTCACACCCCTATCAAAATCTCCTAGGACTTAGTTTTGGCATTTTTACATCAAAATTATTTAAAATTACCATTAATTGAGTAATTTTAAAAATTAAAAAAAAAACTTCTTAGACTCTACGGAATTTTGAAAGGCTCTAGGAAATGTCTAGAATGATAATTTAAAATATTCTTAGACCCTATTCATCCATTGGGCTCGATCATTAGAATGCCTTTCACCACTTTGGAGGATTACTGTGAGTGAAAAAATCAAGGGTAATTAAAAAATACCTCAGGATAAAAAACACTCAATGAAAAGACTTCCCTAATGATACATTCCTAGGTAACTAAACTAAAATATGATCCATTCTGACCCATTACATTATTATCCCACGTAGGGGAGTGAAAATTCCGATTACAAAACTACGTGCCGGGGGCAAAAACTGCCTTGTGGAACCAAAAAGTCTTCAACTTTGTTGCACCATCAGGTACATAGCTTCATGGCACATGGAGTTGACCCCCTAGTTGAAATAGGTGGCGAACATCTGGCTCCACATGGGGACCTGTGTTCTATCTTTCTTTGGGAAGGAGAGCATACGAAAAGTTCAGAGTCTACAAAACAAAGCGGTCACCAATACCCAACAAAAATACATGTATAAAATAATTAAAATAATTAAATGAAATGTTATAAAAAATAATCACATAAATGAAATCACTTTATACAATATTTACATAAATTAAACTATGATACAATGGATAANCAACTTCCCTAGGGGGATGAGTGGAGTGAGGTGGTGGATAGGTGTGGAGGGTTAAATTAAGTTAGAAAAATGTTTCTATAACTTAGAAAAAGGGTTAGGCATCATCTCCTAGTCTTTCTCTAACCTTTTTTCTAATATTACAATTTTTGGCATTTTTGACTTAGCCAAATTAAACAATTAAATTGCCGACTCAAGATTGACTAAGACTCCTCATGGACAATGACCTAGAAAAACTTGTCCAATTGAGCTGGAACTTGGTCCAAGGGTGTAGGGGGTATAATTCCACTTCTTTTGAGTACTCACACCCCTATCAAAATCTCCTAGGACTTAGTTTTGGCATTTTTACATCAAAATTATTTAAAATGACCATTAATTGAGTAATTTTAAAAATTAAAAAAAAAAACTTCTTAGACTCTAAGGAATTTTGCAAGACTCTAGGAAATGTCTAGCATGATCATTTAAAATATTCTTAGACCCTATTCATCCATTGGGCTCGATCATTAGAATGCCTTTCACCACTTTGGAGGATTACTGTGAGTGAAAAAATCAAGGGTAATTAAAAATTACCTGAGGATAAAAAACACTCGATGAAAGGACTTCCGTAATGATATATTCCTAGGTAACTAAACTAAAATATGATCCATTCTGACCCATTACATTATTATCCCACGTAGGGGAGCGGAAATTCCGATTACAAAACTACGTGCCAGGGGCAAAAACTGCCTTGTGGAACCAAAAAGTCTTCAACTTTGTTGCACCATCAGGTACATAGCTCCATGGCACATGGAGTTGACCCCCTAGTCGAAATAGGTGGTGAACATCTGGCTCCACATGGGGACGTGTGTTCGATCTTTCTTTGGGAAGGAGAGCATACGATAACTTCAGAGTCTACAAAACAAAGCGCTCACCAATACCCAACATAAATACATGTATAAAATAATTAAAATATTTAAATGAAATGTTATAAAAAATAATCACATAAATGAAATCACTTTATACAATATTTACATAAATTAAACTATGATACAGTGGATAACCTAAGTAACATAATTACATGATGAAATAAAATAATACAAAAACTGAAAGAAAAGGAGAAGGGTTAGAAATATGTTACAAAGGGTGTCCTTTTGAACACCAAGTGGTCATGTTGAAAAATTATTTCAAGGTGGAGTCCTTTCACTAGCATGCCTGAATTTACGTCGTCCCACTAGCTGAGATGAGTTGCTAGAAGACTGATACAGTTCATCTTGTTTTCTGATATTCTCATGCAAGTCCCTGTTTCTAACTTTAGACCACTTGGGACAATCCTCCTTAAAATATTTCTGATGAAGTTGCATAGGTGCCAAGTGAAAAGATCTATAATTTAGTTTTTCTTTGAAAGGCTTGGTATACCTCTTCATAGGGGCGACATATTTCATCTTATCATCATTAACCTTATTATCATCCTTATGATCTTCCATTGGACTTGCTTCGCTTATTCTTCCTTTGATTTTCCCAATTTCTAAAACATAAGGAGGATGTGGCCTAAGAATTCCATCCGATTCTTCCTGAAATCTAACCGATTCTTCTGACAACTGGTGAGTTGATGACACATTTTCAAATGAAATATCCAACTCTATCTCTAATCCTAGAGGAGTCATATCATTATTCATTTTATCCAAATCTCCCTCAAGAAAAATTCCATCAAAAGAATCCATGGTGTCCCAAACATTACAAATATTTGGGGATTCATCTTTAAGTTCCATCTTGGTAGATGCTATGGAATTATAATCTATCTCATAACATCCCATCTCTAGTTCATGATACACAATCTTATTCATGACATTCGTAGGATCTTCAACATGGTACTTTCTTTCCAACTCCCTGTTTAATCTAAACATCGAACCATTTGGAGTTGGAATGGTGGCATACGCCAAATCCATTTGTAAATTACCACCCAAGTCNCTAACTCCTAGCCTTACAATTTTGCATGGGTGGCTAGGCCAATCCACTATGCAA
This sequence comes from Picea glauca, assembly GCA_000966675.3. NCBI lineage: Eukaryota > Viridiplantae > Streptophyta > Pinopsida > Pinales > Pinaceae > Picea > Picea glauca. The sequence goes on from JZKD02S2126953.1 coordinate 5,289, forward strand.
GGTGTAGGCACATTAACTAAAGGAATTACAGAAAATCAAAACTTGGAAAGAAATGAAAGCCCAAGATACTCTCTTTGGGATTGCTTACAATGATAGAAGAGGAGAGGAGAAGTGGGTATCCAATACCCCAACTTGGGAGGTATTTTCTTGACGTTTTATGGCCCCAAATGGGCAGCACCTCTTTTCTGATGCAAACTTGCAAAAAACCAGCAAGCAAAGCTTGCTGCAAAAGCTGCAAATATGACCAGAAAACTCAAAAAAATTCTGTTAGTAATAAAAAAATATTTATGTGCAAAAAGTCAGCAAGTAAATATGATTTGTTAACATATTTCAGAGAGTTAAAATGCCAAAAAAACGAATGGAAATATTCAGAAAATTAGAACAAAAATTTAAAGAGTTTTGAGTTGGGTGAATGGACAAATATCAAGATCTTAAATTTGTCCACAAAACCCTTTGGTGACCTGCAAATTTCGTGAAACAAAGCTACATAAAATATAAGAGGTGAGTATATCTTATTGATAAAACAAAATACTTTGTTGAATCAAAACAAATACTCACCAGATCTATAATACTACTACCATAGATCTATCAAAGCAAAATACTTTGCTTGGACTTCCTACTCTAGATCTATAACATATGAATACACAAAAAAAAAAACAAAAAAAACAAATATCACCTCAAATGTAGCACAAGATAGCACCAAGAAGACTCTCAATCAACCATGGATCCTCCAAAGATTTATTTTATTCCAATAGAAAAAGGTTGCTGCAAATACTTGCAACAAGTTTTACAAGAGCAAGAGAAAAATGGGAGAGAGAGAGGAGTGGGAGAGATTTGGGCATAATGCATTTACTCAGAGAATAGATGATGAAATGAGGGAGGGGAGGCATTGTTTTATACCTAAGAGACAAGAGTGACCCCTCTTGGATGAGTTCCAAGCGTCACTCACCCAAAAGAGCTCATGATCTCAAGGAGATCACACTTTTAGGGTTTTAACCATCTAGGGTTCGTGAGGGATGAGTGAGGGTGAGGGGGAACACCTTTTTGACAAGTCAAACATCATGTTGAGTCACTATGGGGGCACATTTTAGGAGCTTAGGTGTTCCTTTAATTTATTTTTTGAGTTTGGATGGTTTCCTCACCAAGGGGGCCACAACTTCCCTAGGGGGATGAGTGGAGTGAGGTGGTGGATAGGTGTGGGGGGTTAAATTAAGTTAGAAAAATGTTTCTATAACTTAGTAAAAGGGTTAGGCATCATCTCCCAGTCTTTCTCTAACTTTTTTTCTAATATTACAATTTTTGGCATTTTTGACTTAGCCAAATTAAACAATTAAATTGCTGACTCAAGATTGACTAAGACTCTTCATGGAAAATGACCTAGCAAAACTTGTCCAATTGAGCTGAAACTTGGTCCAAGGGTGTAGGGGGTATAATTCCACTTCTTTTGAGTTCTCACACCCCTATCAAAATTTCCTAGGACTTAGTTTTGACATTTTTACATCAAAATTATTTAAAATTACCATTAATTGAGTAATTTTAAAAATTAAAAAAACAACTTCTTAGACTCTACGGAATTCTGCAAGACTTTAGGAAATTTCTAGCATGATCATTTAAAATATTCTTAGACCCTACTCATCCATTGGGCTCGATCATTAGAATGCCTTTCACCACTTTGGAGGATTATTGTGAGTGAAAAAATCAAGGGTAATTAAAAATTACTTGAGGATAAAAAACACTCGATGAAAGGACTTCCCTAATGATAAATTACTAGGTAACTAAACTAAAATATGATCCATTCTGACCCATTACATTATTATCCCACGTAGGGGAGTGAAAATTCTGATTACAAAACTACGTGCCGGGCGCAAAAACTGCCTTGTGGAACCAAAAAGTCTTCAACTTTGCCACACCATCAGGTACATAGCTTCATGGAACATGGAGTTGACCCCCTAGTCGAAATAGGTGGTGAACATATGGCTCCACATGAGGACGTGTGTTCGATCTTTCTTTTGGAAGGAGAGCATACGATAACTTCAGAGTCTACAAAACAAAGCGCTCACCAATACCCAACATAAATACATGTATAAAATAAATAAAATAATTAAATGAAATGCTATAAAAATAATCACATAAATGAAATCACTTTATACAATATTTACATAAATTAAACTATGATACAATGGATAACCTAAGTAACATAATTACATGATGAAATAAAATAATACAAAAACTGAAAGAAAAGGAGAAGGGTTAGAAATATGTTACAAAGGGTGCCCTTTTGGACACCAAGTGGTCATGTTGAAAAATTATTTCAAGGTGGAGTCCTTTCACTAGCATGCATGAATTTATGTCGTCCCACTGGTTGAGATGAGTTGCTAGAAGACTAATACACTTCATTCTGTTTTATGATATTCTCATGCAAATCCCTGTTTCTAACTTTCGACCACTTGGGACAATCCTCCTTAAAATATTTCTGATGAAGTTGCATAGGTGCCAAGTGAAAAGATCTTGAATTTAGTTTTTCTTTGAAAGGCTTGGCATACCTCTTCATAGGGGTGACATATTTCATCTTATCATCATTAAACTTATTATCATCCTTATGATCTTCCATCAGACTTGCTTCACTTATTCTTCCTTTGATTTTCCCAATTTCTAAAACATAAGGAGGATGTGGCCTAAGAATTCCATCCGATTCTTTCTGAAATCTAACCGATTCTTTTGAAAATTGGTGAGTTGATGACACATTTTCAAATGAAAGATCCAACTCTGTCTCTAATCCTGAAGGAGTCATATCATTATTCATTTTATCCAAATCTCCCTCAAGAAAAATCCCATCAAAAGAATCCATGGTGTCCCAAACATTTCAAATATTTGGGGATTCATCTTTAAGTTCCATATTGGTAGATGTTATGGAATTATAATCTATCTCATAACATCCCATCTCTAGTTCATGATACACAATCTTATTCATGGGATTCCTAGGATCTTCAACATGGTACTTTCTTTCCAACTCCCTGTTTAATCTAAACATGGAACCATTTGGAGTTGGAATGGTGGCATACGCCAAATCCATTTGTAAATTACCACCCAAGTCTGTAGATGTTTTCCTTGAAAGAAACATACCCCAAGCATCAGGTACATCAATTACATCTATGTCCATTACTATCATGATGTCTGAAAATGCAACCAAGTGTACTTGTAAGTCCTTAATCAAACCATGCACCTTAATTGTTTTTCTATCCATGGCACAAATGTTATGATAAGGTATTGAGATCTTTAAGTTTAATTGTTCCATTACCTTCTTAGTCATAATATTTGAGCTTGCTCCTGAGTCAAGCATGCAATTGTGAAGAATATAATCATTCATGAGAAAGGATAAATAAAAAGGTCTGTTCTTTTCATTTCCCCTATCCATGTTTTTCAAAATAACAGGTCTGTCCTGGTAAGCTACTGTTGGTGATTTGTCAATACCTTTCTGAGGAGGATCTTCTATTTCTTTGAGTAATTTCTCCCTCTGAGATGGAATCTTCATAATTTCTAAGATTGAAACCAACATCTTTGCATTATTTAGCCACCCTCCTAAGTCAATATCTAACTCTGAAATTGTGTGAACCATTGTTTTAGGAGGGGGAGGAGGCATTATATAAACACTTTCTTGAGGCCTATCTTGATTATAGTTTCCACTCCTTTGATAAGTAATGCCCCTATATCTAGCCATTTCTGACACTTGTTGGGGAGTAGGCTTAGGACCAAATTTTTTTGTTTCCCTATTCACCACATTATTCATGCAATTTACCCCCTCACTATACTCCACCAAATCCATCCAATCATCCATGCCAACATTATACTCATGACCAAACATATTTACTTGTTCATTTTCTAATCTATAAGGTCCCCCTTCACTACAAACTTGAAGAAAGACTTGGCAAGTTGATTCCTCATGAAATTGTCCACACGGTCTATAATAAGGAAGAGCTTGGTGATAAACCAAGTTAGTGGACTCAAAAGGATTTGGTGGCCTTTGATCTTGATGATGAGGTCTTTTGTGCCACTTATCATTTGGCTTGTGATGATTTTGATTAGGTTGGGGCCTCTTCATAGTAATCAATCTTTTATGTAAATCATTTATTTGATTAACATGTTTAATCTCCATTTGCTTAATTAACTGAGTGATCTCCTTCACATTATCACTAGAAGACCCTTGATTTTCTATTTTCTTATTTTTCTCCTCAATGGGTTTGCTAGAAATTCCTCTTGAAAAACATGGCAAATTCAACCTCCTAGCATCTTGCATATTTTTCTCTATTATGACTGCATAGTTTTGTACATCCATTAGAGTTTGAGGATCCTTATCCCTTAATTGATATCTGATCTCTCCCTCAAAAGATTCCATATAATGAATTAATATTGAGGTTGGAGGAGGNCTTTCCAACTCCCTGTTTAATCTAAACATCGAACCATTTGGAGTTGGAATGGTGGCATACGCCAAATCCATTTGTAAATTACCACCCAAGTCTGCAGATGTTTTCCTTGAAAGCAGCATACCCCAAGCATCAGGTGCGTCAATTACATCTATGTCCATTACTATCATGATGTCTGAAAATGCAACCAAGTGTACTTGTAAGTCCTTAATCAAACCATGCACCTTAATCGTTTTGCTATCCATGGAATAAATGTTATGATAAGGTATTGAGATCTTTAAGTTTAATTGTTCCATTACCTTCTTAGTCATAACATTTGAGCTTGCTCCTGAGTTAAGCATGCAATTGTGAAGAATATAATCATTCATGAGAAAGGATAGATAAAAAGGTCTGTTCTTTTCATTTCCCCTATCCATGTTTTTCAAAATAACAGGGGTGTCCTGGTAAGCTACTGTTGGTGATCTGTCAATACCTTTCTGAGGAGGATCTTCTATTTCTTTGAGTAATTTCTCCCTCTGAGATGGAATCTTCATAATTTCTAAGATTGGAACCAACATCTTTGCATTATTTAGCCACCCTCCTAAGTCAATATCTAACTCTGAACTTGTGTGAACCATTGTTTTAGGAGGGGGAGGAGGCATTATAGAAACACTTGCTTGAGGCCTATCTTGATTATAGTTTCCACTCCTTTGATAAGTAATGCCCCTATATCTAGCCATTTCTGACACTTGTTGGGAAGTAGGCTTAGGACCAAAATTTTTTGTTTCCCTATTCACCACATTATTCATGCAATTTACCCCCTCACTATACTCCATCAAATCCATCCAATCATCCATGCCAACATTATACTCATGACCAAACATATTTGCTTGTTCATTTTCTGATCTATAAGGTCCCCCTTCACTACAAACTTGAAGAAAGACTTGGCAAGTTGATTCCTCGTGAAATTGTCCACACGGTCTATAATAAGGAATAGCTTGGTGATAAACCAAGTTAGTGGACTCAAAAGGATTTGGTGGCCTTTGATCTTGATGATGAGGTCATTTGTGCCACTTATCATTTGGCTTGTGATGATTTTGATTAGGTTGGGCCCTCTCCATAGTAATCAATCTATTCTGTAAATCATTTATTTGATTAACATGTTTAATCTCCATTTGCTTAATTAATTGAGTGATCTCCTTCACATTATCACTAGAAGACCCTTGATTTTCTATTTTCTTATTTTTCTCCTCAATGGGTTTGCTAGAAATTCCTCTTGAAAAACATGGCAAATTCAGCCTCCTAGCATCTTGCATATTTTTCTCTATTATGACTGCATAGTTTTGTACATCCATTAGAGTTTGAGGATCCTTATCCCTTAATTGATATCTGATCTCTCCCTCAAAATCTTCCATATAATGAATTAATATTGAGGTTGGAGGAGGCTTAATAGTTGTAGGGAGGCATTTGACTAAGTCATTAAATATTTTGTTGAATTCCTCCATAGTCTCATTTTCTTTCTTTTGACTTGTACTAAGGGCARCCAACAAATGTCGATCCTCCTTTTGGTCACCCCATATTTCATTGAAATCTTTGTGGATTTCTTCCAAAGTGCTAAACTTGTTATCATCATGTTCCATGAACCATTCCAAGGCCTCTCCTTCGAGAGAATACACAAAAAGTTTCATCTTAACATCCTCTTCATTGTGACCACTACACCACTTCAAAATGCACATGTTGACATTCATTATGTGAGATGTGGAACTAACAACATTATTTTCCTGGAAGACAGGGAATTTCTCAACAGCTTTGTCAGGAACAACATGAGGATAAACTTGAATATTAATGAAGTTGCATGGGCTCAATGGATCACCCATAGTTCTATTAGAATTAGTTGTTGTAATATTAACACTTGTAGGATTATTAGTTGTAAACAAGAATTGGATATCAGATATTGCTTCTTCTCCAAGACTTTCAAGTAGCCTACGAGGATAAAGGCAGTTTAATCTCCTCCTATAAAMCTTTTAAGGTTCAGRAAAAGAGMAAACCAATCATTGTGAGTTTCTCCTAGTAATATACTTCAAATAATTTTCTAATGGARCCGSCAMTTAAAGAGAAAGCAATAACGAATAACACAACCCYAGTTCAAAAAATTTTAGGGACAAATTTATTASTTAGTTTTTAAAGAATAAATTAAATTAAGTYRTTTTGACCAAGGATAAAARACTTWTCCCYGACARCGAYGCCAAAGATGTTKCCATCCTTATACACACCTACAAACATGGAAAAGTTTCAATCCACTTGGTGTGTCCTTGGARGCACAATGCCTAAGTCCAAACCCACTTGTCACCTYGATTTGGACTTCTTTCGTCTAGGCTTACKCCTAGGGAAGAAAAGGGGGGTAGACCCTAACTATRTGAGTTTTTTAGTGAATTCTAGGAGTTGATTTTAGTTTTGTTAAGTTAKGGGAAAAAMTARCCTAGATGACAAGMAACAATGCAAATGCAAATCTAGAATGACAATCAKACCTTTTCATAAGARGGAAACTATGACTAGTGCCTAAAGGTTGGGCAAGGGGTCAATTAAGTTTATACACAAAATAAAAGATGAATGATCTAAATAAAATAAAACAATAACTTTACAAATTAAGATAAATGAAATAAAATTACAACAATCACCAAAGACTAAAGAGTAGCTAGATGATTACATAATGTACAAAGAATTTAACTAATTGCCAATTTACAAATGAAATGAAAGAATAACTGACTAAATATTTTCACAATAACCTAAATTACTTGTTAGATCTATTACAACAATTAAATAATAAATGAACTAACCACTCCAGAAAGTTGATTTCCAGTATCAATGAGTAAAGGAATGGCTTTTGATTGTTTAGAGTCATCTTCTAAAAGTATACCCTGAAAAGGAGGGAATGTAGTTTTAGACTCTATAGTCGTGCCATCTATACTCTTCCATTTATGTCCAGGAGCATCAGAGGTTTCTCTCGTGACTTGGACTGAAAGGGAAAGACTTAATTTCTTCCATTCATAGAAAGAAATCCAACAAGTATTTTTATGCATATACTCCTTCCATTCTTGAGATAACTGTTGTTTTTCTTTCTGAGAAGTAGTAGCATTAAATTCTTCTGCTTCGGGATTTGTGAACAAGTCCCAATTTGTCATTTTCTTTATCCAATCCTCAGGGAATTCTCCCTTTTGACAACCATTCATAACTGTAAGGTATTTCATTATTTCTTCTACTGCTGGTCTTGTTATCGTTTTTGGAAGGGGATTGGAGAATCTACATGCAGGAATGGCAGTATCACACTGCTCAATATATCCTAGACCATATTTAGGGGAATTTGGTGTTCTGGTCCCTTTATAAACTTCTTTTAATCTAGGATCTAGGATTTCTATAGATGGCATGTAGTGCATCATTAAACATGAAGCAGAATCAGAGGTAGAAGCAGAAAGTTGACAAGTATTATCTACAGTTCTGATAGACATATTATCCATTCAGACTATTTCTACTTTTACACAGAAAGGGAGGGCTTTGAGTATTACCGACTTGCCTAAACAAGTGTTCACACAAGTTGTTGGCCTTTTCCCCAGGTAAAAGCTTGAAAGCTTCGAATGAAGGACACAAACACAGAGTATATATATAGAAGACTTTTAACAAAAAACTGCGAATAGCTTGAACAGATCGAGAGAGGTTGTTCTCACTCGAGAACATAGTATATATATAGAAGAATTTTAACAAAAAACTGCGAATAGCTTGAACAGATCGAGGAGAATTAGATCAGTGATACATTCACCATAAAGGATAAACTTACAACAAAGCTTGGAAGTTAAGGAGACAGTGCACAACTTTTGCAAAGAACAACCCAAATACTAGTGCACAACTTTAAGGCTACAACAACTTGAAAGTAAAATGCATTAAAGATATATCTTGCAAGTAAAGCAAGATAAAAAACAACTCAGATTTAGATTTTAAGCTGAAACATAGGTTGTGTGAAGTAAATTTTAATCCTTATTTAGGTGAAGTTGCAGATCTAGAGTGGGTGGCTACCCCTAGACACTTACCGCTTTGGCCAAAATGATTGCTGGGTGCTCAAGAAGAAGGGTAAACAAGACCCTTCCCTAGCTGTACAAGTCAACCCATAAAACTTAGGCGCTCAAGCAGGGGGGACACCTAGTTCCGTGAAGTCATTCCTAACTTAGCACCCCCTGTAGCCTCCACAAGCCTCCTTTTTGGTGGTGAAATTTGTACCAGTCTTGGGTGCCTAATTAGACTAGATAAATTTATGCCTTTTAAAGCTACAAGTTAATTGATTAAGCAATAAAATTACTTGTATTGAAAATGCTTAAGGAGATAGAGCTTCCAAGTAAATGAAATGAAAAGTGTTTATAGATCCAACATAAGTAAATTGCNGTCATTTTGACCAAGGATAAAAGACTTATCCCCGACAACGACGCCAAAGATGTTTCCATCCTTATACACACCTACAAACATGGAAAAGTTTCAATCCACTTGGTGTGTCCTTGGAAGCACAATGCCTAAGTCCAAACCCACTTGTCACCTCGATTTGGACTTCTTTCGTCTAGGCTTACTCCTAGGGAAGAAAAGGGGGGTAGACCCTAACTATGTGAGTTTTTTAGTGAATTCTAGGAATTGATTTTAGTTTTGTTAAGTTAGGGGAAAAACTAACCTAGATGACAAGCAACAATGCAAATGCAAATCTAGAATGAAAATCAGACCTTTTCTTAAGAGGGAAACTATGACTAGTGCCTAAAGGTTGGGAAAGGGGTCAATTAAGTTTATACACAAAATAAAAGGTGAATGATCTAAATAAAATAAAACAATAACTTTACAAATTAAGATAAATGAAATAAAATTACAACAATCACCAAAGACTAAAGAGTAGCTAGATGATTACACAATGTACAAAGAATTTAACTAATTGCCAATTTAGAAATGAAATGAAAGAATAACTGACTAAATATTTTCACAATAACCTAAATTACTTGTTAGATCTATTACAAAAATTAAATAATAAATGAACTAACCACTTGAATGATTTTGTAGATATGCTAAAGGAGAATTAGATCAGTGATACATTCACCATAAAGGATAAACTTACAACAAATCTTGGAAGTTAAGGAGACAATGCACAACTTCTGCAAAGAACAACCCAAATACTAGTGCGCAACTTTAAGGCTACACCAACTTGAAAGTAAAATGCATTAAAGATATAGCTTGCAAGTAAAGCAAGATAAAAAAAAACTCAGATTTAGATTTTAAGCTGAAACATAGGTTGTGTGAAGTAAATTTTAATCCTTATTTAGGTGAAGTTGCAGATCTAGAGTGGGTGGCTACCCCTAGACACTTACCGCTTTGGCCAAAATGATTGCTGGGTGCTCAAGAAGAAGGGAAAACAAGACCCTTCCCTAGCTGTATAGGTCAACCCATAAAACTTAGGCTCTCAAGCAGGGGGGACACCTAGTGCCGTGAAGTCATTCCTAACTTAGCACCCCCTGTAGCCTCCACAAGCCTCCTTTTTGGTGGCGAAAGTTGTACCAGTCTTGGGTGCCTAATTAGACTAGATAAATTTATTCCTTTTAAGGCTACAAGTTAATTGATTAAGCAATAAAATTACTTGTATTGAAAATGCTTAAGGAGATAGAGCTTCCAAGTAAATGAAATGAAAAGTGTTTATAGATCCAACATAAGTAAATTGC
>JZKD02S2126976.1:35614-45969 GCA_000966675.3 Picea glauca
TCATACAGTTGCTTTTATGCTATGTATGAATGATTTCTTGTTAAATGTTTGAAATCTTAGAGGAAAGGGAAGTGAAATGAGTTTCAATTGTTTCTCTGTCTAAGCAAGAGTTCCTACAAGGAGTGCAGTTGAATTGTCCACAAGGAATGAGTTGACAGAAGGTCCAGGGATCCGTCTCTGAAATATTAGGAGAGATAACGGTTGTTCTCATATTCACATGAGAGGTGTAGTCAGGCACAAAAGTCATGCAAGGTGTGCATAGAAAAAAGATTAAATCCAGGGTTTAAACACTGAAAATCTATTGAGATACCGTTGTTGCAGAGTGTGCGTAAGGTCGAAGAATGATTAACACTTCAAAGTGTTGAAGGTTGCCGCAAGGAGTGCATGCAAGGGTCTTCTTTAAGACTCGAGGTCATGAGAAAGCTCAGGAGGGATAAATCCTTTGAAACCATTGAAGGTCGTACAAGAAATGGAATTATTTGAGTGATTAGAAGGCATTTGGAGTTTTTGGCGTAAGTGGATAAATCCGAGGAAGAGTCATTGGTTCACTTCGTTGAAATCATCAAGGAGAAATAAACAGACGGTCAGAATTTTGTGTAGAGGATTAGCGAAATCCTGCCAGCCATTCGATCCGACAAAGAAGCGAGGAAGTTATGGCTACGTCCAGAGTGCAAGCTCTAGGGATCATGAGCCATTGGATCATCAACCATTTAACCGTCAGTCGTCCGATTTTCCAGGAGTTGCACAGGGGTTAAAACCCTCGCAATCAGAGTGAAAACCCTGAAAGGCATCGGGATATAGAGGTGTTGGGGTTAGGGAAATTGGAAATCCCGTGGACAAGAAGTCGGCTAAATCCATCGTGAAAATCCAAACCATCAGCATATCGGAGATTTGGAGAGGAAGTGTCCGAGAACCTTTTGAGTCACAGAACAACGAAAGGATTTCAGTCATGGATCTAAGGAAGGACACGTGCCATGTGATCACTCAATCGGGGATTCAGTCATCAGGACTGATATAAGTGAGTGGTTTTGACTTTACACTTGGCAAAGTATGAGGTTTGATCTGAACCGTCCATCCATTTGGGACGCGCGTCGGAAGATCTACAGAAGTCATGGTTCGACATTTCGCGGATCCTGAAGACAGGAAACTCTTGCATTTCAGAATTACGAAGTCCAGAATTTCGATGAGGAGGGAAACTGCATTGTGGGGCCCAGGTGACATCACCTTGTCATAACAGAGGATCGGGAAATCTCTATAGTGAAAACCCCGAGCAGACAAGGACCATCCATATTTGAGGACGCGTGGCAACAATCACAACTTTCGGAAAAAGTACCGAAAGAGAAGTCATATCGGGATTCATAGAATCGAGGATCCAAGGAACAATAGGTCGCATACACTTTGACATCAGAAACCCCAAAATCCTGAAAGGTGGAAGGACTGAGGTCATATGAACGAGGTCGTGTGGACCACGAGCTTAGCCCAGAGGGATAATTGAAGATTTGAGCATATTGAAAAAAAGCAGAGATCAGTAAATCGGGAATCAAAAGGTCATGACATCAAGATTTTGAAAACCCCAAAACCCGATTTTCTATTCTTTTGTCGTGAAGAGAACAGTGATTGGGCCTAGAGGCTGCGAGGAGTAGAAAAGACATGTGGGTAAATTTTAAGGGAGATTCCAATGGAGAATCGAGGGATCCACTCCGGCTCAAAGTTCAAGTTTGAACGATCCTTAAGACCAAGAGGTCAATGCAGAGGGTGCGGATGCGTCGGGTTTGGTATCAGAGCGTAGAAAGGATTCTTTGCTTTTTGTAGCAGAGAAAAAGAGAATTCACCATGCCACCAAGGAGAAGGGACAGACAAACACCCGATCCACCAGAGGATAGGGAAATGCCGAGAAGAAGAGGTAGGCAAACGATTGATCGAACTATGGAGAGAGAGATGCATGATCTATGAGCTAGACTCGAAGACATGGAGACAGCCCAAATACCCATAGTCAGTGTTGGGGATATAAGTGATTCCGAAAGTGAAATAGAGGTTGAACATGAAGAAGAAGTTGCAGCCGAAGATGCAACAAACGAACATTTGATCAGAGCTATTTCAAGAATGGGTGCAAGAGCGAAAATGGACATTCAAGTTTATGAAGGAAACTTGGATGCAGAAGAACTTCTATACTGGATTAGAGCCCTGGACACATAATTTCACTATGAAGATGTCGAGGAAGATAAGAAAGTCAAGCATGTTGTCACAAGATTGAAGGGACATGCAACATTATGGTGGGATGAACTACAAGCTGACAGACACTGCAGAGGCAAGCAGAAAATCAGGAGTTGGGACAGGATGATCGCGAAAATGAAGGAAAAATTCATTCCCAGAGATTACCAGATTACTCTGTTTAGGAGGATGCAGAACCTGAGACAGAAGCTGATGACAGTAAAAGAATACACTGAAGAATTCTACAGGTTGAACATCATGGCAGGTCATCGGGAAAGTGATGATGAAAAGGTTGCTAGGTACATGAATGGCCTGAGGTATGACATTCAGGATGAGATGATCATGGTAACCATCCGAACGATGTAAGATTCTTATCAGATGGCTCTAAAAGATGAGGAGAAGCTGAGCCGAAACCAGGTTCAAAGAGACCGAGGCAGAAGTCAAGCCAAGGGAAAATAAAAAAACCAGAAGCCTAAGGAGGACTAGAAGAAACCTCAGACTAGAACTGAGAGAGGTGGAAGCTCACAATGAGGGTGATATGCTGAACAGAAAGGGCAGCATACTGAGAAGAGAGGAGATTATGCTGATAATAATACTTTTCCTCGTACTAGAGGAAGAGGAAGAGGAAGAGGTGGAGTGATAAAATGCTTCACGTGTGGAAAGAATGGACACAAATCTTGTGAATGCCCAGAAAAAAAGAAAGAGGTTGGAGAGACTCACATCACCGAGGCACAGAGGAGAGATGTTGAGGTAGAAGACGTTGAAGGTGGAAGATCGTTGATGATGTGAAAAGTCCTTTTGACACCTACGAAGGAGGTGGAGAGTTCAGTCCAAAGGACCAGACTTTTCAGGACTGCTTGCAAGAGCAAGGACAGGGTATGAAAGGTCATTGTAGACAGTGGTATCATGGATAATCTTGTTTCGATAGAGATGGTAGAAAATATGGAGCTGGAGATGAGTGAACACCCAAGTCCATATAGAGTTTCGTGGCTATAGAAGGGACACTAGGTAACTGTCACTAAACAATGTTTAGTTGAATTTAAGATAGGAGGATATAATGATAAGATCTTATGTGATGTCTATCCTATGGATGTTTGTCATCTATTGTTGGGTATACCGTGGAAATATGACAAAAATCTGATTCATGATGGGAGAATGAACACACACACCATAGAGAAGAATGGGAGGACACACATGTTGCTTCCAATTAAGGATAAGGAGGTGAAGCCAGAAGTAAGAAACACTGTACTTCTCATGAGTGGGAAGGAACTTCTTACAAAGGTTAAGAAGAAGGAGGATCCACTATTCATTGTGGTCAGGAAACCAACAATTGTTTTGACCAGCACAAGGATAGATAACCTACCAGAAGAAGTTTAGGAACTACTGGGAGAGTTCGCTGACATAGTAGTGAATGAATTACCTCGTTTGTTGCCACCGATCAGAAGTGTGAGCCACCATATTGATCTCATACCAGGAGCTAGTTTTCCAAACAAAGCCACGTATATATTGACGTCGCAAGAGAATGAGGAGGTTAAAAGGCAAGTCCAGGATTTACTAGATAAAGGTTTGGTCAGGGAAAGCTTGAGCCCATGTGTTGTCCAAACGGTACTCAGTCTGAAGAAAGACGGAGGCTAGAGGACGTTTACTGACTCGAGGGCAATTAATAAGATAACCATGAGGTAAAGATTTCCATTTCCCAGGATGGATGATCTGATGGATTTCTTGAGTGGAGCAAAGTATTTTTCAAAGATTGATTTAAAAAGTGGTTATCACCAAATCTTCATGAGAGAAGGTGATTAATGGAAAAAAACCTTCAAGACTAACGAAGGGTTGTATGAATGGATTGTTATGCCATTTGGCTTAACAAATGCACCAAGTACCTTCATGAGGTTGATGAATGAAGTCCTGAGGGATTTCATCGGGAAATTTGTCATTGCATACCTAGATGGAATTCTGGTTTACAGTAAAATAGTGGAAGAGCATCTGAAGCATTTGGCTACAGTAATGTAAAGATTACAGCAGGAGAAGTTGTTGATAAACATGAATAAATCCTCGTTCATGAAGACGGAACTCATTTACTTGGGATTTGTTATTTCTGCAGACAAATTGAGGATGGATCCAGATAAGGTGGAAATTATCAAGAATTGGCCATCACCGAGGAACATATTTGAGGTGAGAAGTTTTCACAGATTAGCTAGTTTCTACTAGAAGTTCATCAGGAATTTTAGTGGAATTAGTGCAGCAATGAAGGACAAAGTGAATAAAAGACACAAATCTTTTCACTGGACGGAAGAGGATGAAAAGAGTTTTAATCTGTTGAAGAGGAATATTATGGAACAACCAATTTTGGTGTTGCCTAATTTCCAAAAGACATTTCAAGTGAAACGCGATGCAAGTGGATTTGCAATAGGGGCAGTCTTAGGTCAAGAAGACAGGCCGATAGCGTATTTCAGTGAGAAGTTGAATAAAGCAAAGGTGAAGTACTCCACATATGACAAGGAGTTCTATGTTTTCATCCATGCATTGAAGAAATGGAGGCATTACTTAATTCCCAAAGAGTTTGTCTTATACAGTGACAATCATGCACTGCAGTTTGTGACTCAATAGGAAAAGTTGAATCAGACAAATGTCAAATAGGTTGAATATATGAAAATTTTCACTTTTGTGATTAAACATATTTCTGGTACTGCTAACAAAGTTGTTGATGCTTTGAGCAGGAAGTGTTTGTTGTTGTAGGAGTTCAAGGTCAAAACATTGGGTTTTGATGAACTCAAGGATATGTACACAGATGATCCAGATTTTAAAGAGGCATATGAAGCAACTGAGAATCCAATTCTCAGGGATAGAAGCCAATGGGCAGAGTATATGATCCAGGAAGGATTGTTGTTTAAGGGAAATCAACTTTGTATTCCAAAATGCTCCATGAGGGAGAATCTACTGAAGGAGAAACACAATGGAGGGTTGGTCGGACACTTCGGTCATGACAAGACATTCATAAAACTGAATGAGTCATACTTTTTTCTAGGAATGCGAGCCGACGTGAAGAGATTCATTGATAGATGCAGAATTTTCCATCATTCGAAGGGAAGGAAGAAGAATGTGGGATTCTATCAACCATTTCCCATACCAGAGAGGCCATCGGATGGAATCAACATGGATTTCATATTAGGGTTGCCAAGAACACAAAGAGGTTTTGAATCAATCTTTTTGGTGGTGGATAGATTTTCCAAGATGGCACACTTCATTCCATGTCAGAAAACCTATGATGCAACTCACATTATGAATCTATTTTTCAAAGAAGTCATTTGACTTCATGGCTTACCAAGGAGTATAGTTTCAGATCGAGACACTAAATTCGTGGGACACTTCTAGAGAACCTCATGGAAGAAGCTGGGAACTAACTTATCGTTCAGTTCAGCTTATCATCCTCAGACGGACGGACAGACAGAAGTGGTGAACAGAAGTCTGGGAGACTTGTTGAGAAGCTTGGTGACAGAACACCACAGCCAGTGGGACAACATATTACCATAGGCAGAGTTTTCTTATAATGAATCGGTTAATAGGAGCATAGGACGGAGTCCATTTCAGATTGTTTATGGAATACAGTTGAGAGGGATCTCTGAGTTGCGGGATACAAAACTAAATGGAACTAGGAGTGCTAGTGCGAAATATTTTGCAGAGGCGATAAAGGAACTTCACAGCCAGGTGAAGGAGCGATTGCAGAATTCAAGCCAAGAATATAAACGTAGCGTATATCAACATAGGAGACAACTTCAGTTTGAGGTTGGTGACTTGATTCTGGCACATTTGAGAAAGGAAAGGTTCCTGAGAGGAACATATAACAAACTAAAGATGAAGAAAATCGTACCATGTAGGGTGTTGAAGAAATTTGGGGCAAATGGTTATGAGATTGAATTACTCAATGGGATCAAAATTTCTCCGGTATTCAATGTCCCAGACAAAGCTGACGAAGCAGGAACAAATGATGAGTAGCCAGTGATCTAGTGGACAAAGCAGATGCCAGTTGCAGATAAGCCACAGATGGAGTGCATATTGGACAAGAGAGTGAGCAAGAGGACCATGCGAAAGCAATACTTGGAATACTTGGTAAAGTGGAAAGGACATCTAGTTGAAGATGCCAGCTAGGAGAATGAAGCAGAGATTCAGAAGCATTGACAGACCGTGCGAGAGCTCATGGACAGGAGCCCATGAAATTTTTCAAGCCAGGGAGTATGATGCAGGAGCATCTCAAGCGAGCCAGCACGGAGCAAAAGGAAGTTGGACAAGCGCCAGCGCAAATTTTGAAATTACCTTGAAATTGATGTGCCATCTTAAAAAAGATAATTAAGAAGGGGTGCCTTTGTATAATGTAACTTGACCTTGAGAAATTTTCTCTCATCCTTAGTAGGTAGAAGGCATTTAATTCGGTAGGTAGCTTTAATACATAGATTAGACTGGTTAGAATGAGAGGGGGAAACCATAATATAGACACCCTCATTGTGTATTTTAGCATTAGCATGATTATGAGTATAGAAGGAGTAGAGAACTGTGTAGCAGACTCCATGTACATAAGTTCTAAATTAATACAAAGAAGTTGTGATTTAGACTCATGGTGTTCGTATCTTCTCTGTGTATGCATATTTAAATGTCATGCCCTTAATTTTTTACTCTTTCTGTCATACAGTTGCTTTTATGCTATGTATGAATGATTTCTTGTTAAATGTTTGAAATCTGAGAGGAAAGGGAAGTGAAATGAGTTTCAATTGTTTCTTTGTTTGAGCAAGAGTTCCTGCAAGGAGTACAGTTGAAATATCTACAAGGAATGCGTTGACAGAAGGTCCAGGGATCTATCTCTAAAAGCTCAGGAGAGATAACGGTTATTCTCATATTCACACAAGAGGTGCAGTCAGGAACATAAGTCATGCAAGGTGTGCATAGAAAAAATCTTAAATCCAAGGTTTAAACCCTAAGAAGCTATTGAGAGACTGTTGTTGCATAGCATGCGTAAGGTCAAAGAACGATTAACACTTCAAAGTGTTGAAGGTTGCCGCAAGGAGTGCATGCAAGGGTCTTCTTTAAGACTCGAGGTCGTGAGAAAGCTCAGGAGGGATAAAGCCTTTGAAACCATTGAAGGTCGTACAAGAAATGGAAGTATTTGAGTGAATAGAAGGCACCTAGATTTTGTGGCGTAAGTGGATAAATCTGAGGAAGAGTCCTTGGTTCACTTCGTTGAAATCATGAGGGAGAAAGAAACAGACGGTCAGAATTTTGTGTAGAGGATTAGTGAAATCCCGCTAGCCGTCCGATCCATCAAAGAAGCGAGGAGGTTACAGCTGCATCCAGAGTCCAAGCTCTAAGGATCGTGAGTCGTTGGATCATCAACCAGTTACCCGTCAATCATCCGATTTTGCAAGAGTTTCACAGGGTTTAAAACCCTCATGAACAGAGTGAAAACCCTGAAAGGCATCAGGATATCGAGGTGTCAGGGTTCGGGTAATCAGAAATCCCGTGGACAAGAAGTCGGGTAAATCCATCGTGAAAATCCCGACCAATTCAAGGTCGTCCATCTATTGGGACAGGTGGAAGAATCATGAACCATTGGCATATCAGAGATTTGGAGAGCAAGAGTCCAAGACCCTTTTGTGTCGTGAAACAACGAAAGGATTTCAGCCGTGGATCTAAGGAAGGACACGTGTCGTGTGATCACTCAATCGGGGATTCAATCATCAGGACTCATATAAGTGAGTGGTTTTTACTTTGCATTTGGAAAAGTACGAGGTTCGATCTGAACCATCCATCCATTTGGGACCCATGTCGAAAGATCTAAAGAAGTCGAGGTTCGACGTTTCGCGGATCCTGAAGACAGGAAACTCTTGCATTTCGGAATTACGAAGTCCGGAATTCCAATGAGGAGGGAAACTCCATTGTGGGGCCCAAGTGACATCACCTTGTCATAACGGAGGATCAGGAAATCTCTACAGTGAAAACCCCGACCAGACAAGGATCGTCCATCTCTGAGGACGTGTGCCAACAATCACGACTTTTGAAAAAAGTCTCAAAAGAGAAATCATATTGGGATTCGGAGAATCGGGGATCTGGGGAACAAGAGGTCACGTACACTTCGACATCAAAAACCCCCAAATACCGAAAGGTGGAAGGACAAAGGTTATATGAAGGAGTTTGTGTTTACCACGAGCTTAGCCCATAGGGCTAATTGAAGATTTGAGCATATTGAAAAAAAGTGGAGATTGGGAAATCGGGAATCAAAAGGTCATGACATCAGGATTTTGAAAACCCTGAAACCCGATTTTCAATTCTTCTGTCGTGAAGAGAACAGTGATCGGACCTAGAGGCAGCGAGGAGCAGAAAATACCTGTGGGTCAATTTTAAGGGAGATTCCAGTGGAGAATCGAGGGAGCCACTCCATCTCAAAGTTAAAGTTTGAATGATCCTTAAGACTGGGAGGTCAGCGCAGAGGCCTTTGCCAAGGCAGAGGGTGCGGCTGCATCACAAAACACTAATTGAAAATTCCATTTTAAGTCTGTGAGAAACTGCGAAAAGCTTATCTACATGATTTGCATTTAATATCTTGGTTATGGTCCATCAATAACACATATCCCTATACACATGTTAAATTCCTCCCATCAAATCATTCATAGAAAATGTCAATTTCTATGTCCATTAAAAAAGATTTACACTAGTTCAAATATGTACTTCATTTCCACCTATAAAATATAAATAAGAAATTTATTGCCAAACATTTAGCATGTAGCTTTAGGTCCTTTCAATACATTCTTACATTGTAAAATTTTCTATAGGGATTAAAATATAACTTGACAACAATAGTTTCAATCGACATGCATTGTAAATACCTTCATTTTAGTTATTTTAATCATCTAATTAAGTTAATGACGGCGGTTCCAAACATGGTGAATGCAAACATTTATGCTATATAATGGTATATGGGTGCTACCCCCACTTCAAGAAATCATAAACAAGTGGAAATGTATGAGTTTAGGAAAGTGAGAGAGGCTTTCCACGACTTCAACTTCTTCTATGTGATCAACCATGGAATCAACCTAACACTTATTCAAACAGACTTGGGATTATGACTATGGTGCAGAATGCAGTGAATCAAACAAACTTGGGATTATGGCTATGGTGTGGAATGTAGTGAATCAAAAAGTAGCAACTCGGGGTATGTTTCTCAACAACACACAAAATATCCCACAGATTTCTCAGTTACACACAAAATTGCTTGTCTCTCACACACAAATTCCAATCGGAAGTTCAATCATATTTAGAAACTCCAGTTGTATGTGGTCTCCTCGAATGGCATTGGCTTATTTCACTTTGGTTTTGGTAGGAAGAAGTGAAAAACATCAAATAAGATTTCAAATTGTTGTTGTCATCTCAGACAGTGTATTTTGCGGCCTTTAAGATCTTGAACAATAACATCAAATTTAGTACCTAGGTGTTGTATCATCATGTTAAAAGATGAAGAAAATGTGGACAATTGTTTCACATTAAAAGTGTTTTCCAGTAAGAAACTTGTTTTCGTAATAGGACGTTGGAAGGGAAGGACAATTTTTTATGGTTTCACAAATATTATGTCACAAACTCAAATCCAATTTGTCAAGAGGCATTGTTGGCTCATTATAGGGCGTCATTGAGGAGTAACGTCATCCAAGAGTGCCAAATCATAGTTTAACATACATTATCATAATGTCAAACAATGCCCAAGTGCTAGTCTAAAGGAGTGAAACAAATAATGCCAAGGGAGTCAGCTCATACAATTTCAATTTTAAAACCAGTAAAATTAGCAACCCACCGAGGGAATTCACGAATTCTCGGGCAATTGCAATTTTTAAATCAATTAAAGGATCTCGGTTATATTGAGAACACCAAATTTGTTCTTGAAGTCATTTTCAAGCGTAGATGTTGATGACATTACCAATTTTGTTTTGGGAGACGACATTGACTGAAAAGGTAGATTGTATGGAAGGGCCTTCTATTAAGGAAATCCCTTTTGCGACATGGATTCAATGTTTTATAAATATGGCTATGGAGTGATTGATAATGATGGTATGAACCCTCTATCAGTTCATCAGCTAACAAGCTGATCTGTGCCACCAATTTTGAAG
>JZKD02S2126998.1:25658-37078 GCA_000966675.3 Picea glauca
GTGGATGTAGCCCACACTGGGTGAACCACATAAATCTGTGTCTCTCTTGTATTGTGTGTCTTCTATGTTTTGTTTCTGCATTTGTTTTATTTTATTGCTCCGCGGTCCTATTTTTTTCTAACACTAAAGATTCTGAGAGCTTTGTTAGGTGGGCATTGAGTGGGTGCATAGGTGCATAGGAGGATAGAACCGTTGGAAGTTATGAGAGGACACTCTTCCAGGAGGGCATTGAGATATTGTGCAGACAGGGACAGGAGAAGAGAACTCTTTGAGTTCTATGATTTGAAGAAGAAATCACTGAGGAATCTTCACAGGGTTGCTTAACACCCTGAAAGGCTCAACAAGAGGTTGCTTGAGGCAGAGGATAGCCATGAGGGCATCCAATTTCTCCATCTGAGGGAGGAAGGAAGAAAGGATAAAATTCCTTAGGGGTCTGAGTGTTAAGAAGCTCAAGAGAGACAACACTGTGGGTGCGTGAAGCCTCTGCAGCGACGCAAAAGTCCAAGAATCCTTCAAGGATTCAGAAGAAGGGATAAGCTTAGGAGGACGAGTGATTTTACGCACAGAGTCGTAACTGCAAGGAGTGCAGGAGCTTCAGAATCCTTTGACGGGTTCAAATTTCCAAAAGCTCAGGAGGTACAGTGTTTCTACGTGTGCAGCGAAGCTCAAGATACAGGAGTTCGCAGAGGAGAGGACAAAGGTTGAGGCTATTGAGGAATTGTAACTTCTCCCAAGGTCGAGAAGAAAGTGTGTAGCTCAGGAGAGAGCACAGTCGTCGTTAGATTGGCTGGGGAAAAGGAAATCTGGACCATTGGTTTTCATGTCCAGGAGAATCTTAAGAGAAGCGTACAGAGGAGGAGATCGTCAGTCGTGGGATCTCACTCAAATACCCGTCAGCCATTGGATCGGGTGAAGGAATGTAGATTTTAGCCTCTGGAGTAAGCGTACAGGAAGAACATATCTGGACCATTGGATCTTGATTCAGAGACCCGACAACCGTCGAATATGCAGAGAATTGCGAGGGGGTTAAGCCTTCATTAAAAGCAGAGGAGAAATCCCGATGAGAGGGATAGTCATCGGGATAACAGTCATCAGGAAATCAGGATTCTCGAGGTGGAGAAAATCGAGACACTTCAAGTCTTGAAATACTGGAGCGATCTGGACCGTCCGTTAGTGGAGACACGTGGCGGAGATCGAAGCATCGAGAGTCGGGATATCAACATTCCCATGGACAAGAGATCAGGGAAGTCCATAGTGAAAACCCCGACATGATCTGATCCGTCCGTTTGGGGAGACAGGTGTTAGAAATCCGAAGAGGGTCGGTACTTTGGCGCATCGGAGTTCCTGAAGTCAAAAAGGTTGGGACCTCAGAAGTCTTGAAATCCCGAGAGGTGATCTGAACCGTCCATTTGGAGAGGACGCGTGGTAGAAATCAGAGTCATTGGGGAAAGTCCCAACAGGAAGCCGTCTATCGACATTTTGGTCATCGGGATATCAGGAATCCTGGTGACATGAGGTTTGGGCATTTCGGAATCGCGAAGTCCGAAACCCCGACAAGGGGGAAGCGCCATTGTGGGAACCAACTGTCAGCATATCAGAAAAGTGGAAAGTGTCGTTTAAGGGTCTAGCTATCAGCATAGCGGAGAGTCAGGATTCGAGGAATCGGGAGTCTCGTGGGCATATGCATTTTGGCATTGGAAACCCTGAAACCCCAATGAGGGATAAGACTGAGGTCACGGGGATAACAGTCATATGGGCCAGAGTCTAGCCAAGAGGGATAATGCATGAAGAGCACGTCGGGATTCAAGGGATCGTGAATCCTGAGGACAATTGGATTTGGACATTGGAAATTCTGAAACCCCAATGGGAGACAAGGCTACGGTCTTGTGAGATAGAGGTCATGTGGACCACGAGCTTAGCCTAGAGAGGTAGCGAGAAAAAGAGCTCATCAGGATTTTGAAGCCCAAAACCTCGACGGAAGGAATATAAGGCTGCGGTCTTATGTAAAGTTGTCACGAGGACCAGGGTATAGCCAGGAGGGGCTAAGGCTGAGCAGAGAGCTCATCAGAGATCGGGGATTCGAGAGTGTTGGAACTCTTGACGTCGGGGAACATGAAACCCTGAAACCTGAAATTAAGATCAGGCAAAGTGTGCGGTCATGTACAGAAGGTCATGTGGGTGAAGAAAGAAGGACCTGTGGATCAGGTTTTTCATAGGGATTCCATTGGGAGTCCAAAGAGCCGCTTCGGATTAGTGGAAAAAATTGAACGATCCTTAAGACCGGGCGGTCAGGGACAAAGACCTTGCGGGGTATGTAGTCGCGTCGTCTACCGCCATCAAGTGGTATTAGAGAAGGAAATTCATCTGTATATTTCAAGTGAAAGAAGACAGAGTTGTTGAGGGCTCTGTAAGGATTGTTTGCAGGTAGGCAACAATCAAGTAGATAGTCGGCAGGACTGCAAGATGACGTTGGTAGAAGTCTTACTGTGGAGTGACAACAGGTTTACTAGGAGAGTAGACAGAGACAACAAGATGGCTACTAAAGGCTGTAGATCTGCTGGAAGGAAAAAATCAGAGTTGTGGAGTCAAGAGGACATAGATGAAGAGCTCGTTGATATAAAAGTAAAGATGGAAAGGATTGCGTTGAATATGTAGCTGAACATGAGGATAGATGAGCTCGAATTGAAGCTGTGGCAGGATAAGAAGCCGATATGGGTGTATGAGTGGCCCATGAAGAAGGCAAAAGCAAAGTGGCTAGTCAAGGAGTTGATGGTCAAAGGGCAGTGCAGGCTGTTAAAAGGATGGTTGAGGTATGCTGAAAACCTCAAGGCCACAGAGGAAAAGATGATTTATGTCTATGAACCAGAGACTGGGAGAGGTCTCGATGATTTTGAAAGTGAAATGGGATCAGCTGAGAATCTCAAGCACTGCCAAGAGGGAAGAGAAGAAATTCCAGATTTCCAGGTGGGCAATGAGATGAGATCGCTATGAGATATCATAAACTGTCATGAGGACAACCAAGGAATTTCACATTGCCAGCTGGGCAATGATATGAGGTCGCTGCAGGATCTCGAAGACTACCAGGAGGGCAATGGAAGCATCTCAGATTGCCAGGTGGGCAGAGATGAGAATTCAAGACTATCTGAAAGTCTCATGGACTCAGAGGTGAGTTCAATTTAGCAAGGGTTGTTGATGAAGATGGGATTGGTTGATCTCATAATCTGCGAGGAGAGTAGCAGAAGCATCCCATATTGCCAGGTGGGCAGGGATGAGTAGGTGAGTTGGAATCAACCAGAGGAGATGACCGAGAAGATGACACTTTCTGAGGGTCTCATAAATTCAGAGATGAGTTTGGATCAACATGTGTAGCTGACAGAAGAGAAGGATCTGAAGGATATTCTGATGATTGGGGGAATTGGAGTATTCCTACCATTTTCCCAGGATGAGGCAGAATTCTGTGTTGCAGATGGTGCAGCAACAGTAGTAGAATAGTCAGCTATGACTGTTAGGGAAGAAGAAGAATTGGAGCAGGTTTTGGAAGCTGCCCAAGCAATGGAAGAAAAGGAGCATTCTGAGGAGTGTCTCAATGCTTTTAGCCAGGAAGCTAAGGAAGCTATAGCACTGAAGATGACGGGAAAAGAAGAAGCAGAAGAGGATGATGAGCATTCTGAGGAATGGCTCAGTATTTTCAGCCAGGGGACTGAAAAGACTGCAACAGGGGAGTTTGCAGCAGAAGAAAAAGGGGCAGACAACATTTGCTTTGCTGATCTGTGGGAACAATTCGAAGCCCTGGAGAAAAGGGTGAAGGTGCAGAGCATGCACATCCAACAGGTGAAGTTGGAAACTAAGGAAGGAGGCATGGGAGATCATGATGATCTGCTCATGTGCCAAAAAATTTTGCAACTAAGGAGATTGCATGAGCAGAGCCAGCCATGGGAGCAGCTGGATGAAGTGATCAAAGAGATCATGGAGATGATGATCCAATAAGCAGATAATGTTAGCGAGGAGAGGTTGGGTAGAAAAGAAGTGGTAGCAGCAGCGCAAAAGCAGGAGCAGCAGGAGAATGGAGCAGTTGGGAAGCTCCAGATATTTGTTTGGGATCCAGGAGGATTTCAACAGCTGAGATGGGTTGCTCACGAGAAGGAGCTCATGAATTTTGCAGCTGAGGAGTATGATGCAGGAGCATCTCTCCATTTCAGCCAGCCAGCTGGCCAACCACGTCGAGCACGTGCATTCAAAGCTGAAGAGAGGCACAGCCTCATTTAAAATCTTGAATTGAATGTAATTAAATGTCTAAGATGGTGAGCTGTAGAGCCATGCCTTTGTGCAGGATATAGATAAGATTGGCCTTAAATGTTTGTATGGCTGAGATCTAGATCCAGATGGTAGACTAGAAAACCCATTTAATGTAATTGAATAGGGTAGGTGAATTTGGAGGGAAGCGCTCGAAGAGCCCCTCAGGTAAAAGAGATTTTCATATCTCATTTTGTAGGTACTGGAAAAGAGTAGGAAGTTAGGTGAGTAGAGTTTTGCGAGTAGAGAGAAGAAGAGGGAAGATTCGAGACCTTATTACAGGCCGTGCTCAGGAACACATTGTAAATACAGGCATTTTCCATTTTAATACAAAC
The DNA here is from genome assembly GCA_000966675.3 of Picea glauca. Classification (NCBI taxonomy): domain Eukaryota; kingdom Viridiplantae; phylum Streptophyta; class Pinopsida; order Pinales; family Pinaceae; genus Picea; species Picea glauca. The sequence goes on from JZKD02S2126998.1 coordinate 30,287, forward strand.
AGAGCAGCTTTTTCCTGCATTACCATGTGTTGAATGAATGTCTGTGAGTGTTCACATATGTTGTAGATGTATACTGTAGGTTTTCATTTGCAGTAGTGTGTTTTGATTTCAGGTGAAGGTATTTGAGGCTTCACACCAGGAGGGTGTGGCAGAACGTTGCGGGTTCTGATAGCCGTGCACAGAGGATGCACTTCTGAACACTGCGGGTTCAGACAAAGATGTGTTGCAGCACAAGAACTGAAGTCAACGACTCAGAGTAAGACCTCAAGGTTGTTGAACACCTTGGAGGCAAGCCTGTGTATGAGAGACATAGTTGTATACATAATTCTATTGTGGATTCTGTAGAGCTCTACCAAGTGGGCATTGAGCACAGGCACAAGGTGCAGTTGGAAGAACTCTGTTGTGAGTTCAGACAGAAGCCAGAATCACTAAGGATTATGTGAAGCTCTACCTAGTGGGCTTTGAGACAATGCAAGGAGTGCACAAATATAGAAATCTGTTGTGAGTTCAGGAAGAAGAGACAGAATCACTAAATATTCTGAGAGCTCTCCCAGGTGGGCATTGAGCGGGTGCATAGGTGCACAGGAGGACAGAACCGTTGGAAGTTCTGAGAGGACACTCTGCCAGAAGGGCATTGAGATATTGTGTAGACAGGCACAGGAGAAGAGAACTCTTTGAGTTCTATGATTTGAAGAAGAATCCACTAAGGGATATTCACAGGGTTATTGAACACACTGAAAGGCTCAACAAGAGGTTGCTTGAGGCAGAGGATAGCCAGGAGGGCATCCAATTTCTCCATCTGAGGGAGGAAGGAAGAAAGGATAAAATTCCTTAGGGGTCTAAGTGTTAAAAATATCAGGAGAGACAACACTGTGGGTGCGTGAAGACTCTGCAGCGACGCAGAAGTCCAAGAATCCTTCAAGGATTTGGAAGAAGGGATAAGATCAGGAGGACGAGTGCTTTTACGCACAGAGTTGTAACTGCAAGGAGTGCAGAAGCTTCAAAATCCTTTGACGGGTTCAAAGTTCCAAAAGCTCAAGAGGGACAACATTTCTACACGCGTAGTGAAGCTCAATATACAAGAGTTCGCAGAGGAGAGGACAAAGGTTGAGGCCTTTGAGGAATTGGAACTTCTCCCAAGGTCGGGAAGAAAGTGTGTAGCTCAGGAGAGAGAATAGTCGTTGTCAGATCGGTTGGGGAAAAGGAAATCTGGACCGTTGGTTTTCACATCCAGGAGAAGATTAGGAGAAGCGTACAGAGGAGGAGATCGTCAGTCGTCGGATCTCACTCAAATACCCGTCAGCCGTTGGATCGGGTGAAGGTGCACAGAGTTTAGCCTCTGGAGTAAGTGCACAGGAAGAATGGATCTAGACCGTTGGATCTTGATTCGGAGACCCGACAGTCGTCGGATCTGCAGAGAATTGCGAGGGGGTTAAGACTTCGTGAACAACATAGGAGAAATCCCGACGAGAGGCATAGTCATCGAGATAGCAGTCATCGGGAAATCAGGATTCTCAAGGTGGAGAAAATCGAGACACTTCAAGTCTCAAAATACCGGAGCGATCTAGACCATCCTTTAGTGGAGACACGTGGCGGAGATCGAAGCATCAGGAGTCAGGATATCGGCATTCCTGTGGACAAGAGATCGGGGAAGTCCATAGTGAAAACCCTGACATGATCTGAGCCATCCGTTTGGGGAGACAGTTGTCAGAAATCCGAAGAGGGTCGGTACTTTGGTGCATCGGAGTTCCTGAAGTCGAAAAGGTCGGGACCTCAGAAGTCTCGAAATCCCGAGAGGTGATCTGAACCGTCCATTTGGAGAGGACACATGGTAGAAATCAGAGTCATCGGGGAAAGTCCCAACAGGAAGTCGTCTATCGGTATTTTGTTCATCGGGATATCGGGAATCCTGGTGAAACGAGGTTTGGACATTTCGGAATCATGAAGTCTGAAACCCCAACAATGGGGAAGCGCCATTGTGGGAACCAGCTGTCAGCATATCAGAAAACTGGAAAGTGTCATTTAAGGGGCTATCTATCAGCGTAGTGGAGATTCGGGAATCCCGTGGGCATATACATTTTGTCATTGGAAACCCTGAAACCCCAACGAGGGATAAGATTGAGGTCACGGGGATAACGGTCATATTTGCCAGAGTCTAGCCAAGAGGGATAACGAGTGAAGAGCACGTCGGGATTCGAGGGATCATGAATCCTGAGGACGATTGTATTTGGACATTGGAAAGTCTGAAACCCCAATGGGAGACAAGGCTATGGTCTTGTCAGATAGAGGTCATGTGGACCACGAGCTTAGCCTGGAGAGCTAGCGAGAAAAAGAGCTCATCGGGATTTTGAAGCCCAAAACCCCGATGGAAGGAATATAAGGCTGTGGTCTTATGGAAAGTGGTCATGAGGACTAGGGCATAGCCAGTAGGGGCTAAGGCTGAGCAGAGAGCTCATCGGATATCGGGGATTTGAGAGTGCTGGAACTCTTGACGTCGGGGAACGTGAAACCCCGAAACCTGAAATTAAGATCAAGGAAAGAGTGCGGTCATGTGTAGAAAGTCGTGCGGGTGAAGAAAGAAGGACCTATGGATCAGGGTTTTCATAGGGATTCCATTGGGAGTCCAAAGAGCCACTTCGGCTCAGTGGAGAAAATTGAACAATCCTTAAGACTGAGAGGTTAGGCGCAGAGACCCTGTGGGGTATGTAGTCGCGTCGTCTACCACCATCAGGGAGTGTTGGAATAATGTAACTACAAAGTGTATTCTTGTTAGTATTTGATATATTATTCATTGGATCAATCCCCATTGTGGATTTATCATGTCGGTTATTGTAAAAGGACCAAATCCCCTTTTGCGGATTGGTCATAATGTAATTGTAATAGGCAAAAGAAGAAGTCAGCCCCACAATATATTTAAGAGGCCTCGAAATATAATAAAGGTGGTTATAACCTCCCAGTTTCAGAAGTCGGCCCTGCCAGTGAAGAGACACTTCACACGTGCTAGATTTGTATAAATAAGGAGGCTAGTGCCTCACTTAGACAAACACAACTTACTTGCTCATTGAGAGACAAGTTTCAGAACTAGAGTTGGAGAAGAAGGAGGGAGAGTGGCGCATATTTGGGAGAGGATCTTATGTACTAGTTTAAGTTATCTCTTGGCATTGTATTGGCTATCTATAATAAGGAAGTTTTGTTGGGTTTTCTTCCCCTAGAGGGTTTCCCAGGATAAATGTTGTGTCTCTTGTGATTGTGTATTTCTCAGTGATCTTGTGTTATGCTATTGTTATCTATTGAATTGCAAAGAACTATAATAATGGCTTAAACATTAACAAATACATACAACAGTTTTCTTAGCTCTACTCAAGAAACTTCCATACATTTATCAATGGTTAGCACATACAATAGTCATCTTTGACTCTACTCAATGCATAGTTCAACTGTAAAGGCGTAATCAATAATTCATTTCCTTCTACCAAACAAGTATATGTATTCTATCAGTCATTCATCCATAGAACATTTAACCAGAACTAAGTAAATACATTCTACCAACTATTAATCAACAGAACGATCAACCAGGGAAGAGTAGAAGAACATATCTGAACAAATTTTTGGGACAACAAATGGAATATTTAAGTTCCACCCAACCATAGAATAGAACAACCAAATTACTTGTTCTATTCACCCCCTAGCCTGACCAGGAATAAATGAGGGCGAACCTCGAACTCCTCTTTGGCTATCATCCTCTTTCAGATCGCAATTCTCCTTGCCTCACACTTAGAAATAGTGCTCATAACAACAAGCCCATCTTTCTTTAGATCGAGAGTTCTCCTTGCCTCACACTCAAAATTAGTGCTCGTAACAACAAGTCCATCTTTTCCCCAGCATACTAGGCAACATCATGCCTCCTCCCATATGCTATATATGCAAAAGAATCTTGTGCCTATGTATTTTCCCCTTGGGAATTTTCGTAGTTTTACAAATCCTTGATTTTCAGGGCTGCCAATGGCCAAGTTCCAGATTTTCCACTTGTAAAATTCAGCCCTGAGGTAATTTAAGCCTGTTCCCCACTCATGGAGTCATGGTCAGTTGATTTCAACCTAGTTGTTCCATTTGTCTCTCAGCAATAAATATATAAATTATTTGTCTCTTACAAGTATCATAGTCAAAGAGTTAGTGGGCAAATAAAATCTTTACCCAACCAGTCACAATAATTAATTACAATTAACTAAATTCCCAACTCGAAATTTCCATAAATGGCAATAATTTTTCAAATTTGAATTTTCCAAAAATAGAAATAAATTCATAAGTATTTCCAGTCTTCCAAAATAATTTATTTTGGGGGATATTGCATCCTTTCCCCCTTCAGTACAACACTATCCTCAGTGTTCGTTCCTTTCTTAGAACAGGGTTGGATAAGATTTCTACAAATCTTCCTCCAATTCCCAAGTAGCCTCCTCAGGACTAAAGTGCTTCCATTGCACTTTTATGCTTGGAACTCGCCTTCTAGTTCCACCTGCACCATGTTCCAATCGATCATGTGAGTAGGATCATGAACATAATTTTTTAACAAAGAAACATGAAATGCATTATGAATTTTCATATTTGCAGGAAGTGCAAGTTGATATTCCACACATCCAATTCGAGCTAATATCTCGAAAGGGTCACAAAACCTGGGTGCCAACTTGTCACATCTTCCTAGATTTAATGAACTTCTTCTTTCTTTGACTTTTAAATACACATGGTATCCAACTTGAAATTCTTGGGGTCTTCTTTTCAGGTCCGCATAACTTTTCTATCGATCTTGAGCCTCTTTTAAATTTTGTTGTATTTTTTTTACTGTACTCTCCATTTCCTGGAGCATTTCTGGTCCCACCATGAGTCTATCAACTGGGTTATCCCAGCTAATTGGAGTTGTACACTTTTTGTCATACAGTACTTTGAAGGGGCTCATCTTAGATGACATCTGGTCACCATTATTGTATGCAAATTCCACCAAGTGCAGGTAGTCTTCCCACTTGGTTTTGTCCTTACGTACATTCATAGAATATATTCTACAATTTGGTTTGTTCATTCAATCTCTCCATTTCTTTGTGGATGATAGCTTGTGTTGAAATTAAAGTTAGTATTCAACCCTGCAAAAAATTGCTTCCAAAAAGTAGATGTAAATTTTGCATCTCTATCTGAAATCACCATTTTTGGAATACCATGCAGTCTAAAAAATTTCTTCATGAATATTTCAGTGATGTTAATAGCTTTAAAAGTAGACTTTATAGGAATAAAGTGTGTAGAATTACTAAGCTTGTCGATTACTACCATAATTGAGTCATTATGTTTTTGAGTTCTAGGAAAACCTGTAATACAATCCAGTGATATAGTCTCCCATTTCCATTCTGGCACAGGTAGAGGCTGCAACAGGCCGGCTATATGTTGGTGTTCATCTTTCACTTGTTGACAATATTGGCACTTAGATCAGTATTATGTTGTCTCGCCTTTCATATTAGGCCAATAAAATAACTTCCTTAGTGTTGTTACCATTTTCTGGTATCCGGGATGACCAGAATATGGTTTCTTGTGTACTTCATCTAAAATAGTTGACTTTAATTGAGCAAAATCTGGTATGTATAATCTGTTTTTAAATCTTAGAAGACCATTTATGTCCAAAATCAGATTTGTTCTGTCTAAATTTTCTATATTATTTTGTAAATCTGCCACTATTTTAATGTAATTTTCATCATTATTACTTGCAGCCCTTATCCTCTTCTCAAGATTGCTTTCATCCCTGCTAATGTTTATTTCAAACAACCCATGAATTCTTCTACTTAAACCATCAACCACCTTATTTTCCTTACCCTTGATGTATCTTACCTCGAATTCAAATTCGCTCAAGAAGGCCAGCCACCTTGCTTGCCTTGCATTGAGGTCTGGTTGACTAAACAAAAATTTCACCCCACTATTACCAGTCAATAACATAAATTTTATATCCATTATATAATTTCACCACATCTTTGAAGCATGTATTACAGATGCTAACTCTAAGTCATGAGTGACATAGTTTCATTCATGCTCTTTTAGTTTTCGGGACTCATAAAAAATAACGTTCCCTTCTTGAGTTAGGACACCTCCCAAACCTTCTTTACTCGCATCCACACAGACTGTGAAGTCTTTGTCTGGATTTTTTGCCTTTAAAATGGGTGTGGTTGTTAACAATTCCTTTAACTTATTAAAATTGTTCTGACATTTATGTGACCAGTTAAACTTGGTTCCCTTGTTTTGTAATGATGTGATAGGGTATGCAATCTTGGAGAATCCCTCTATAAATATGTGGTAATATCCGGTGATTCCCATGAATGACCGGATGTCCTCTACATCCTTAGGGATCGACCATTCCATGATGGCTCTTATTTTCTCAAGGTAGACAGCAATAACTTCTTCAGAAATTACATGTCCTAGGTACTGTATTTTCTTTTGATAAAAGTCACACTTGTCGAATTTAGCATACAATTTGTGTTTTCTTAAAGTTTGCAGTACTATCCTTAGGTGTTCTTTGTGTTCTTGTTTTGTTTTAGACTACACTAGGATATAATCAATAAATACCAAAGCAAACTTATCCAAGTACTGGCTGAAAATGTTGTTCATTAGACACATAAATGTCATTGGTGCGTTAGTAAGTCCAAATGGTATAACAACAAATTTGTGATGTCGATATCTCGTTCTGAATGTTGTTTTACTTATGTCCTCATCTTTTATTCTAACCTGATGATAACCAAATCTTAAATCCAATTTAGAAAAAAT
>JZKD02S2127009.1:0-11935 GCA_000966675.3 Picea glauca
ACTTTTGGTTGGACTCGCAATTGATATAATTCATATTTTCATATGTGTATTACTTTACATGTCAATGTGAGTTTTATTATAGATATATGAGATTCTTCTGGATATTTTCCTCCATTGGAGCATGCTCGGTTGGTTGGCAACTCTCTAGTTGGTGATTTTACATGTTTGTTGTGATATACTTTCTCTTAATTTGTTTTAATTGGTGTATTGAGTGTTATTGATGTATTATTGTGTTAACTATGATTATGACAAGAAACTATAGTATGAGGGGAGAAGCATCCTCTTCTACCATACAAATCCAACCACACGAGGGTTGCAGCTCTAGTATTGCCCAATTTTCCAGAGACATACCTCATCATATCGAGTAAACCATTATGGTGAAGGTGAACCCTCATATTTGGTATTTTTTAAATTTCCACAATATCCAAGTGTTTAACATGAATACAAAATGCTTCAAGTATCAAACCCATTTGAAAATGAGCCCAATTTATAAGAGTAGGATATTTATGAGAAATTGTTATCAACCCAAAATTTTGTAAAGAAAAATATCAAGTAAGAAGGTATTACCTTAGAGATTAGATTTTGAGTGAATTTTCACAAATTCTGTACTAGTGATGCCATCCCCCTTTTTCCATGCCTAGCTAAGGTGAAGTCTATATTATAGGGAAGTGGCTCCTAATTTAGGGGAAAATGTAGTAATTTAGTTTGAGAGGGATAGTCACACAACATGTTTTTCTTTCATTATTAAATTTATTTGTGATTACTAGAGGTTTAATTAAGTAGCACTTCATTCTTTAAGATAAAGCATAGATTTCATTTCATTTATTTGTGCATAAATTGCAGGGAGGATGAAAACTGTGTTCTCTATACAATGAACTATCCAATGCCTCCAATTGATGCAATGCAAAAGATAGTTGAAAGATGTACATGGAAGATATTTGACGGAAATTGAGCATCAATGTAGTGAAAAAAAATTGTTTTCCAAGTGTTGTTGCTCATCTGATGGGCTTACAAGAGATTCCTAACAATTGTTATTGATAATAGGAAAAGTATGAGAGACACAAGGTAACAAGGCTACAAGTTTCAAATGTGTGTCTACAAAAGACAACAAACAATTGTAAGCAAGACCATAAATATGGATTGCACTATGTGCTATTTTAGTTATATGCACCCTTACTTTCTATATGTGAGAAACTTTACATATTTCAATATAATGGTTTGGATTCACACACACACACACACACACACACACACACACACACACACACATATTATTTAATTGAACAATGTGCATACTTACTGCAGTTGTGCTATTAGAAACCTAACCAGGGACATGTTTCTTGCTCCATTCCCATTTCCATCTTGACACTACATTAGTACATTGTTGATCAGTTTTATATGCATAATATAGAAGGATCTCTCTCGAAAAAATCTAGCCACCTTAGGGATCCTGCAGCAGCCATGGGATACAAGATCTTTTGGCCTCATGGGTCCACATGGATCATGTTGTGCAAGGTCATAGAGATATTCCATGTAACGTACAACGGAAAATGTTTGGTACCTTGAAAAACCTAGTTGGAGGGAAGGAACTTTTTAAAATAATTAGTGTGCACATGTATCTATAAATGTACATAAATCATTGAATTGATTTTCATGCCCTTATTTTATGTGTTGATGTGTTTGCTAGTCCAATATGAATATTTTAAACCGGTCTACCATATTAGGAGCATTGCGATTAAAATTGAAAGACATATATAATGTTAATCAGTGTATTGCAATGATCCAGTGTTTATATTTTTAATTCTATCTGTCGGCTCATAGTAGTAGAAAAATACACTCTATTACTTATGTCAGTAATTAACACAACACAACACTTAATGTGTATAAATCCTTCGATGGATTTTCAGGCCCTCATCCATATAACACTTAGTGATATANACACACACACACACACATATCCTTTAATTGAACAATGTACATACATACTGCAGTTGTGCTATTAGAAACCTAACCAGAGACATGTTTCTTGCTCCATTCCCATTCCCATCTTGACACTACATTAGTACATTGTTGATCAATTTTATATGCATAATATAGAAGGATCTCTCTCGAAAAAATCTAGCCACCTTAGGGATCTTGTAGCACCCATGGGATACAAGATCTTTTGGCCTCGTGGGTCCACATGGATCATGTTGTGCAAGGTCACAGAGATATTCCATGTAACGTACAACGGAAAATGTTTGGTACCTTGAAAAACCTAGTTGGAGGGAAGGAACTTTTTAAAATAATTAGTGTGTACACGTATCTATAAATGTACATAAATCATTGAATTGATTTTCATGCCCTTATTTTATGTGTTGATGTGTTTGCTAGTCCAATATGAGTATTTTAAACCTGTCTACCATATTAGGAGGATTGCGATTAAAATTGAAAGTCATATATAATGTTAATCAGTGTATTGCAATGATCCAGTGTTTATATTTTTAATTCTATCTGTCAGCTCATAGTACTAGAAAAATACACTCTATTACTTATGTCAGTAATTAACACAACACAACACTTAATGTTTATAAATCCTTCGATGGATTTTCAGGCCCTCATCCATATAACACTTAGTGATATAAATCATTGTGTCAATTTTCAGGCCCTTATCCATATAATATATATAGGGATAGAAATCCCTATGAGTTTCCTGGTCCTTCATAATACAATATTTAATAAATCTAAATCCCTAGATTTATTCCAAACAATTCAAAAAGAAATACTTAATGGACACCTATAATACTTAACACATGTAGGGAATTATGTTTGTAATATGTTTGTGTATCGTATAAATGATCTTTGGATGTTAGTCATTCTGCAATGATTATGGGATACAAGCTCTTTGTGCCCCGTGGTCCACAAGGATCATACTGTGCAAGATCACATAGCTCATTCCATGTGCAATGTTTAGTACCTAAATCTATTAAACACTTTTTTTGATAATTTAGTGTGTATATGTATGTACATGTGTATATATGTATACATTTAGACATACACCTTTTTTAATTTATTTTGTAAACATCATGTTTCTTGTTTCCTTTGTGTACGGGCATTTGGTAGGATTCCTTCTTTTCTTAGCTTTGATTGTTTCAACTGAAATGGAGTTAACATGAATTATGCAACTTTCTTCACTTTTCTATAGGTTTATCTTTTACTATAAATTTTCCCATCCATTTTTTAGAAGATGCTAATATGACATTGCTTCCTTTTGATTTATCTTTCCTATGTGGTATAATTTATAATTGAGTCATTGAATGTTCCTTCTTCCAGTTCCTTGCAGGAAACTTTACAAGAAGTCAATGCCTCAGAGCACTATATGCTTGTGGTAAGTCACTTCATCTATGGATGATGAAATCTACAAAGAATTCAACAATTAGTAATTTATTGTAATCTTAGTTTAACCTGATCATCAACGACTAAATTGTGATGATAAAAAAATTGTAAGTGGTTGATGTTGACCTCTCATACCACAGTTGTAACATGGGGTGCTTAATAAGCATGGATTTATGTTTGAGCTCTGAGCCTGTCCAACTCAAAATCAAAATTGAATAACCTCACTATAGATTGTCACCTTTTTGCATCCAGATATATGTCATGTGATTAGATATTAATACTTTTCTTCTTAAATAACAACACCAATAATTTTAATTACATGGTAATGTCTGAGTAATATTTGACGTTTGTAGGGTCTTGTGAATCATGATATGCAAATTATGATACAAACCAATTTGCACAAACGAGCAACTAGATGGCCATTCTTTGTGTTTCTAGGAGGCTCAATTTTTTGCCTCGTTACAAGCATCTTTAGCCATCTACTTAGTTGCTAGTCTAAATGACTCAACTTATTCCTCTGGAGACTTGATTATAATGCCATTTCTGTTATGATTTCAACATCATTCTTTCCACCTATATACTATGTGTTTCAGTGCACTCTGTTATGGCAAGTTATATACTTAACAAACATAACTTGAACATGTGAGTTTTCACGGTCCTAGTTTTAATGATTCCTTCTTTTTCAAGTGTAAAGTTCTAGTCATTCAAAGGAATGTTTTTCTTGCCCATGGGTTTCTCTGGTGTAATTCCAACTATTCATGCAATCACCTCAAATTGGCATGAGCCTCATTGCTTTGTCACCATGGCATATGAGCTTGCTATGGAATTTTTCTATGCTTTGGGGACCTTCTTCTATGTTAGTAGGATACCAGAGAGATGGAAACCAGGATGGTTTGATATTTCATGGCACATCCATCAAATTTTCCATTTATTTGTAATTGCAGGGTCATTGGCTCATTATGGTGCTACTCTAGTATTCTTGGAGCGGCGTGATAGAAAGAGTTGTGATATGCTTGGATAACATCTTAAGATATCTTATATGTATCACACCATGTTGTACCTAGGGATTGGAATCAATGTGGTGATAAGATTGTTTGTTCTATAACAAGATCAAATGTTCATCATTCCAAGTTCATGTTAAGTCCATGGATAATGAGAAGATGCTATTAGTGCATGGAGCATTTATTATTTCACAAGGTAAAATCATGGTCTTATTAGATCATAATATTGTTAGGTAGGGATTGGAGTCAATGTGGTGATTAGAATGTGTGTGCTTTAACCGGATCAACTTCTCATCATTCCAAGTTCATGTTACCTCCATGGATAATGAGAAGATGCTATCAGTGCATGGAGCATTCATTATTTCACAACGTGAAATCATATAATTAGATCATCATATTTTTTGTGTTCCACAAATTTCTACTTTTCAGCCCTTATTTTGCAATCTTGTTTGAAATTAAGTTTCATTGCTACTATCCATTCATCATTCCAAGTTCATGTTACATCCATGGATAATGAGAGATGCATTGAATGCATGGAGCATTCATTTTTGCACAATTTTAAATCATAGTATTATGATGTCATAATACTTGTGTTTCACAAATTTCTACTTTTGGGTCTCTTATTTTGCAATCTTGTATGAAATTAAGCTTAATTGCTCTCTCCATCCATTTAATATAATAATAAAAAATTTCATCTTCTGGTCATGTAGTTGACCATGTAGTTAAATCTACTATTATGAATTACAAACCATTACAAATATTTCCCCAATAAAATTGGGGGAAGATTGTTGTCTCCACATTCATGTGAAATGTAAAACAATGGTTAATGAAAGTTAATTTTAAAATGAATTAAATATATGTAGATTTTTTAATTTTTTTAAAGTATTTCTAGTACTTAGATAGATTTGGGATAAGATGGATCTATGTTAATGTACTTGTAACACCCCAATCGTTACAACTACATGCGACACAAAGCAAGTGAAAATTTTTATTTATTTTTTAAACAGTAAGGCAATCGATGATAAAATTTAAACAACACAACTTGACGATTAACACTACGCCCACCAATTAGGAAACAAACAACAACGATCAAGCCAACACAACAACTTTGACGAACAGTAACTAGAACCTTACCGGTGTGCGAGAGACAATCACAACAAGGTACCAACAAGTACCACCATAAACACAACAATCATCATCCACCTCGATAGGCGCACGATCCTAGGCTAGGTGTCATATGAACTTATCGATCAACGTGCATAGTGACCCAATCATAAGGGATCATGTCACTGCATTTTGATCGATGCACCAGGAACTCATGCACAACCAAATACTTATAAACCTTCTTCCCAACACAAAATCCAAAGTTCCTTAAATCCAATTGACATTGATATACCAAATGAGACGTCATACAATGAAGTTGCTCTAAAAATCAAGCAATAAGGGATATAGGGTGACCATTCATTACAAGTTATATTGAGCAACCGTCGGATGTATTTCAATAACAATTTACCATCATAAGGACCAGGTCAAGCATGTCATAACCAACTCAATGATGTTACAGCATAATACATCTCTTCCTATAAACACCCCTTCAATGGTACAATGAAGAACCTCATAATTAAATGATTTATTATTTTCATTAATAATGATTGTACCATGTGACCAAACCTCCCTTTAAACACGACTCCCCAAACATCATATAGAAGGAAGAAAATTAAGATTAAAGAAAATAATTTACAAGAAGCGTAGTGGAACACCCTGACCATATATTCATGTTTCAAACTATACTAATGGATTTTACTCATTAAGCATCAAAAGGGAACCCTCTATCAAAAAAAAAATATAAGTTCCTTGGGGTTAAAGACAAACTCAAATTTAAGTTCATAAGGGTTCCAATTCACTTAAAAAGGGTAGGTGCCACATGTAACTTTAGAGTTTGAGTAAGCAGTTTTGCTCTTAAAATCGCCATGTTATAACTTCTGAACAAGGTTTCCAAAAGGGATGTGAATCTTTTTTCTTTCACTGGGTGGCATAAGTGCCTAAATTCTGGGTAGTGACTCCCTAAACTCAGCAAGGTTTTGTATTAGAATATATAAAAATACTTCAGATAAGTGACAACAAAAACTTGTGTGAGAATTTACTTAATCATAACATTACAATCAAAACCGCATCTAACAATACAAAAGGGTGTCGGCTGAGATATTAGATTGGTATTTGCTTGAGTTAAAAATTTGACCGTGCCGATAGGAAAATGGGTGTAATTTTCTACTTTCTAAGGTGAATTCGGGGTAAATAAAATACTCAGACAATGCTACCCATGACTACCTCTTCCCTTGGATTAATTAAGGCATAAAAATACTTTAGTAAATTCGCTCTATGCTAAGGTTCAGATGCCAACAAGACGCAGTCATACAATACTAAGTTGTTATTCAATTGCAATCGACTGCTATGGTAAATAAAAATTACGGTGTGGATGAGGATCATTACATGGATAACCTTTGTTGTGGGAAATAAATATCGATGTCATCCACAGCATAAAATGCACTAAAACACAACCCTAAAATTCCACTACCACATGGTCACAATGCAACCATCGTTGCTATCTAAAATCATTGTCCTTCAAGGTATAATCTGGTTGTATTTTCGCTGTCATTCAAAGTTATAATTCATAGTCAATCATGAATAAACTTGTTGTCCATAAATGCTGTCTATAATTAGAATTGTTGTCCATTAATGGATTTAACCAATATAAAAATATATATCGCTTCCTTTCCATCCAGTAATTAACCCATTCTCTGTCTAAATACATAACTGTCTTGTAATCAAGAAATCAACAAAACCACTATAAAAATTAAAATCGCTATCATAAATCAATACAGGGATATAATGCCATAATTGAATCGATATCATTAAAAATATCTCAAGGATATATCGCCATCATTCAATCGCTATCAACACATGTGTAAATTAGTATACATAATTCACATGTATAAATTCACATCTATATAAATTTACTGTAGTAGAAATTCACATGTATAAAATGATGTTGTCTAGCATGTAAAACGCTATCAATATTAGTGAATTTGCCATCAACTGTATTAAAAATGCAGAGTAGATTCTCCATCAAAAGTATAAAAACGCAGAGTAAATTTGCTAGGAAATGTATTAAAAACACAGAGTTAATTCACTAGGAAATGTATTAAAAACGTAGAGTTAATTTGCCAGGAAATGTATTAAAAACGCATAGTTAATTCGCTAGGAAATATTGATGCAAAATCCGTGCAAAGTGGTACGATTGCGTAGGAAGAAGGCTGTGGAGGTTTCCAAGAAAATGGTGGTGGGTAAGCTGGGTAAAACGCCCAAAGGGGTTGTGAAATCCTTGTGTAACTAAGATGACATTGTGTAAACAATGATATTACAAATCATTTTCATCCCAAGCCAAGAAGAAAAATTGCCCATAAATAAATTGATTTCCATCACACTTGCTAGGTCTAAATCGATTCGAGTTCAAGAGGGGATTCAAAATAGGCACAAACGCTATATAATTACACATGCCAGGGTTTTCCAATTAAAGATTCAAATGTAGTCCCAAATAAACATTCAATTCGTTGTCAACAATATTCAATCGCTGACACAACACAAATAAGTGCAGACATTAACATAATAAAACGATGATATTTATCGATCAAGGCGTTGGGATTCATCAATCAAAAAACATATTTTTACCATCCAACGCAGAAGAAATCGATCAAAAGAAGGTGCAAGACCAATCATTTAGCCATGAATCAATCAACGCGGAGATAAGTAAGGTAGATGGCTGGGAAAACATCATCCTTTACTCATCATCCACGCATAGAAAAGCAAGGCATTATAATATATAGGTCTATTAACACCGAAGTGACAATAGTCGATTCGGCTCCTATCCCACTACTCAGGCATGGACTGATGATCTAGGGATAAAGATGGAAAATAGAGCACAATATCTTCATAATAATCAATAAAACAAAACAGAACAGTCATAGCAATTAGGGATTGTGTTGCCAAGGAAATCAATTCAAAAGAAATGATCATAAGGCTATGATGACTTTAAGTTCTCGATTAAAACGCTGAGTAAAGCACATTTCTTTACACAATATAAGTACAGAAATGAAAGCGCAAGAAAAATATTAATCTACCATTCAAATAAACACATGTGTACCGTAGCCCAAGGTGACAACTCTGAGTTGTTGTCATGTGCGCGTTGTGTCCAGCTCCCGCTTTTCGACCGATGTGACTTCACCAATTCCCCCTAAGCCCCCCGAGCTGCAAACGGGCCATGCACACTAAACCAAAGAACAACTAGCACCCAGCTCACCTCGCAAGGTTGAGCTACCACTCATTACCCGACTTGGTTTCCCAACTCCCACACAATAAGTCAGTCAAGAATAAAATTGAGCAGCGTAACGTTACGCATAAATGATCAGATCGATACTCCTCCTCCTCCATCCTTTTTATAGAGTTTCTAAGTGATTTATTTCCCAAATTCCCATTCAATTTATTTTTCATTAATTTAATTCAGAAAAACCTCCCCCGTACACATGTCACCCATCCCCCTAGATGCACTAGAATTTAATTTGATTAATTATTTAATTATTCTTATTTCCCTCAGCCACCTAAAAACATTCCTAAAAATGATCCTTGGTGTCCCAATATTCCCTTACACAATTTAAATGACTTACACCTTTACTAAATTCCTAGTTGAGTTCATAGTTAGAAGGTTCTTAAAGGGAAGATTCCTTACTAAGTTAATCATTCATATTTTTCCTTACGTTTCCCTTTTTCTTTATGTTTCCCCTTTTTCCCTTAGTTTCTTATTTCTTTTTAAGTTTCCCTCTTTTCCCTTTATAACTAAAACTCAAATTAGCAAGTGTAGAAAAATCAACTTTTACCCCTTTTTCTTTTTAATTAATAAAATTTAATTATCATTTGTAGAAAAACAATCATTTCCTTTAAAAAAAAATCTAATCCCCCAAAGTAATTTGATTTTAATAAATTAATTGAATCTCTTACCCCCTTCTTGTCACATGTTTAATTATGATTATTATTATTTTTTTTACCAAAAGTGTCACTTAGACCTAGATTTTAATTTCCTAGGTTGGGCGACATTTCTATTAAGGTTTTTTTTTCTAAATCTTACTTATCACATCATTCATTTTAAGGCCGACTAGGTTTATTCACTTACTCGTTGAAAGTGTGACGTTTCCTTCAAGACGCACTAAGTGCTCCAAGGGTGCCACTCACCTTTTTTTGTTTTCCTTGTGTGACGTGTCCTTTAGGACGCACTATGTGCTCCAAGGGTGCCACTTGCCTCTTTCCATTTTCCTTGTGCAAAGTTCCCTTCAAGACGCACTACGTGCTTCAAGGGTGCCACTTGCCTCTTTCCATTTTCCTTGTGTGACGTGCCCTTCAGGACACACTACGTGCTCCAAGGGTGCCACTCGCCTCTTGACTGACTTCGTAGACATAAAAAACCCCTGGAGTCAATACTCTGCCAGGTGATCTTGTGGGAGACTAAGGGCCTCTAAGGAATAACGCCCCTGCCTTATTGTGCACCCCTTAGAATCATTGCGAGCGACTGTCATAGTCTACCCTCACAACATCGTGTGTCTTCTCAAACTAGACAATCATTAACCTATAGTTTGAGCCATGATAGGAGTGCTAGTAGGTTGTGGCAGGGTTGTTGTCCACACCTCTCCCTCAAGGTCTCTGGTTTTTATGCATGACCCCTCTACTCCACATGTGAGTCTGGTCAGTAAGCTATTGTCATCTTGCATCATAAAAAAATCATTTTAGCAATAATAATCAATCATCATAGCATCTAATCATATGTACATAAGTCATATTAACAACAATCAAACCTCAATAGTCCACTCCCTGACTCGATCCAGAGTCTAAGGGGTTTCATTGATGCCTCTGCATCCTCGAGGTCCAAAATCCTGCACACTTAGGATAACCTATTCAATAGCACATGTCTATGTCAATACAACAAAATAACATATCATCATATCCATAATGCCTCATAATCATAATCAAATGACCAACAATATAATAATTTGGATCACTTGCAAGCAAGTGTCCTCAAAGAATAAGTACGTTCAGTGTGCGCAAGAGCGGGATGTTACATACACCCCCTCTTGGTCTAAATTTCATCTCTAAGTTTCATAGTATATAAGTGCCAAAATAATGTGTATCACAATATCATAAGTCTATCTATCAAACAAAAATGGAAACAATTGGTGCATATCATATGTGTCCTCCTAGGTCACCGAGTGCAGACAATAGTTTTCCCATTGGACCTTGAACTGATCTACTATTCGACGTCGTAGTTGTCAAATGCAATGATCTAGGATGTGGGTCGGCTCAGCCGTGAGCGCACCCTCATCCGATACCTACAAGATACTCAAGTCAAAACATGTGTAGGATCACTAACATAATGTCTCAAACAGAGATGTGAAAGACATCGTGCATACGCCTCAAGGATTAGGCAAGGCTAGTTAATATGCCACAACTCTCTCCTTTCCACCTTCTCACATCATCCCACGAACCTAAGAGAGAGTTTAACACTCTTTCCAAACTTGATCGAAATCTTATGCGGTTTCACCCATAAGAAGATTTGATCACCAACTTCGTAACTATGGTCGACATGGTGCGCGTTGACATAACTCTTCTACCGATCCTGCGCTTCCTTGATCCTTTGTCTTAAAGTTTGAATTTGTTCTTCCATTTCTTGGATCACTTCCGGTCCCACCAGGACCCTATCCTAAATTCGATCCCAACTCAAGGCATCTGACATGATCGCCTGCAAAGAAACTCGAAGGGCACCATCTTAATGGTGTTTTGGTAACTGTTCTTATATGCGAATTCTACCAGTGGCAAGAATTCTTCCCAGCATTTCTGTTGGTTCATCACGTACATGCGCAACATGTCTTCCAGGATTTGGTTTTTTCATTCATTCCGCCCGTCTATCTCCGAGTGATACGCAGTACTAAAGTTAAGTTGGGTTCCCAAGGCCTCCTTGAAACTAGTCCAAAATTGTCTAGTAAACATCGATCCTCGATCGAATATAATCGTCTTAGGCATGCCATGCAACCTCACAATCTCATTGATGAAAACTCTAGCTATGTCAGGTTCCTGATACATCGTAAGCACGGGAATAAAATGAGCACTCTTCGTCAGAGTGTCGACTACCACAAAATTGAGTCGTGTCTCCTTCTCGTCAGTGGAAATCCAACAATGAAATCCATCGAAATGACCTCCCATTTCGATTCCGGAATAACGTGTGGTTGTAGTAGTCCTTCCAGATATCTATGTTCAACCTTCTCCTATTGACATCCTAGACATCTAGCCATGTAGTTGACTATGTCTTCCTTCAATCCTTTCCAGAAGAATAAGGGTTTTAAGGTCCATGTAAGGTAGCTAGAGAGGTAGTAGGGGGGCCCAGAGGGCCCATAGTGATAATAGTGGAGGTCATTCAATGTAAGGTGGACTAGGTCCACTATATTATTAAATAAGGCCCA
>JZKD02S2127009.1:11945-23617 GCA_000966675.3 Picea glauca
AATATTTTAGAACTAGGGAAAGAGTAGTATTCTGTCACAGTTTGTTCCAGATCCAGGTGGATCTGGGGAGATTGGTCTGTGTCCGCACTCACGAATTTATCCTTGAACACTTATGGGACATTCATCGGTGCAAGCCATTCCATAATAGTCTTGACCTCTACTGGATCCATGATGATACCTTTTCCAGAGATGACATTCCCTAAGCAGTGAATCTTCGATTGATAAAAAGATCATTTAGACAATTTCCCTTACAATTTTGTTTTCTCGCAGACACTGTAGTACCAAGCGCAAGTGTTAGTCATGTTCCTCCATCGTCCGAGAGTAAATTAAAATATCATCAAGGAATACCTAGATGAACTTTTCCATGTAGTCATGGAGCACCCTATTCATCACACTCATAAATACCCCAGGGGCGTTTATCAGTCCAAAAGGTAAAACAATAGACTCATAATTTCAAAACCTCGTCTTAAAGGCGGTCTTAGGGACGTCATCCTCCTTGATCCATAACTGGTGATACCGTGATCTCAAGTCG
Source organism: Picea glauca (assembly GCA_000966675.3). Lineage (NCBI taxonomy): Eukaryota > Viridiplantae > Streptophyta > Pinopsida > Pinales > Pinaceae > Picea > Picea glauca. The sequence continues at coordinate 12,478 of JZKD02S2127009.1, forward strand.
ATATTTGAAGACACCGCCACGCCTTTTATCTAATCGAACAGATCATCAATCCTTGGCAATGGATACTGATTCTTCATCATTTCCTTGTTCAATTGACAGTAGTCAATGCAGAGTCTCCACGACCCATCCTTCTTTCATATGAAAATAACAGGCACACCCCACGGTGACACACTTGGACGTATAAGTCCCAGGTCCAACAACTCCTTCAGTTTCATTCTCAACTCCTGTAACTCCAGGGTTGACATTCGATAAGGCGTTCTCGATATTGGTTCAGTCCCCGGTTTGAGGTCTATGGTAAATTTCAATTCCCTCTCTAGCGGCATCCCAGGTAACTCCTCAGGGAAGATGTCCGCAAATCTCTCACCATCGGAAGGTGTTCTAGACCTTGTGCTACTCCCTTCTCGTTTAACGCAAGGATCGCAAAAAAAAATTACATCCCATGTGCATGCTCTTTCGTAGATGCAAGGAAGAGATGACCCTCAGGGAAACTCCCTAGATCCATCCTACAATCATGTGTCTCGGTCCCTCTTCATCGACTAAGATCAACTGTTTCGTCTTACAGTTGAGTATCACCTCATGGGATTCCAACCAGTCCATACCGATCACGACGTCATAATATTCTAAGCTTGTGACATATAGGTATTCAAGTGCAGAGCATACAGAAGAAGATCCATAAAATGGGCCTTGTACTCAGGCATCGTACAACCACCCTGTCGCAAGGTGTTGAAATCATTGAGTTGATGCTCAATGAATTCCTCATACAAATACCTCTCTCAGAATTGTTCCTCGAACAGTTCCCATGACATGTCTTCGATTGTCATGTTCAAAAGTGGCAGGAGCATCTTCCACCATTCAAGAGCGCTCCCCTTTTAGTCGAAATACTGCCACATGATCTTTCATGTTGGAGGTATAGTCATGAAGTGAAAAGAACGTCGCCATATTCTCCAACCATGCCTCAATAGTGGGGTCGTCTGGGGCACCATAGAACTCAAGAAATTGACCTTCTCGAGTTCGCAGTGAATACTAACGGTACTGGCTCAGTGCATTGTGGGCCCTCAGGGGTACAGGTGCCCCAACCTCATCTCAGTACAAATGGTGAGTCAAGGCCTCTGACAAACTCTGGAAGGACCTTGTCAAACCATCAACATCGCTTACAACAATTGAATATAGTCCAAGGAATTGTTCTTCCCCTTGGGGTTAGACTCCGAGGGCGTGGGGCATCTCTAGAGGCGTCGCACCTCCTTCCACGGTACCACATCATGAACCTCTGTGGAATTCTCTAAATGAGATCACTGCATGGATACGTTAAAGTTTTAATAGTGATAGGTTAATACTCAAGGTTTTACTGCAGTGGAAATCCTGGCGATCCACAGTCGCATGGTTCAACCCGCTCTGATACCATTTGTAACAGCCCCATTGTTACGACTACATGCGATGCAAAGCAATTGAATTTTTTTTTTGTTTTAAAAGTAGTAAGGTATTCGATGACAACAATGATCAAGCCAACACAACAACTTCGACGACTAGTAACTAGAACCTTCCCAGCATGTGAGAGATAGTCCCAACAAGGTCCCAACAAGTACCACCATAAACACAACAGTCATCAACCACCTCGGTAGGTGCACGATCCTAGGCTGGTTGTCATATGCGCTTATCGATAAATGCACGCAGTGACCCAATCATAACGGATCACGTCGCCACATTGCGACCGGTGCGCCAGGAACTCATGCACAACCAAATACTTCTAAATCTTCTGCCCAACATAAAATCCAAAGTTCCTTAAATCCATTTGACACTGATATACCAAATGCGACATTGTACGACAAAGTCGCTCTAAAAATCAAGCAATAAGAGATGCAGGGTGACCATTCATTACAAGTTATATTGAGCAACCACCAGATGTATTTCAATAACAAGTTATCACCATAAGGACTAGGTCAATCATGTCGTAACCAACTCAACGATGTTACGACATAATACATCTCTTCCTATAAACACCCCTTCAACGGTACAATGGAGAACCTCATAATTAAACCATTTATTGTTTTCATTAATAATGATTGTACCATGTGACCAGACCTCCCTTTAAACATGACTCCCCAAATATCATACAGAATGAAGCAAATTAAGATTAAAGAAAATAATTTACAAGCAGCGTAGTGGAACACCCTGACCATAAATTCATGTTCCAAACTATACTAACGGGTTTTACTCATCAATCATCAAAAGGGGACCCTCTAGAAAAACAAAAATATAAGTTCCTTGGGGTTAAAGCCAAACTCAAATTTAAGTTCATAAGGGTTCCAATCCACCTAAAAAGGGTAGGTGCCACATGTAACTTTAGAGTTTAAGTAAGTAGTTATGCTCTTAAAATCGTCATGTTATAATTTCTGAACAAGGTTTCCAAAAGAGATGTGAATCTGTTTTCTTTCACTAGGTGGCATAGGTGCGTAAATTTTGGGCAATGACTCCCTAAACTCAACAAGGTTTTGTATTAGAATATATAAAAATACTTCAGAGAAGTGACAACTAAAACTTGTGTGAGAATTTACTTAATCATAACATTACAATCAAAACCACATCTAACAATACAAAAGGGTTTCGGCTGAGATATCAGATTGGTATTTGCTTGATTTAAAAACTTTACCGTGCCGGTAGGAAAATGGGTGTAATTTTCTACTTTCTAAGGTGAATTTGGGGTAAATAAAATACTCAGACAATGCTACCCACGACTAGCTCTTCCCTTGGATTAATTAAGTCATAAAAATAATTTAGTAAACTCGCTCTATGCTAAGGTTCGGATGGCAGCAAGACACAGTCATACAATACTAAGCTGCTATTCAATTGCAATCAAATTTTGTGGTAAATAACAATTACGGTGTGGGTGAGGATCGCTGCGTGGATAACCTTTGTTGTGGGAAATAGATATTGTTGTCATCCATAGCATAAAATTCACTAAAAAACATCCCTAAAATGCCACGACCACATGGTCACAGTGCAACCATCGTTGCTATATGAAATCATCCTTCAATGTATAAATTGGTTGTATTTTCTCTATCATTCGAAGGTATAGTTCACAGTCAATCATGAATAAAATCGTTGTCCATAAACATTGTCTATAATTAGAATTATTGTCCATTAAAAGATTTAACCAATATAAAATATATATCGCTTCCTTTTCATCCAGGAATTAACCCATTCGTTGTCTAAATACATAACTGTCTTGTAATCAAGAAATCAACAAAATCGCTATAAAAATGAAAATCGCTATCATAAATCAATACAGGGATATAATTCCATCATTGAATTGGTATCATTAAAATTATCGCAAGGATATATTGCCATAATTCAATCTCTATCAACACATGTGTAAATTAGCATACATAATTCACATATATATAAATTCACATCTAAAAAAATGTACTATAGTAGAAATTCACCTGTATAAAATGATGTTTTCTAGCAAGTAAAACGTTGTCAATATTAATGAATTCGCCATCAACTATATTAAAATTGTAGAGTAGATTCTCCATCAAAACGTAGAGTAGATTTGTCGAGAGTCATTGGATCAAGAAGATATGCGAGGAGGATAAAGACAAGATTCATTCACCTTTGAAGGCTCAGGAGAGATAGGGTCGTCGATCTAACACCCAAGAGTTTCAAGGTTTCATCCATCGGGAAAATAGAGGTGAAGACTTTCTCAAAGTCATCGGATCAAGAAGATATGTGAGGAGGATAAAGCCAAGATTCATTCACCTTTGAAGGCTCGGGAGAGATAGGGCCGTCAATATGACACCCAAGAGTTTCAAGGTTTTAGCCATCGAGAAAACAGAGGTGAAGACTTTCTCAAAGTCGTGAAAGGTGAATTTCCAATTTAATTGGAGCAGTTGGTTAGCAGAGGATCTAGACCGTAGATATAGAGTGATCGAATCTTCAGGGATAGGAGGTTTGGAGGTGAAGGCATAGATTTTCGTTGATTCTCCGAATCGTGAAGTCACAAAATATTTGGGATTTGGGACCCAGTCCCTAGTGGAAGGTCACGACGTGTGCATAAGAAAAAATGCTAGCACTTGCTAGGCCCTTAGTCGGATTTTGGGTTTTTGAAAGTTGGAGTGTTGGGTTTGTATCATATCAATATCCCTGAGGTCGTGAGTCAAAAAACTCTTTTTGGTGTAGGTCATGGTCATAGTGTCATGGTCGAGTGGGAGAAGAGCTTTCACCTAGTGCTAGTTCGCGCAGGTGGAGTTTGCACAAGGACCTGTGGATTTAGTTGAAGGTTCTAGTGGGGACTAAAGAGCCATTTTGGATCAGTAAATAGAAATATCCAAATACCGGGAGGTCACACAGACCCTGCTGAGGTAGGGGTGCTGCGTCAGGTGGTATCAAAGCTAACAACTTTTGTTTCTGTAGAAGGAAGACATAAGGCAAGTTGTGATTTGAATTCTGTGTGGAACAGATTGAAACAATGTTGTCGAGGAGACGTCAAGAGAGACCCATGCCCAATCCATCTGTGGAAAGGGAAATGAGAGAAATTCATGCTCGATTGGATGCTATGGAGACAACATAGAGATGAACAACTGATAGTGGAGATATTAGTGAGGCCAAAAGTGAAAATGAAGCCGGAGCTGAAGAAGAAGTTGTCGCTAAAGATTTTGAAGAAGAACATCTATTCAAAGTTGTTGCAAGAATAGGGGCTAGAGAAAAATGGACATCTCAATGTATGAAGGAAACTTAGACGTTGAGGAGATGCTATATTGATTTAGAGCTTTGGATAAATACTTCGACTATGAGGATATCGAAGAAGATAAGAAAGTAAAACACGTAGTCACTAGACTGAAAGGGCATGCAACATTGTGGTGGGATGAACTGCAGACTGATAGGGGTTGCAAAGGAAAACAAACAATCAAAATCTAGGATAGGATGGTAGCAAATATGAAATCCAAATTTATACCCAGAGATTGCCAAATTAACATGTTTCGAAGAATGCATAATTTGACACAGAAAGGGATGATAGTGAAGGAATACACTGAAGAATTTTACAGTCTCAACATTAGAGCTAGTCATTGCAAGAGTGATGATGAAAATATCGCCATATACATGAATGGCTTGAGATATGAAATTCAAGATGAGATGAGCATGGTGACAATCAGGAATGTAGAAGATTCTTATCAAATTTATTCAAAGGAAGAAGTAAAATTGGCCCAAAAGCAAGGTCAAAGCGGAAGAGGTAGAAGTCTGAGCAGAGGCAAAGCAATTTCCCAGGACAGAGTACAAAAGCCCAAGGATGAAGAAAAGAAACCTCATAACCACCCAGAAAGGGGAGGAATATCACAAGGAGGATAGTATGTCGATAATAACACTTTTCCTCGAGCCAGAGGAAGAGGAAGAGGCAAAGTTGGTGAGATAAAGTGTTTTGTCTGTGGAAAGATTAGACACAAATATTTTGAATGTTTCGATAGAAAAAGAGATGGAGGAGGCGAAGCTCACATTTCAGAAGCACAAAGGCAGAATGTTGAGGCAGAAAATGCCGAAGGCAGAAGATCCTTAATGATGAGGAAAGTTCTCTTAAAGCCAGAGAAAGAGATGGAGAATCCAGTCCAAAGGAACAGTTTGTTCAGAACTTCTTGCAAGACCAAGGATAGGGTATGCAAGGTAATTGTTGACAGTGGAAGCATAGATAATGTAGTATCCACATAAATGGTGGAGAATATGGAATTGGAAACAATTGCACATCCGATCCCATACAAGGTTTCATGATTGAAAAAAGGACACCAGGTAACAGTCACTAAACAGTGTTTAGTTGAATTTAAGATAAGGGGATATAGAGATGAGATCTTATGTGATGTTATTCCCATGGGTGTCTGTCATGTTTTGTTGGGGAGACCGTGGCAATATGACAACAATGTTATTCATGACAGAAGAAATAACACATACACCTTGGAGAAGAATGGTAGGACACATATTTTGCTACCAATTGAGGACAAGAAGGCGAAAGAAGAAACAAACAATACTATACTTCTCATGAGTGGGAAGGAACTTCTGGATGATTTCAAGAAATTTGAATAAATGCAGTTTGTTTTGGTTAGAAAACCTAGAGTCATATTGAACAGTACCTTAATAGATGATCTACCTGAGGAAATTCAGGAAATGCTGGAGAATTTCGCTGATATAGTGGTGAGCGATTTACCTTGTTCGTTGTCGCCCATCAAAAGTATAAGCCATCACATTGACCTTATACCAAGAGCGAGTTTACCAAACAAAGCAGTGTACAGATTGATGCCACAGGAGAATGAAGAAGTTAAGAAGAAAGTCCAAGATTTGATGGACAAAGGGTTGATTAGAGAAAGCTTGAGTCCATGCGTTGTGCCAACGTTGTTAAGTCTGAAAAAGGATGGTGGATGGAGAATGTGTACAAACTCGAGGGATATAAACAAAATCACCATCATGTATAGATTTCCTTTACCCAGGATGGATGACTTGATGGATTGCTTGAGTGGAGCAAATTTGTTTCCAAAAATTGACTTGAAAAGTGGATATCATCATATTAGAGTGAGGGAAGGTGATGAATGGAAGACAACATTCAAGATGAATGAAGGACTATATGAATGGCTTGTCATGCCATTTGGTTTGATGAATACGTTAAGTACTTTCATGCGATTGATGAGTGAAGTCTTGAAAGATTTCATTGGGAAGTTTGTGATTGTGTATCTTGACGATATACTGATCTTTAGTAAGACTGAGGAAGAACATTTGAGACATTTAACTCTAGTGATGAGGAGTTTATAACAAAAAAAGTTGTTGATAAATATGAAGAAGTCGTATTTCATGAAGATGAAACTCATTTATTTGGGGTTCATGATCTCTTCGAATGAGTTGAAGTAGATCCTAAAAAGGTAAAAGAAATCAAATAATGGTCGTCGCTAAGGAATATCTTTGAAGTCAAAAGCTTCCATGGATTAGCCAGTTTTTATAGGAATTTCATCATAAATTTTAGTGGAATTTGTGCATCAATGTTGGACACAGTCAAGAAAAGACATAAATATTTTCATTAGATAGAGGAAGAAGAGAAAAGTTTCAAGTTGTTGAAAGAGAAGATAATTGGACAACCAGTTTTGGTTATGCCAGATTTCAGTAAGACATTTCAAGTGAGATGTGACGCAAGTGGATTTGTGATTGGAGCAGTCTTAAGTCAAGACAATAGACCAGTTGCATACTTCAGTGAGAAGATGAACGATGCGAAAAGGAATTATTCAAAGTATGATAAAGAGTTTTATGCAATCATACAAGCATTGAAGAAATGGAGGCACTACCTGGTTCCGGAAGAGTTCGTTTTGTATAGCAACAACCAGGTCATACAGTTTATAAATAGACAGGAAAAACTGAACCAGAAGAACGCAAAATGGGTTCAATTTATGGAAAACTTTACTTTTGTTATAAAGCACATTTCTGTAAATGCTAACAAGGTTGTTGATGCATTGAGCAGGAAATGTTTGATTCTGCAGGAGTTTTGTGTGAAAACCTTAGGTTTTGATAGCCTTAAGGACATGTACAGAGATGGTTCATATTTCAAGGACACTTATGAAGCATGTGAGAATCATGTTCTGAGAGACAAATGCCAATGGATTGAATACTTGACCCCGAATGGATTGTTATTCAAGGGAAATCAGTTGTGTATCCCGAAGAGTTCTATGAGAGAAAACATTTTAAAGGAAAATCATAGTGGGGGATTGGCTGGACACTTTGGCCATGATAAAACATTTGTGCAACTGAAAATTTTGTATTATTGGCCAAGAATGAGGACAAATGTCAAGAAATTTGTCAACATACATAGAATTTTCCAGCATGCAAAGGGGAAAATACATAATATAGGATTGTATCAACCATTGCCAATACCAGAGAGGTTGTGGGACGCGGTAAGCATGGATTTTGTATCAGGACTTCCAAGGACATAAAGAGGTTGTGATTCCATATTCATGATAGTCTAAAGATTTCCAAAAATGGCACATTTCATTCAATGTCAGAAAACCAGTGATGCAACACACATTGCAAACATGTTTTTCAAAGAAGTTGTTCGACTTCATGGCTTACCCAAGAGTATTGTTTCAGATCGAGATACCAAATTTGTTGGTCATTTATGGAGGACACTATGGAAGAAGTTGGGGATGAATTTATATTTTATCTCAACATATCACCCTCAGATGGATGGAAAGACTAAGGCAGTAAATCGAAGTTTGGGAGACTTGTTGAGGATTTTGGTAGCTTAACATCATAGTCAGTGGGATTAGATTCTGTCGCATTAAATTTTTCATATAATGACTCATCTAACAGAAGCGTAGGACAGATCCCATTTCAGATAATGTATGGAATGAAAACCAAACAAGAGGAGTATCTAAGTTGAGAGACTTAGAGAAGAATGAGTTCAAAAGTGTTGGAGTGGAATATTTTGCAGCAGAGATGCATGAGCTCCATAGTAAGATTAAAGAGCGGTTGTAGAGTTCCAACTAAGAGTACAAGCATAGAGCAGATCAACACCGAAGAGAACTTTAGTTCGAAGTGGGAGATTTGGTCTTAGCACATATCAGAAAGGAAAGGTGCCCAAGGGGAACATATAATAAGTTGAAAATGAAAAAGAAAGGGTCGTGTAAGATTTTGAGAAAGTTTGAGGCAAACTCTTATGAGATAGAATTGCCAGATGATGTGGGTATATCACCCATATTCAATGTAGTAGATATATATCCTTACAAAGAAGATGAAACATATGGGGAAGAGAATCAACAGGAATTTCAGTGGATCAAATAGATGTGTGTAGCTGAAAAGTCGCAGATGGAAAAGATCATTGATCAGAGAGTTGGTAAGAAGACCTGGAGAAAGACATATTTTGAATATTTGATAAAGTGGAAGGGACACCCGATTGAGGATGACAGTTGGGAAAGCAAAGTAGATATCCAGAAACATGGGCAGACAGTTCAAGAGCTTATGGACAGGAGCCCATGAATTTTTCAGCAAGAAGAGTATGATGCAGGAGCATCGCAAGCATGCGCAAAGAGGAAAACAGTTGAATATGCACCAGTGCACTTAATGTAATATATGGAGAGACATAAGTTCTCTTAAATGTTTTGGGGATTGTAGCTTAGATCTTGAGCATTGCTCTCATATGTCAGCTGTAGACAATTAATGTCATGAATGTGAAGTAGATGTCGGCTTTAATTCGATTAGAAAGCTTGACGTTGTAGGAGGGAAAACGCAAGAAATTTCCCTCGTATGTATTGTATTATATTGTGTCATTATTCTCGTTGAAAGAGTAGAGCTATAGAGAGCCAGATATTAATAGAGCATAGAAGAACAAAGATTGTACATGTTGTATAAGAAGATAGTTGTTTCTATAGAACCCATGTATAGAAGCACTTGAGTTAATATAAGAATGCTTTGACTAAATTTCATGGTGTTATTATGAATACTATTTGCATCTATTAAATGGTATGTTTACAATTTTCTTATATACTCTGTTATGCATTTGTTTCAATGCTTTTTGTGTATGATTTCATGTTGAATGTGTGAAGTTTGTGAGAGGGTGAGTATGAGTTTCAACTATTTCTCTTCTTGAGAATTCCTGCAAGTGCAGTGAAGGTCCGCAAGGAGTGCATTGACCAGTTCTGAGTTTTATCTCAGAAAGCTCAGGATGGATATCGTTGTCCTCATACCAACGGAAGTGAAGTTGTAGAACAATGTCTTGCAAGATGTGTGAAAGCAGGTTGAAGTCTTATAATTTTTCCAACCCAGTGAGCGGTTGGAGAATTTTTGTCACAAGGAGTGCACAGAGTTGGAATCGCTGGATAACCAGAGGTTATTGTGGAAGTCGTGAAAGATATGCGCCTAGGATTATTTAGAGTCCAGAAGTTTAAAGGAAGAACAAGCTCAGGATGGATAGCCTTGTTCGAAGATTTCAGAGGGAGGATGAAATTTTCAGTTGCCCGAAGGAAATCAAGTTTAGATGCTTGTCTCCAAGTCATTTGGCTAGGAGTCATTGAGGACCCGGACGGACGGTGGAAATCCTAGAGGGAGAAGCGTCGATTTTCCGAGAGTCATCGAATCAAGCAGAGCTGTGAGGAGGTTAAAGCCGATATTCATTCACCTCTGAAGGCTCAGGAGAGATAGGGGTCATCAATCTGACACCCAAGAGTTTTGGGGTTTTAGCCATCGGGAAAACAGAGGTGAAGATTTTCCCAAAGTCGCGAAAGGCAAATTAACAACTTAATCGGAGCCGTTGTTTAGCGGAGGATCTGGACTGTATATCTGGAGTGATCGAATATTCAGGGGTAGGATTTTTGGAGGTGAAGGCAGAGTTGTTCGCTGATTCTATGAATCGCGAAGTCTTGAACTATTTGGGAGTTGGGACCCAGTCCCTAGTGGAAGGTCACAATGTGTACATAAGAGAAAAGGCTAGCATTTGCTAGGACCTTCATCGGATTTCAGGGTTTTGAAAGTTGGAGTGTTGGGTTTTTATCACATCAATATCCACGAGGTCACAATTCGCGAAATGACTTTTGGTGTAGGCTGTGGTCGCGTGGGAGAAGAGCTTGCGCCTAGTGTTAGTTCACGCAGGCGGAGTTCACTCAAGGACCTGTGGATTTAATTGAAGGTTCTTTTGGGGACTAAAGAGCCATTTTGGCTTAGGGAATAGAAAGATCCAAAGACCAGGTGTTACACATTATTTTCGTCATCCCTATGATCATTAATGATGTAAACCTATCTGTTGCCTTCAGAGGGGTCAATGGCCTGAGTTCCTAAAGAGAGAAGGGAGAAGAACTTCTCCTGAGAAAAGAAATTGCTTTTTCCTATGTAAAAACCTTATAAAAAGGGAAGTTCGCAGGTTGCTATACAGGCAGGGTGCGAGAATGACCCATTCTCGCAGGTTGCACTATAGCCAGGGTGCGAGGTGTTCGTAGGTTTCTCTATAGCTAGGGTGCGAGAATTCCAGCACGTGGGAAAAATGAGCATTTTCTTGAATCTTCTAGAAGGAGAAGATTCTATGGTGAGGTGGCATCCGAATGGTTTGGATCTTACTCGCTTTCATGATTTATTGGGATCATCCTAACCTCCTCACCTTATCTTCTTCAACTTATAAAAGGAGAGGAGTTCT
>JZKD02S2127020.1:5281-23364 GCA_000966675.3 Picea glauca
TCAATTTGGTGGCATGAGGGCACACAAGAGATTATTAAATATCTTAACTGAATACTGGAATCCAAATGTTGAGGAATTCATGCTCATTGGATAGTCTTTGACCATTACGGTTGAAGACATTTACTGCATTACCAGATTGTCGAGGAGAGGGGAAGTTCCAAAATTCCAATCTCGAGGAGGAAGTTGGAGTATCAATTAATTCATCAATGAGTATTGTGATCCTGACACCGAGAAGATTGGTTCTCAAGTGAAAATCAAACAAATTACCAACTTGAGTCTCTGAGTCATATTATATACTCTGGTTCGGATCGTGGGATCCAACTCCTTACACTTGGTGTCACGGGTGCAAATGAAATATGGGGTTGAATTCGTATGCCCTACTATGTATGATTGGATCACTAGTATGCTCAATAACATGAAAGAACAACTAACATATTGCAAGTTCAGGAAGGCGAAGAGTTGTTTCTTCGAGAGTGTCCTATGCACGTTCTTCTTCGAGCGAGTGCCCATGATGAGCCCTTGAACACATATATGAGGACACTTGAGACCATGGCATGTCATGGTTCAATGGACTGAGCTCATAGCTCACTTAGGAGGTGTAAAAATGTCTAATCCAGTTGATGATGACTTCTTTGGTTGGTGGGAGTGACAAACTCCCTTCATTGAGGACTACCCATATGCAGACATTGATTTCACCAATGACCTAGATGTCATCATTCATGTTGGAGATGAGCTATAGGATATAGGTAACTTTTCATTTCATGCTATTAAATTTTTAATTTTTGAAAATATAATTGTTTCTATCTTTTTGTGAGATCCAAAATACTAACAAGCACCTTGTTTTGATGCAGATAGAGTACCTGTGAGACCAACCAATGTCTCACAACATAGATGACAAGGTAGATAGGAGGTGGGACCTAGCGATGATGTATTGAGGACCTTGCATAGTGTGGGTATAAACTTTGAGGCCCTCATGTGCAATGTGCCTATGGCTACTATTGATGAGCTCCCCATAGACATGCAACAACGTGTTGTGGGAGTACCTAGGCCATGGATCTGACTATTCGATCATTTGGAAAACGATGTTGTTTGTTATGATAGGGTGCACCAACCGTATGTCTTGGCATATTATGTGCTCATAGCACAATTTTTTTACTTGTATAACATTATATGAACTTTGAGCGCTAGGAGACCCCACATTTTGGACTTGATGGATCTCCTTTTGGATTTGATGGATAAATTCCAATATAACAAATAATTATCATAGGAATCAGATAATCCATTATCACTCCTAGGAACATGTTCATAATTAATAAACTCAAAAGATCGTTCCAGAAGACGTACCCTAAGGAAAAACTGTAAAAGCACTGGATCTCAAACTCAATACACACCATTAATTGTGAAACCACCAATTGTGAATCCATGAACACTTGAAGGTGATAAATATCATATTACAATGCATCTCGCAAAATCTCAATAACAACACTATATTCAACAACATTGTTGTTAGTTTCTCCGAGATACACACCTCCAGTGGAAACTAACTTCCTAGAATGTGAATAAATCACCCAGGCAGCGGATGCTAGGTGTCGAGTATGGAAACTAGAACCATATGCCAATCCGAAGTAAATCAACGACTCCTCGGGCATCTGCAACACAACAAAATCACATCAATCAATAACACAACAAAGGGACTAAAACCTTAAACAATCCTATGTACAATATAGACAATAAATACAAGAGCGTTAATGCTCAATCCTGAAGGATTTAGCATAATACTTCTTCAAGTAGAGACCATTTATGGGCTCAAACATCACATTGCCTTAAAAATCCACAAGCTCGTAGGACCCTTTCTCTAAAACTCGTCGCACGTCATAAAGACCAAACCACATGGGGTTGAACTTTCCTGCCCCCAAGGCATCATTTTCCTAGTTGTAGACCAACAAAAGATATCCCTCAAAGATGCTATTGAAAAAATCGATATTTGCGGACACAAACTAATCTCCCTAGTTTCACCCTGAAACTAGAACAAAACAAGATAGAATATAAAACTTCCCCTAAGTTTTAATCATCAAACATAATAACTAACAAGAGATAAATGACATACCTTTTAAATGTCGTTTGTCCTCTCTAGTGTCATCCTCGCTCCATTTCAAGGCTTATGGGATGTTGAACGTATAAAAAGACACAATCCAACGAAGTGAAAGCAACAACATATACTCAAGAAAACCTATGTATGTGATCAAGGAGTCATACAATAAAATAAGACCAATTTTATGGGAAATAAATATATCACTATATTAAAGATATGAAAAGGAGAATACAACCAATGCCTTGAGGTTGTAAGGTCCCTTCCAACAGTTCCTTTCTTCCCACACACTTTTTCTCCACGGATTCTGCGATCAAAAATCTATCTTGACAAAGGAAAGATCAAAGCCAACATACAAGCTCCAAAAACTCCAAGCTACAAAACTCAAGAACTTTCCAACTAAATTTTCCCATGAGAACTCTTCTCCTTTTATAAGCTAAAAAGGATAGGGTAAGGAGTTTAGGATGATCCCATGAGATCAGGGATGCGACTTAGATCCAAACCGATCAGAGGCCACCTCCCCTCAGAAGATTTTCTTCTAGAAGAATCGAGAAAACATTATTTTTCCTTCGTACAAAAATCGTCGTACCCTTAACACTTAGCAAACTACGATGGCATCACAAGCCACTATGGTGAAACCTGCGATGATCCTATATCATTGCACCCTTAACACTAAGAAAGGTGTGATGATTCCTTTTTATAAGGTTTTTGACAAAGGAAAAGTATAATTTCATCTCTCTGGGAAAAAATATCTTCATTTTTCTTCAGGGATTTAGGCCATTCATCCTTCTAAAGACAAAGAATAGGTGTACATCATTAACGGTCATAGGGGTGACGAAAATAATTTGTAATGGGAGAACACCCTGGGACAAAAATACTTATCGTATTGGGACTTGACTCATTTCTTATGTGCTTCGTTAGCTAAAGTTGCATATCGACGTTGCTCGTCAAGATGTTCAAGGTAAACCAAGCATTCTTTGAGTTGATTCATGTCCGGAAGGAGCTCAAATGTTATTCTGAGTGAAGTAACTTCACATTCAATAGGAAAAATTGCTTCCAATCCATGAACGAGTTGGAACAACGATAAACCATTAGTAGTTTTGATTGAGGTTCTATAATCCCATAAGGTCGGATAAAGCAACAAATTTCAATTGGTTCGGGATGAATTTACCGTTCTTCTTAAAATAATTTTCAATGATTTATTTACGTCTTCAACCTGAATGCTATCCTAAGGATAGTAGGGAGATGAGTGTTCCTTCCTAAACCCCAGTTTCAATGCTAATTCTGACATCATGCGGTTCTGAAAGTGGCTTCCATGGTCAATGACAATCTCTCTCAGAACTATGAATCTAGCGATGACCTGATTGAATATGAAAAATGTTGTTGTCTCCCCATCATTGGAAATTTTTTGCATAACCTCGACCCACTTAGTAAAGTAGTTGACAACTATGATAATGTAATGATGACCCCTAGCCGAAGTCAGGTGGCATGTCATAAAATATACCCCCCACTTGGTGAAGGAATCAACAATGATGACGAGAAACATCGGAGCAGGATGTGCATGCATTTTTTTAGTGAAAATTGGGCATGGATGACACTTCTTTACTGCTTCCACACAATGTTTAAAGATCGTAGGCCAAAATTATTTTGCGTGCAAATTTTTTTGGGTTGTTTCCAACACAGAGATATGACCACCACATGCTCCGCTATGGCATTCGTTCAAAAAAACCTCTACTTATTCAAGAGTTAAGAAACACCTAAGGATTGATTCCATCCCTTGCCGATAAAAAGTGTCAGCGATAATGAGGTATTTTTTCTCTATATGATGGTTCTGTCGTCGCTCATATCTCGAGAAATTTGGAGGGAGTTTCAAAGTTTGGAGATATATAAGGATATATCCATACCATGGATCGGATGAACATATGAGGAAAATGTGCTCATTCGGAAATGAGTTTGTTGTCTCACATTCCTCATTCTCTATCGAAAACTCTGACATCAACTCAACAAAGAATAAAGACTTCTTAGATTTTGCAGATGCAAAATCCAAGTCGAACTTGTGAAGCACAACAATCCACTTGTTGTACTTCCCATTAATAATTCTCCTAGTCAAAACATATTGAACTGGATTGACTATGGAAATAACGATTGTATTTCGTAATAGAATGTAATGTTAGAGTCGTTGGACATCATAAAAAGCTATCTGCTCCAGTTTCTCTACATGTGAATGTCTAAGTTCAGGACCCATGAGAGCACGACTCAAGTAATATATGACATGATCTTGGATCTCATCATCCTCCTAAACTAGAACCATGTTGATCAAAGACTAAGTTGCTGCCAAATACAACAAGTAGTCTCGATTGTAATATGGGGGACTCAACAATGGAGTCAAAACCAATGCCTTCTTCAAAGAATCAAAAGAACATTGTGCAACTTCGTCCCAACATAAGGGGACCCCTTTCTTCAAAAGGCACATAAATCCCTTTGTTATGTTAGCATAGTTCGGGACAAAACACCTGAGGAAATTTTCCTTTTCTTATAAGATCTAAATTTGTGTGATTGTATGCGAGGGAGGAAACTGAGTGATTTCCTCAACCTTCAAGGGGTCAACCATGATCCCTTTTTTCGAAACAATGAATCCCAAAAGATGACTAGAGGTCACACAAAAATACACGTGTGTGGATTTAATCGGATCCTATAGAAACACCATCATTCAAAAACTAAGCAGAGGTGTAAGAGATGTTAGGGAATCTTGCGTGAGTGAGCCATATGATCATCTAAATATGCCTCCACTATATGCTTTAAGTCATGAAAGGAAAACATCATGGCCCGTTGGAATGTTGCACTAGCATTTTTAAGACCAAATGACATTTTCCTCTAAGCAAAGATGCCCCGAGGACATATGAAAGTTGTTTTGTGTTGGTCTTCTGAGAGAATTTAAATTTGGTTATAGCCAGAAAAACCATCCATAAACGAGAAGATTTCACTCCCTGCACACTCAACCAAGATCCGATCAATGAATGAAGTTGGGAAGTTATCTTTAGGACACGCCTTATTCAAGTCCCTAAAATCCATGCAAACACGGATTGTAACCTATTTCTTATCAACATGAATGGGGTTGAAGACCCATTCTGTCGAAGGAACTAGGTAGATAAATCCTACATTAAAAATCTTTTCCACTTCTCCTTTTATTTTCAATGCCTTTATTGGGTTCACATGTGTCAACTTTTGACAAAATGGATTTTCATTTTCATAGGTTCGGATCTTGTGTTGAACTATTCAAGGATCGTTGCCAGGAATTTCATCATAAGACCATGCAGGCACATATTGAAACTCCTTAAAGACTGTTTCATATTGAGTGATCTCATCCTGTGAGCATTCTTCTTTGATAACGATGTTTTTGATAATATCAGGATTCTTAGAAATGTTGACTAGAATCATTTTTGATATATTATCCATGTTTCCTTTGGCGTAGACACCATTCCTAGCCAATGGATTGACTACCCCATCAATACTTCCAACGATCGATGGCATGAACTCTCCACTCTCTATTTGACTAAGTTCAGGGAGGAAATATGATCTATGATGCAAATCCTCCCATGACCTTTTAGCTCCAATCATTACCTCGATGATTGCTTCATCTGAAGGAAAAAAAATATCCAAACAGTCTTATGAGATTGAAGAGACTTGAGAAAAAATAGGATCAGGAAAGAGACCATCCTCCTCGGTGACCACTGGAGTTTGATCTGGGTTTGTCGTGGCTTATTGAACAACTTCTTCCTAACAAAAGAGTATATTCAAACGACGCATCGACTACTTCAACCTCAACACAAACAGGCTTTCTTCTTAGTGTAACCAGACACAAAGGAATCATAGCATGTGGTTGGAACAAACATCCATCGAAGGTAGTCAATAGTGTAGGACAAGGGGTAAGCTCAGGAGAACCAATAGCTTTCCAACATGACAAAGACATCACGCACATCGAAGCTCCTTCATCAACGTCGGTTCTCTTAACTAAGAGATTGTTACAGACAACACCAATCTAAAAAGGTACATGATATGGAAGGTGTGGCCTCACCTCAGTAGCATCAAACTTCATTACAAATTGACTAGAAGAATAAACAACTCATATAGCAAACAACAATGTAGTGTGTTGTGAGGGGAAACTTTGGAGCACCTCCAAAGCAGAGATCACACAAGGTGTCTGATCCAAATCTTCAACGATTGAGTAACTGGGAGCAGCTCTTGAATTATTTTTATGCTATGTCCTTTTATAAACACCCATAGGTATGTGTGGCGCTATTTCTTTATCAAGATTCTTTATGTGGAGAGGGGTCTTCTCTTCTGAATTTTTCTTACCCTTTTCAGTCGACTCTAGATTTTCATAATTCTGATTTATCATAGACAAGTCTACATATTTTAGCTTTGAGGAGTTAAGAATTTTTACTGCTCCTTTATATACATCAGATGGGGGATCACTTGAAGTGCCCCCTTGTGGGTTGAAGTTGGAAGAACCAACTTGCAAATTTTTCCCTTGTGGGAAAGGGTTTTGCAACACATCAGGTTGTTGTTGTTGATTCAACTTAATGATACATTGGGATTCTTCCATTTTATGGCATTGATGAGTAAGTTGATCATCGTTACAAATATTGCAAGGAAAATTGACCTTCATTTTCTCATCCTTTTCCCCCTCAACATTCTTATCCGATTTTTTATTGTTTCCCCCACCACCTTTCTTACCCTTTCCATTTTTCTTCTCTCTGGGTTGTTGAGGACCCTTTTAAGTATTCATTTTCACTGAATGTAAATCGAAAGACTGGGTGGTGGGGGTGGTCGAGCCATAGACTATACCATCCCCAGGTTGATGAATATAATTTTTTTTCATCTGGCTAGTATTCAAGTTTGTATCTTTTGTTTGGGTAGAACCCATTGTACCATCGACATGTGGGTTGGACTTTAGCTTTGCCAAGTCGAGGGCAGATTGCAATGCGTTCTGCATCATCTCATAGAGAATTCATAACTGAGAGTATATGCAATATAAGTGGTGTTCCCGAAAGATTGCATGTTCATCTGAAAACATTCTCGAAGTTGCAACATCCTTCGAAATATAAGGGAGTAGATATTTCCAGAACCATTCAAGGAGGAACATAGGTGGAATTGTAGCCTTAATCAAACTTTTTTGTCTCCTCAATTCTTGAATATGATCGAAAATGTGTGTGGCATTAGCTTGCTAAAAATTAGCTAGCAATTATGTCCTAGCGCCGTACCGGAAAACGAGTTGGAAATGGTTTAAGAAAACCATAGCTAGGTCCCCGAAAGTTGAGTACTTACCCCTCTCAAGTTCAATATACCATTTCGCAACACCTCCAATAAGAGTATGCTAGAAAAAATGAAACCTAATTGAATCGTCATTGAGCGAGTTCGGAGAACACCACAAATGGAAAGTTGTAACATGGTCCTGTGGATCCTCGCCACTTTTCCCTTTGAATTTTGGAATGTATGAAGGTATTTTAGTCGATACTGCATCCCAAATCGAGTCATGACGAATGGGATCATTCATCAACTTGGATAAGTCTAGAAAATGGAAATTTGTCAGAAATGGTAACTTAGGTTGCGTCATTGACTGATGAGTAGCCCGAAAAGAAGGTCCTAGGTTGTAACTGGCACTAGGATTCCAGTGTAATACCCCTAGGCCGAACCCCAACTATAAATGTAAATGAAAATGTAGTTAAGCTGGTGAGTTGTTTGATATCATATTTTTCATGCACCTTCCATGGTATAGTGCGCACATGTATTACACACTAAAATGATGAAGTGTGCACATTCCAATATACCGCGCACAACAAACTTAAGTGTGCGTGATTTTGAGGCCAGGGAGCCTTTGTGTATATGTTGTGTTTTATAGGCTGGTGAGCCAGTTATTATGAGCTAGGAGGCTTATGTTTTGAATTAGGCCAGAGATCCTAGATGCTAAAGGCCAGTGAGCCTATTTTTGTATATGTATTATCATTAATATAATACATTGTTGCATGTAGACCGACCATGATAAAAGAGTATGGGGGAGTAAACTCCAATAGTTAGGGAAAGGGGGGGATAAAAGTTAAGGATAAGGGGATAAACTAGGGAGCTTAAGCCAAAAAGGAATATTATATTAATATTCCTTAAAGTATAAAGTATGGATAATTATTTTATCCTAAGTTCTAAGGATGGGGACAAGTGGGCCAAAGTGGTTCTCAACATGACAAGTGTCAAGTTGGGAACATGCATACATATAGTTGGGACTTAGTTCATTTTCCAATGATTCCATCATGATTCAACTGTCCTGCGTACCTTCATGTTACATGTATCCATACATGTTACATGTATCCGTACATGTACATGTATCTGTATCAATATCCATACCTGTATATATACCTTATTATCTTGGGAGTTGGACTAAATAAGCGGGTTGGCAGGCTCGTGGGATATTGAAGAGGCGGGTTATCGGGCTCGTGAGTAATTTCTCTCTAGGTGAGAGAATTGTTGGGAATTGATTTCCCAAAGGTGCCAAATTACAGTTGCAGGGCTCTGAGACTTCATGTATGGCCTGTTGTTGAAGCCCAGAAAGGAAGTGGGGTAGCCGAAGGACTGTTGAGCAGAGAAGGGGCACACTTCCTGGGGTGGGACAGGCATGTGGGGAATGAGGGACTGTAGGCTGTTAGTTTGAGTTGGCACCTGTGATATAGTCTTTCTTGTTGTCTGAGATACATCAACATGGTTAGGAATCCCTTTACCCTGGTGGATTTGAGTCCCATCTCCGGGGTGACCCACTGCTGAGAGTGATGAGCAACGTGGTCTAAAGTTGGGAGGTTCATGGAAGGTCTACATGCAGTTGGTGATATTTTTACCAAGATAAGTGTCCATTTTGTGTTAAAATACATGTTGCATTATTATGAATGCGTTTATTTTTATGGGTTATTCCCGTTTGTTTTGTATGCATATTTTTATTATTATTTTGTATAAATTTTTGTATTTGCAGAATGTGTTTTTCTGTTTTAATTTTTATATATAAAGTTTCACAAGAGTTTCTATGTGTGTATGTTTTAATTTGTATACAGTTCGGAAATTTTTACGTGGCATATCATAGTTGGATGTTGGGGATGTTACATCCAGAAAGATTTTTCTATCGAACCAGATCTTGGGATGAAGCCTTGTTGGCCCTGGTTGAATGGAGGAACACCTCCACCCATATGATTCCAAAAATAAAAACCTTGGTTTCCCCCAGTGGAACTCCCATGCGGAGGAACAAATCTTGGCATGGGGGCTGACTGACCAGGAAAGGGTTTTCCCCCTTGTGATATCCCTTGAGAGGGATTCCACTAACCTTGGAGAGAGGTACTCCCCAATGACGCCCATAGAAAAGACAAATGTACTTTCCAGGTGGCGAACTGAACTAAGAAGGGGTTTCCCCCTGTTGACACTACAGATGAAGTGAAAGGGTTGTTTCTGAACCTGCCATAAAGTGTGAAAGGGGTCAACATAGAATGAATACTAGCAGATTGAGGTCCGCTACCCATGGAGGCACCCCAGACCCATGTGGGGTTGGGGTTGGAAGATTGGACATGTCCACTTCCGATGAATGGGGATGATGGAGTAATATGTCCTCCACCCCAAGACACGACTTGGTAAGGAGTTGGAGTGCTTCCAGTACTAACATTAGAAAACTAGGACACTGGTTTAGAACTAAACAATGTGTTAAGCACGTCCATCGATGTCATTCCGTAAGAGAAATAGTTTGTTGTGGATGAAAATAGTGCTGCTACACACGAGACTCGAGTGGGACTGAAAAACGATGAGGAAATGTTATTGGTAGTCACGGGTATAGTGGATGGAACCACATTTTTCGGTTGAACCGACATACGAAGGGGAAATATTCCCCCGATAACTATCACCTAGGTGTGAGTTGTAGGGGCTCCTGGCCCTGACACTAGTGGAGTGTCATCCACAATGGCCCATTGGAGAGGGATACTATCAACAAAGTCCGATATTGGAGGAGGGAATCCTACGAATGGAAATGAAAAAAAAATCGGTAATGGAAGATTAAAGTGTGGAGAAAGATCCCCACTTCTAAGGTCCTCAATGGTTATCTCCTCTAGTTCTGAAGTGTTGACTTCTGGAGGATCAATGTTTACAATCTCATTCTTACCATTCGGTATGAAATTTCTGAACTGATCAAGTCGATGCCTTTGAGGGGGTGGGAGAGAATTATTTCTAACCTCTTCCTCGAGAGGAACACCTTGAATTATCCTCGATCTTCGGGGAGGTAGGTTGTCCATTTTCAGTGATTATCTCTCAGTGAAAATTGACTCGCCTTCCTAAGGCTGAACTACCTTCACCAAACACACTGTTATAAATCCCTAGTGTGTTTGGTGGATTAGGTCTTGGGACTGAAATAACAACAAAGTGGGCTCGGGCCCTTCCTGACAAAGGCATGGGTTGATTAAGTGTTATAACCCTAATTTGCACCATACATGCTTACCTGGCATCAAGCCATCTCAAATCCCTTCTTTTCCAAAAACACTACTGAACAACTCTTTAAAAAACCTCTTTTATAAAGGCCCACACACCCTACTCCATTACTGCACGCGTGTACACGCTAGCTAACCTAAAACAACCCGTGTGGACCGACAAAAGCACGAAAAAAGGAAAGTTGTTGATGGAACACACAACTTTGGGTGAGTTAACTGAAACTCCTGGCCATGCATGGCCGAGGGTTCGTCCAAATACCTAGCTTCTTCTAGCCTATAAAAGAAGGGTTAGGGGTCATATTTGGAAGAGGAGAAATAGAGTAAAGAAACTCTGCCCAATTGCATATTCCCATTGTCCCAACCCTTTAGCCATCCTTGTGCAAGAAGAGATACAAAGCAAAGAAGTTGGAGGACATTTGAAGAGGAGCCCAAGATCAGGATTTGTGGAGCAGTGGCCGGTCTTGACATTGTAAGTTGATTCATTAAAGTTAATAATAAATAAATGCTTTTTCCGTCCCACTATATGAGTTCTTCATAGTTCAGTAAATATATGTTTGAATCTCTAACCCATTAGTCTATAGGTAAAATGCATGTGTAGTTTGTTGCTTGTTTTGTACGCAGGTCAATCTCAAGAGGAAAACAGCCAACAAGCGATCAAGTGTGAAGAAGGATCGACATCGAACATCCGGAACAAGGTATGTTGGTCTAACCATGTATTTGCCGAAAATAAATGGGGATTAAGTCTAGGACGAAAGTAGAAAGTAGGTTTCTTTTGGTCATATCTGCATGCATACTATAACCCTATTTGCTAGTCCGTAGAGGGATTTCCCACCACAACAGAATTGGCGACCATACTGGGGAAGTCTCTAGGGTTCTTGGGAATTTTATTTTTTGGGTAGTTTTAAAAGACTAGTTTTCTTGCCTGTTTTTTAAAGTTTCTGCAAAGTCTGAGCTAGCAAAAAGTCTGGTCTTCCATACCAACTATCTTTTTTATTTTCTTGACTGTGTTTTCTCAAGACCCACAGAGGTACACGCGGCCTACATAAGGTCTGCACGCGTGTACCCGCGCCCTACTTTCTTGCAACCCGCGTGTAAATGCTAGCTGCAGAAGTAACAGTAGCGTGTAGATTCCAGAAAATTTTGGAGCCAATCATCCTCTTCCCTATTTGAATCAATCAATTTCAGGGGTTTTCTGGAACTCCCTCTAAGTCTTGGTTGTTTGCAGTCTTATCTCAGATTAGTTTGTTTTACGAATTTTTTCCTTACATTGTTTTCCTTGTTTCTGTTAAAGAGAGTGTCTAAGCCTTCAAGAGATCCTGGTTCTCAATATCAGTGGTCTCTTCCTGGTTTGGATTGTCTTTTTTTATTTTGTTTCAGAGTTTTAGAGATACACGCAGCCTGTATAAGGCTAGCACGTGTGTACACGCCCTCTAGCTTTACACAGCTCACGTGCACACGCTTGATGTTGGATTGTCAGTAGTGTGCTTGTGCAGGATAGTTTTTGTTGAGGGTAAGGCAGTCATCCTTTCCTTTGACAAGATTTATACCTCTCAGGTTTTTGAATCTCTGTCTTAGCAGTCAGTAGCTTAGGATTGATCTTAGCCTTAGCTTGCTTTTTTCACTTGAAAAAAGTCATTAAAAATTTTTCCTTAGGGTTTTTAGACAAGTGTGAGAGTCATTTTTTAAGTTGCTAGTGTGTGATTTATTGAAGTGATTCTTTGCGATTTGTGATTAGGCCATAATTTTTTTTCTTGGTTTTTTACTTGTTGTTATTTTTCCTTTTTGCTTTATCAGCATTTAAATAAAATAAAAAATAAAAAAAATCTCTTTCATTTTCTTGTTTGGTTGAAAAGTGTGATTTTGCATTAGTAGCCAGGGAAAAATATTTGTTTTCTTAAGTTCTTGATAGTTTACTTAGATCGTAAGTAGCTCGTAGTTGAGTGAAATCATTCTTTAAGTTTGTTGATTCAAAAGATCTTAGAAAAATAAAAATCATTTTTTTTTGAAAGTTGTTGAAAAATTTGCGTTAAGTGAAATTTTTATTTCCAGCTTTCTGTTCATTTTTTACTTTCATCTTTTAAACATCATCAGTTTCACTTTCATACCCCTTGACATAAGATAAGCCATAAAATTAATGCTAAATCTAAAATTTATTAGACTTTTATGTTTGTAGGGTTAACCAACTAGTTCAAGATTAGGGCCTTGGATTAGGTTGGAGAGGAAAATCTTCAAGGCCATTAAAATCAAACATTGGAGTCTAAGTTAGGGAGTGTTTAAGTCTAGTATCATGAAATTTATCTAGGACCCCCCTCTAACATAGGGGATAAACACGAGGTCGCATGCGGAATGGTAGTGGAGATAACCCCTCCAAAGCTAGACCAATCGTAGTGGAGAACACATATAGAGGGCTTGTTTTGGGATTCCGTCGATTTCATTTTCCACGGAGCTTCATGGCTCTCGAATCCATTTGAGGTCCTTAGTCATCTTCCATACCACTTTCTTTCGATACCCTTGACAGGTTTCTGGCTCGATACCCTACTCATTGTGGTGTACTCGACTTTCGACTGTACCTGCCTGGTGACTGTTCGCGCGCTGGCAACCTAGTTGCCTATATTTTTTAGGGACATACACAGGTGACTGCAGGGGTATACCACGGTACCTAGGACAGGCATCGGGATACACTTTTCAAAGTATACCCGGAGGGTGCTTCCATTTTCGAGTTGCACTTGCACCAGTAAGTTGCTCTAGTGTTGGTTGTTGTAACTGTTCTTCCAATTAATTTAGTGTTTGCCTGTCTTATCTTATAGAGAATTTTTAGTGTGTGTTACTTTTGAACGGTTAGAATACCCTAGAGTGTCTTTGATCTTCTCACACAGTGAAGGATCACGAGCTCCGCCAGTCACGAAGGCTTCTTGGCCTGCCACCGGTTACACTAGAGCCACCCCCGCCACCACTAAGGCGAAAGCTATACCAACAAGGGTCTTTTGAAGTGACCGGGTCACAAGAAATTGTGCCCGACCAACATCCAGAGGAATCAACCGTTTTAGACCTTGGAGCGCAAGCTTTTGGTCTAGTTGAAACCTCCACCACTGATCTTTAGACACCCACCATCGTACCGATTCATCCTTACGAGTGCCAAACAGTGTCACACACAGTAATGGAAACAAATGTTGTTAGTCCTTCTGGGAATTCTTCAATTCCCACTATGGTTGTCACCATAGGAGAGTTTCCACCTCCTAACCCATCGTCACCGGTCTGAGCCACCATGGTCTCGACCACCTCTACATCGCATAGTGGTCCGATCCCGTCTTTGGTGGTGGCCACAAACCCTTTCACACCAAGTGTGATAGGCCCTCCATTCTCATACAGGATGCCTAGTTCAGGTACAAGTCCTATACTTTCCTTCTCCACTTCATAGACTTCAGGTCTGGGGGCAGGGATCTCTAACACTTCTCTGCAAGGACACATGGGGGGCACTCCTTCTCCTTTTAATGCTTTCCCTTACAGGGGAGGTCACATACCTCCTTTTTCCCCTTCACTCGGTGGCTCAGATTAGAAAACTGTTGGGCAACCTGCACACCCTAGTTTACTTGGAGCGGGGAGTCAAGGACCACCTTCGCATAATATGTCGGTAGGTTTGACACTGTTTTATTTGTTCGGTGCATTTGGTAACAACGCCTTCTCTTCAACTACTTTCCCAACTGGGGGCAACCCCGGTTTCGGACAACCTATTCCTATGTAGGGTACTATTCCTGCATAAGGGGCACACCCAGGAACTTCTTCCGCAGCAGGGCCTTGGAATTCTTGTTAGGGATCAGTTCCCTCGTCAGGAATGTCGATCTGGGGTAATTATTTTCATAACCAATGGAACCCCGGACAAAGCACTATGCCTATCCCAACGGAACCGACATGGAGCAATCCTTCCCAAAGTCCTTCGAATGTAATGCATGCCCAACCATCTATGTCCTATTTCGGAAATCCTTCGATGATGTCTCCTCACACGAAAAATCCATATGCTATCCATGGCCATGGTTTCTACTAGAATCTAGGCCAACAGCTGAACTTTTCCTGGCAGCCTGGTGCCAGTCAAACCCTGGGCTCCTTTTTTCCAGGTTATCACCAACAACCCAAACTACCCTTCTTGGCAACCTTGCATTTGCTAGACTTGACAAGGTTGTTCAATGACCCTATCTATCATGATCTGTGTTGGCCTCCTATGCTGACGAAGTTTCCTTTAGACATCCCAAAGTTCGAAGCCAAGCCCAATGAAGATCTAGGAGATCATGTGACTACCTTCCATATTTGGTGCTCATCTAACTCATTGAAAGACGACTCTGTACAGTTGTGATTGTTTCAACGTACTCTCATTAGGAGTGTCGTGAAATGGTACATTGAGCTCGATCACTCAGGATACTCTTCCTTCGGTGAACTAGCGATGGCTTTCCTAAACCATTTCCAGTTGCATGTGAGATACGACGCTGGCACCGAATTGTTGGCCAATTTCTCACAAACTAAAGCAGACCATATCTTTGATCACATTCGAGAATGGAGACACAGAAAGAGTTTAATTAAGGCACCAGTCCCACCAGCATTCCTGCTCGAATGGTTTCTTAAGTCTTTGGTCCCACAGTTGTCTAAAGATGTCGCGACGTCGGGAGTATTTTCTGAAGAAGACACCATCATAAGAGCTCAACAACTTGAGCTAATATATTCTCAGTCCGGTTTATTATACGAGATCTTGCCAGATGCACCACACTCAATACTTGATAAAACTAGATAGAGAGTTGGACCACATTTCGATGGTATTGTCGGTTCAACACAAACAAAGCCCGTTGAGCAACTAACGACTCAGTTGCAATAATTGTCTATACAACACATAGCAGCTATCCAAACTACTTCTTTGGCTGCTCCCCCTACCAAAACGTCAGATGTACACACAGTGCAATCGACTAATCCAAAGGCCACCCAGCAACCTAAAGGAAAGAAAAAACAATGAAAGAAGGGTAAGGGGGATAAGAAACCCACCGATAATGCTGGTGAGGGAAATACCAAGAAACTAAAGGTGAGGTATCCATGCAATCTATGTGCGGAAGACTACCTAACCCACCTTTGTCCCCGGCTTGCAGAGGCCCAAAAGTTTGTGGCACAGTAACAGCCTGTTGTGTTAACCAATCCATTCCATCATGGGAAAAATCTAACACAGGCCTCTGCAAGCACGAAAGGGGGAATCCAAAGACCCTCTCCGCCGTCGAACAACCCTACATCCACGAATCTATATATGGTGAAGAGTGACGCTTTTATATCGACTAGAGTGCATGACTATAGTAAACAAGGCACTTCTGAGAAGGGCAAAGAAGCCGAACTCCCATATCTTCCTCTACAGATTGAGAAGACATTGGGTGAAACAATGACACACATCCCCAAAGGTGCGTTTAAAAAAGCTTCTCACAACCCAAATGCAAGGGTCACCCAGAACTATTCTGTGGTGGAAGATCTATCACAAACCCCTTGTGCGATGTCTACTTTGGAGGTCCTCCAAAGTTTCCCTTCCCAGAGGAAAGCCTTGTTAACCGCTTTAGGATCTATCGAGACTTGTAATCCAGGTACAATCATGCTAGATACAGACTTAAAACCTTGTCTGCCTTACCACGTAGTGTTTCAGATAGTAGTGGCTTATCCCACGAAAACTTTTATTCGGAATGTCTATCGCACGATGGTTGATGAGGGCGCCTCAACATGTGTTATGTCGTTGGCATGTTGTAAGGCCCTTGGCTAGCCCATTTTGTCTCTGTCACCTACTCTTCTCACCGCTTTCAACGGTCGTTCGTTCCGACCACATGGTATCCTTCCTTCTTTTCCTGTGCAACGAAAAGGGAAGACCGTGTGTGTCGAAGTAGAGGTAGTCGATGCACCCCTCGACTATAATCTCTTGTTAGGAAGGATTTGGACTTATTCCATGCAATCTGTGGTTGCTACAGTTTTCCAGGTCTTGTTGTTTCCACATGAGGGCAGGATTGTGACCATCGATCAATTGTCTTTCTCTAGACCCGACCTTGCATTGGGGGCATCCACGGTCCCAATGATTGATAATCCTCAACCAGGTGTCGTCAACGTGGGGGTTGGTTTTTTCCCATCTTTGATGGGTACCTTTGATTACCCGCCCCCTCAAGGCGATATCAAGTTTATATCCAATCACCATAAAGTTGAGATTTTTCAAGTTTCATCGTTCCACACAACTTACTTCGACGATTCGTGGATACTTCCTTCTCCATCAGCCATGATGGATGGAACGGGGCACCCAGGCATGTCCATGCCCTTGTCCGCAGTTGAAGTAGTGTACTCTTTAGTCTAGAAAACTTCAACTAACACTGATCCAACTCCTGCACAATATTTCGATCCACTTCTAGAGCCTATTTGGGCTTAGGGTTCTCTTGCTCACACCGATTCTTTAGACTTAGTCTTGCCCATTGTGAAGCTATAATTGAGGCAATGACTAGTCTGGACAAACCCTGGGAAGATCTTCATCATAGATCATACTTCCTCCCAACATTAAGTAGAATCGAAGCTGGAGAATTCACCTTGACTATGACGGGAGATAGGTCTTGTCCAATTAATCCTTTAGCTAGACACAAGATTTATGCTGAGGGTAATATGAAAACTATCGCTGAAACCTTACCGATCAATATCCCAAAACCATGGCATCGTGGAGAATGTTGTCGTCGGAGCTGATTGCTCCCCCAGAGAGATTCAAATCTACATAGATCTTTTTAAAGAATTCCGTGACATTTTTTCCTGGTCTTATGAGGAAATGCCAGGCATCGATCCAAAAATAGTTGAACATGAAATCACAACGTATCCAAATGCCAAGCTTGTCTGGCAGAAGCTTCATCTAGCTAACCCCAAGAAAGCAGCAACCATTAAGGTTGAGGTTGAGAAACTACTAAAAGTCGGTTTTATCTACCCTATCCATTTGACCAAATGGGTGTCAAACCCTGTGCCAATCAATAAAAAACAAGGCACAATTTGTGTATGTACAGACTTCTGTGATTTGAACAAGGCATGTCCCAAAGATAATTTTCCCACACCATTCATCGACCAGATAATAGATGAATGTGAGGGTTATGAAGCCTTTTATTTCATGGATGATTTTTTGGGATATAACCAAATACAAATCAAACCCAAAGACCAACACAAAACGACATTCATCTGTCCATGGGGTACATTCGCATATCGTAAGATGCATTTTGGTCTAAAAAATGTTGGAGCCACCTTTCAGCGGGCCATGTATTTTGCTTTCCATGACCTCAATCATATAGTCGAGGCTTATTTAGATGATTTAGCATCTTGATCTTGCAAGAGAACAGATCATCCCACACACCTCCGACTTATCTTCGAACGTTGTTGCTACTTTCAGATTCGCTTGAATCCAAACAAGTGAAGCTTCTATGTAACGTCGGGACGTTTGTTAGGTTTCATAGTATCAACAACAG
>JZKD02S2127020.1:23476-45968 GCA_000966675.3 Picea glauca
GGCGAATTTTCTAAGATTCTTTATCACTAACTACGTCGAGATCACCAAGGGATTTATGCACTTACTTAAAAAATACGTTCCTTTTTATTGGGACGATGCCGCTCAATGCTCTTTTGCCACATTAAAACATGCACTCACAACTACCCCTTTGCTCTGACCACCTAACTATAACAAGAATTTCTTATTATATCTGGCTACAATAGAGTCAACCATTGGCATGGTCTTAGTTTAGGAAGATAACTTGTTCTCATAATATGTTATCTATTACCTGAGTCGAGGCCTCATAGGATCGGAACTCAATTATTCCCATATTGAAAAACTTGCATTGGCAATAGTCCATGTTGTTCAACGGTTCCGTCATTATGTTTTGTTTCACAAGACCACTGTCATTGCCGTCATGAATCCATTTTAGTACATGTTGACATGATAGGTAATAGGTAGAAAAATCAGTAGATGGATAGTCATCCTCCAGGAGTTTGACTTAGATTTCGTTTCAGCGAAGTCCAAAAAGTCACTGGTCTTCACAAAACTTATTTTGGAACTTCCGGTTGAGTCAAGTGATCTTGTGCCTGAAGAGTCGCCTATCAGAGGAGATATGTTTTTGATCACCTCTTCAGATCCCTGGTACAGAGATATACTTATCTATCTTCAGACTTTGAAGTGTCCCACCATTGCTTCTCGTGATGAGCGTTGACACATACGCCATCAGGCTAAGAATTATCTCATACTCAATGATACATTGTATCGGAGAGGTGTAGACTGCATCCTACGCCGATGTCCCACTCACGATGAAGCAGTTATCGTGCTTAACGATTTCCATACTGGAGCTTTTGGTGGTCATTTTTCTGGGTTGGAAACATCCCAAAAGATTCTACGAGCAGGTTACTTCTGGCCGACACTTATCAAAGATTGTATCGAATCGGTCAAGAAGTGCCATCCGTGCCAAATATTCTCTCAGAAGATAAGGGCACATCCCGCTCCCATGTTTCCTGTCATCACAGTTGGTCCCTTCACCAAGTGGGGGATTGATTACACTACATGCAACCCTCCTTCAGCAAGGGGGCACCGCTATATCATCGTAGTTGTAGACTACTTCACGAAGTGGGTTGAGGCTATGGCAATGTTTAAAGATGATGGAGAGACTGCAACTCTCTTTTTATTCAACCATATAATAGCAAGGTTCAACGTCCCAAGGGAGATTGTCACTGACCATGGCAGTCACTTTCAGAACCAGATGATGATCGAGTTAACATCAAAGCTTGGGTTACAGCAGGAACATTCATCACCCTACTACCCCAAAGAAAATGGTCAGGTGGAAGCTGTGAACAAAACTCTTAAGACCATTCTACAACGAATGATCAACTCAGCCAATTAAAATTGGCATTTGATGTTATACTCGACATTATGGGCTTACCGAACATCTGTTAAGACTGCAAGCGGTTTCTCACCTTTCCAACTTGTTTACGGGCTGGAGTCAGTCTTGCCTATCGAATGTCAGATCCCGTCTCTAAATTTGGCAGTACAGTTATTGCCAGACACTTCTCCACTTGAAGAATGGTTAGTATACCTTAAGAATCTCAATGAGAAGCATCGTGATGCGGCCCTGTCCAACAAGGCTCATAAACATAATGTCAAGTGTCAGTATGATAGGTCCGTTCGTCCTTGGATTTTCTCTGAAGGCGACCTTGTCCTGGTCTATGAACAAGATAAGGACCCCCTGGGGGCAGGAAAATTCAAACCTATGTGGTTCGGACCTTTCATCATAAAAGAGGTTTTAAAAAAGGGCGCTTATTGTCTAGTTGAATTTGAAGGGAATTCTTTGGCGGAGCCTAGAAATGCGCTCTACCTCAAGAAGTATTACTCATAGGCAGGTCACTGTGGGTAACTTTTTCTAACATATGTATGCTCTTTGTACTATTACTTGTTAGTTTATTTTAGTGTTATGGATGTGTCGTTGATGTTATCTTTCATCACTGTGGCAGATGTCAAGTGATTTCGAGGTGTTTGTTGGGTATGCAGATGATGCTAGTCGGCACACGCGAAGGCTTGCCTCCACAGCTTGGGTGATCTTTACACCTCAAGGCCAGTTATTATCTTCCAGAGGTATATGCTTAGGTGACACCACAAATAATTTCACCGAGTATAGTGCAGTTATTGAGCTGCTTTGCGATGCTTTGTCATTAGGTATCTCTCATCTCCAGGTCTATCTCGACGCTCAACTAGTTGTGTCTCAGTTAAACAAAGTATATCGGGTTCATGATCCAACTTTACACCGATGATTCCTTAGGGTATGTCTCTTAGAATGAAACTTTGATTATATTACATATTTTCATGTTCCTAGGAGATTAAACCAAGTTACAGATACTCCAGCTAATCAAATTTTAGATTGGCATCTTGCACACATATGAAACAACATTCACATAAACATGTAAATACATTTTTTTTGCACACATGATCCATAAGACACAAAAGACCCAAAAAAAAAACATATATAATATCATAGAGTAAATAGAGTACACATATGGACGCAAGCGCCTCAAAAACAAGACCAATAACGAGTCACAGGCCTTATGCCCTCAAAAAATATATACAAGTAGTGCTCGTGGCACGTAAAAATGTCTAGCTAAAGTCAGGTCATGTGGGCCCTGTTATACTGATCCACAACATTGGCTAAATGCTGAAACAACCGGACCCACGTCCGTGGTGCCCCCACTACATGAGGCTGCATAGATGGTGGTAGGTCCTCAATCTCTGCCATCAGGACCGTGCGGGTGAGCACAGTAAAGTTCCACTCGACTCATCTCAATACCCTCTCAGCCTTCCCGGCTGGAAGATCTCTTGCTACTGTTGGTCCCCCTGCGACGACAGGTGCGACCCCTGGCCGAGGATGACATATTTTCCTCGCATAGTCAATCAGTCGCACTGGTCCCACATCTTCACACAACAAACACATATCCATCAAATACTTTGGTATAACAAAAAAAAATGATATATATAACGAAAACAACATAAAAATTACATATGTTTAACAAAAAAAAAAAAAAACTAAAAAAGGTGGAGACTTACCCATCTCCCCTCGCTCCTCACCAGAAGGTACTGGTATCTTAGGGTCTCTTGAGAAATCAATCCCGGCATAAGGGTAATCCTCTATAACCGAGATCTATCGTGACAACCACGTGAAGAAGTCATCATCAAAGGACTCATTGGTCCTTCCGCCACCCTATTGCGACAGTAATACTGCCCACCTACACATTGTAGGAAGAGAGGCCTGATGTCCTTGTACCACTACTCGAGGACTAAAACTCGAAACTCTCTCAAAAAAGAATGAACATAGAATGGTCCCGAACCCAAAGTTCCTATGTGTCTGCAAATGACAATTTGTCAACTGCCTTTTCATACACTCAAGCAATGCGATACTCCAATCAAAAACTTGTGCATTTAAGCACTGGACTGCACAGATCATTTGTGAATGGGACGCCTGATGTAGAGCAGCAGAACCAGTAATTCACCCAATAAGAAATACTATCGCCTGTAGTGATAAGTCAGTGATATTTCTTATGGGAACCTGCGTGCTCGAGTGGTCTATATCATCTGCACAGTATAGACCTATCAATTCCGCTATGTTATGTGGCCCCAAAGGAAAAGTCCGAAAGTTGACTGGTTCCCCTCTCCTGGAGAGGCCAGTCAAAAATTAAATGTCCTCGACCGTGGGCACCAGTGACTGCCCCTCTAACATGAATTCCTCTGCATCCGGATGCCGGTAGTCAACCAAGGCATTCAGTAGCCTAGGTTGTACTCGCATAAAAGGACATAGGAAAAGCTTGAGTAACCCACATTGCATCAAAGTAGCCACAGCATTGGGGTCTTCCCCGACCAACTCACTAACCTCTTCATGCTCTCTTTCTCTCCAGTGGACATACATCCTGCAAAACACCAAGGTTCAGGAGGTTTAACCCTTGTTTTTTAAGCCTTTTTCATTCAATAAGGGGGTCCACATGGGTTGTAATAGTAATAGTCGTGTGTACACATGTGCAAAGTTTACTCTACTTGAATGTACACGTGGCCTGTCCTGAGACATCCCGCGTGGACCTAGGGCCGACCTTTTAAAGGTCAACGCCCCCCTAAAAAATGAAATCCAATGCAAAAATAAAGACTTAAAATGCAAGTTAAGAGAGTTTGTACTTACTTAGTCCAGACATAAGTTCGTTTCATCCACTGTAGCTCTTGAAATCACCACTTTTATCAAAGGGGGTCTTTTGGCTCCACAATCAATTTCCAAATTAGCAATGGTGATAATGAGTTGCCAAACTCTATTTATAGACTTTTTGGCCTCTTTTTGTCACTTTTGTGGCCTCCCTTATCATTTTCTTTATACCAAAAACCATTTAGAGTGATTCAAGAGTTGCATGGGAGGGATATGCTCGGGTATCGGGACAATTTTGTTTGAGTTTTGGGTAATTTTCGACGGTCCATGATTTATTTTTTTTCGAGGATCAACTTGAACATATAGGTTAGGTTTCTACCCTGACTTTTGTATCTCGTTGTCTTTTTTCTTTGCCATAGGATCGATCCCATCAGGTTGTGACACGGAACCATCATAGCTGCTTTAGAAGTGTCGCAACTTGGTGGTAGAGCTTACCGGAACATGGATGCCCTAGGTAGATCCTGGTTGCATTATGGTATCCATGATGTCTCTAAAACACTGTAGGCTCGGGAGTCCTTGTAGTTTTTCCTTAATATGAGTTTGAGCCTCATTTGCATGATTCTTTTTCACTCTTGACCTCACCCTCAGGACTCCCAAAAAGTAACGGGTCTTCTTTTAATCCCTTTTCAGACGCTCTAAACATGAAAAGATTGTCGAGCGATCTTGTGGCATTTCACGCTTGTTAAACTGAAATTTGAAGTCACGTCTATCCGGTGGTAGTTTACCCCTTTTTTGGTCTGGACGGTCAACTGTACGAACAAAGGTATACTCTATGGAACTTTAGTTATTTAGAAGAGTACTCTCAGGTATAACTTTACCCCTTTTTCGGGCCTGAGGGACTAAACTTATGAAAAGGAACCCCCACAGAGTCCATAGTTAAGCTCTTTTCAGACTCCCTAAAATTGAAAAGATCACTGAGTGACCTTATTCTTTCACACTCGTTAAATTGGTCCAGAAGAACATTCCTGACAGAGTCCATAGTTAATCTTTTTTCAGACTCCTTAAAAATGAAAAAATGGTCGAGTGATCTTGTCCTTATCACACTTGTTAAAATGGTTTTGAATAGACATCTTGTCGGTGCTAGTTTACCCCTTTTTCGAACCGACTAGACTATCTTCGAAAAAGGTACCCCAATGGAGTCTCCTTTTATGTTTTTCAAACTCCTTAATTATGAAAAACCACCGAGCTTACCTTCTTTGGGCTCGTTAAACTTACATCGAAGGGCGTTACCATTGTGTGTTTTGTTAACCGCGTTTGCATACCTTATACGCCAGCCTTGTAGCAGTTTGCTTCTGCGTCTTAACACCCTTGGCTCCCGGAGGATTTTTCCGGAGTATCATCATTCTGAACATCAGTCTTGTCCTTGCGCCTTGAACTTGTATGTTTGTAACACTCATTCCTCCATTGTAACGTAACATTCCTTTATTCTTTTTTCCAAAATCATTGAAAAAGACAAAAAATCAAATATACCCCAAAACGAGGAAGGGAAAAGTATTTTCTTTATTGGAAACATAATGAGTCGCCCTTGGATAAAGCACATCTGTCTGTTTGTTCATCAAACTATGGGATGTAGTACAACCTTAGGAAGTTGTTCTCTCTACATAGAATTGTGTCCTCCTCCGTTTGGTTATTCTTCCAAACATATGGAGAGTTTGTGTTGCTTCCTATTTCGTAAACTTATGATTAATGCCATGTTGCCTAAGTCTCATCATTTTTCGTGTTGTTGTCCAAGAGAAGTTTCTACCAAGCCTGAGTCGGCCCCTCTACAATTTGTCTCTTGCCCTCATACCCGACCATCCTGAATGTCCAATCAAGTCCTTGTTCGAAATCAATGAAGCCTTCAGTCTGATCATCAAGATTATCTAGTCCATGATCGATGAGCCGCCGAAGACCTCTGGGTAGTGAAGTCATACACTCATATTACACTCCTACCTTGAGTTTTAATGATTTTGAAGTTGTTTCTCGAGATCAGAAGATCTCATCTCCAGCCATCAGGTCGTATTAGCTTCTAGAAGATGGATACTCTATATGTATATCTTTTTTATTTTGAGATGTAGCTCCGCTGTGTATTGTTCACGGCTACACTTTATATAGTTATTTGACATGGATATACAATGTATTTGATTGGTAGCCATGATTCTATTTTATCCCGAGCATGGGTATGCCCGCCTCGGTGAGACATTTGTTATTTTGCAGACGACGCCTCCTGGTTCCTGGTCCTTGGGCTCACTTGTTCAGCACATTAGTAAATATTGGTAATATATTTTGGCCATCAGATGCTCTTCTGACCTCACACATTAAGGGGCATCTGTTATAACCCTAATTTTCACCATACATGCTTACCTAGCATCAAGCCATCTCAAATCCCTTCTTTGCCAAAAGCACTGTTGAACAACTCTTTAAAAAACCTCTTTTATAAAGGCCCACACAACCTACTCCATTACTGCACACGTGTACACACTAACTGACCTAAAATAGCCCTCATGGAGCGAAAAAAACACAAAAAAAGGAAAGTTGCCGATGGAACACACAGCTTTGGGTGAGTTAACTGAAACTCCCGACCATGCATGGCCGAGGGTTCGTCCAAATACCTAGCTTCTTCTAGCCTATAAAAGAAGGGTTAGGGGTCCTATTTGGAAGAGGATAAATAGAGTAAAGAAACTCTACCCAATTGCATATTCCCATTGTCCCAACCCTTTAGCCATCCTTGTGCAAGAAGAGATACAAAGCAAAGAAGTTGGAGGATATTTGAAGAGGAGCCCAGGATCAGGATTCGCGAAGCAATGGTCGGTCTCGACATTGTAAGTTGATTCATTAAAGTTAATAATAAAGAAATGCTTTTCCCATCCCACTATATGAGTTCTTCATAGTTCAGTAAATATATGTTTGAATCTCTAACCCATTAGTCTATAGGAAAAAGGCATGTGTAGTTTGTTTCTTGTTTTCTATGCAGGTCAATCTCGAGAGGAAAACTGCCAACAAGCAATCAAGCATGAAGAAGGATCGACATCGAACATCCAAAACAAGGTATGTTGTTCTAACCATGTATTTGCCGAAAATAAATGGGGATTAAGTCTAGGACGAAGGTAGAAAGTAGGTTTCTTTTGGTCATATTTGCATGCATACTATAACCCTATTTGCTAGTCCGTAGAGGGATTTCCCACCACAACATTAAGTCCCATGGACCAACGCACGAAGGTATGAGAAGCAGTTATCCTGACCTCCACATATCATCCCGATCTAGTGCAAGTATCCACGCTTCACGAGGCACCCTCCAGCGGTACTGAAATGTGTGATACAAAATTTTCCCCAGGTACTACGACAAATCCCCGTAGTCACCTTGTGATGCACCTAGGAGAAACAACTATGGTTACCAGCTCGCAGTCGGCACCCAGGGGTACAGTCAACACTCAAAATCGAACGTGTGGGAAGGTTAAAAAATCATGAAGCCTCAAAAGCACTGCCTCTCACAGAGATATGGGTACGGTCGAAACCCCCAATACACGATCTCTCCACTACGCTTGGTCCAACTCGGGAGGGGAATATCCTCTGCTATTCCTTACATGACCTTGTGTTTAACTCCCGTGTTAGAGGAGATTTCTAACCAAGCTATATGATAACTGGGTTATACAGTCCCTGTATCAGACACTTATGTTTGTTTAGTGTCCTTAGAGAAATTTACTCTCCAACCTACACCAAGGCCCTAGGCTAAACTCATTCGTTGACCCTAGAAAAATAAATTTTCTAATGAATTTTAGTTATGTGTTCATTTTAATGGGTTGTTCTTAGTCAGAAAGGGTGTGGATGAAACTTTGGTGATTTTCAAACCGACTCCAAAAGTAAATGTAATATAAGAATACAAATACAGTTTCTTCAAATGAAAATAGTGCAACTACGCTTATGTAGCAAATTCTTTTCTTTTTCAGATGAAAACAAAAGGTTTGAGTGCAAGATTTAGGACACCTTGAGATGCACTTTGCAATTCTCTTTCTAAAAACAAATGCACACAAGAATGCAAAACTTGTACTACTGAATTATTTTCTTCTTAATGAAAGGCCACCACTACCAAAGTATAATGCAACTTCTTGATTGCTAAGTAATTATCTATTTTCTTGCAAAATTAGAAGGAAAGGGTTCAAGAAATGAGAAATAAACAAACAGGTGTGTTTTTTATCCTTTTCATTTACAAAATAAAATCAAGACAAAAAAATGCAATTCTTTTTTTTCCTTTTTGAAACAAGGCAGAAAGCAGGAAAAAATACAGAAAGTGTTCATCCAAGACACTAGTGAAAAGACAATGAATCTGAATATGCAGAAAAACAATGTTATTCTTTCAGTATACCCAACAAACCTTATATTAAAAAATTTAAGGAAATATTTGAATCTTTTATGTACATCAAAATTTCATAAATTAACAAAGAGAAACCAAACAGAGACTCGAGACAATCCAAGTGACTGATCAAACCAAGCATTCAACCTAGAAAGGAAGAGATTTTTTTTTTAAATTTCAACTTCACACAATTCTGCAACTGTAACCAATGCAACTCGCGGATATCCATGGATTGTAGTAATGACCATAAAAATGTAAAATAATCCCTTTGTAGGTTAAACTGATGTTGTAAAATAGTGTGGAATTCTAAAACATGAAGTGAACCAAAAATATGTCCATAATTAGTTCTTTCATTATGTCCAACCTTGAATCCATTCATTACTAAATTCATAAGCATCATATTGTGTACCATTGTCATCATTAATTTATGTTACGAGATTTTAATGTTCAATTTGATATGCTTGTCAATTCCCAACAAATTCTTAAATATGTTGGACTATTATTGTCATTAGACTAAAAACCGCAGGCGTTAGTCTCCACTACAATTATCAGATTTAGGATTCACGAGAGGGGGTTAATCCATGTCATGAAACTCACGAGAAGAGTTGAACCCAATGTCTAACAATATCCCCCCCAACGTGTGTTGGGCGAGTTTTGAACCTGAGACATGTTGCTCGGATACCATTTTTTGGACAACGATTGTTGTTAGACAAAAACACACATGTGTTAGTATCCTCCACAATCGTTGGAGCTAGGATCCACGAGAGGGGGTTAACCCGTGTCACTAAACTCACGGGAAGCATTGAACCCAATGTCCAGCAAAATAGGATTTTGAAGAAAAAACCTAGGAAAGTAAGAATCTAAGAGATTTCCTTTGTGGAATAGAACTAATTAGAAGATGGTGTATAAATGTGAAAATTTCAAGAGAAAGTGGAGTGAATCAGTGTGCTCCCTTTCCCAACCCTACCCTAATTTCCAATATCTTTTGCATCCTCAATTCTTCCTTAAATTTGCATAAATGATTAACTGAGGGATAAGATTACAATAGTAGGAAATAATTTTGAATCTACATATAGACACCAATTAATCTTCATCAATGCCTAGAAAATCAACTAAGTAATATACATTTATGCTCGCATTGTTTAGGAGAATATATTTACCAACCTTTGTGTTCATATATTTTAGCTTGAAAATTATTTACATGAGATGCATGCGAAAATGGATGAACTAAAGTTCACATCTGAGAATAAGTTGGCACAAGATTTTGAGTTCACGACAAGTACTGAAGAAAAGGATCTTGCAACAAATTCAAATTTGCATGCAACTAAATCCTTAGAGGCATAAGTTAGACACAAACATGCAAAGATGGAAAGAAAATGGTAGGATATAGAAGCACTTGAAAGGACTCTTCAAAGAGAGAGGCAATCCTTCATGTCAAAGTATGTAATAGCAGTACATTGACTACCAATTTCTGCTAAATCCTATTTCTGTATAATTACTACTAATTTCTATATAACATTGTTTCTTTGTTCTAATCCTTGTTTATATTTTTAATATAATAGATCAGAGGTCTCATCTTTCCATGAAGTAAATATACCAAGGGAAGTTTTGATTTTCATTGAACCATCCATCTAAAATGAATTCTTATTTGGTGAGAACATTGAGCAAGTACCCATAGAATTCATTTTTTCATTCCCTTCTTTACTCCCCTAGTTCAATCTTGGATCGACAAATGAACTAGTTGTAGCAACTAATGAGCAACACCAATCGTGCTTATTTGATTGGATTCCTGAGACAACAAAGTTGTGATGGTTGTCTATCAACAAGTGGAGGATTAATATAGAATAGATATGATATGATATGTGTAGAGCCTTGTCTCTAATCACATCAATGAAGGGATTGTTCTTCATGGAGTTGATCTCTCACTGGATCATGTTTGTAGATCCTCTAATGGCTTCGATCTAGGGGTTGAGCCATCATAGGGAAGTTATTAGAGAATAATGGTTAATTGGTTTGCTAAATCAATCAATATAGAATGGTGAAGGAGGTGGCTAGGATGAGTTGGTGTATAGAATATAGGTGAAATCATTGGTCGAGGATATGAGTTTGTCGAGGTAATATAGAGGATGTTGTGAATAGGGAAAATAGGGTGGTGACTGACTTGTATGTGGAGGTGTGTTGTAACTACCTCAAAGAGTGGGGCCAAAAAAGAAAGGCATGGAAGTTGGAGTGGTATTTTGGAGGTCAATCCAACATACAACAAAGGAGGTAGGGGACAAGTGGACAGCAAAGGAGGCAGTGATATTGGTTGATAGGTTTTTCCCAATTGATAGATTTTGGAAAAAAGTTGTCCCATGTCATAATGATATTAATTGTAACATTTATACCCATTATTTCCTTAATGGGGTGATACATGGTCACCATGAGGTGATTGGTGATAATGACGGGGTATGGTGGAATTGGGAAACATCATCCATGCATATGTTTGCTGAGAAGACTTGGTCGAAGGAGTTTGAGAATCTGTGGATCATATTCATGGTGAGGACTTTGGAATTCATGGGAGGTGAAGTTTGTTATTTCTCCAAGTTGATGGTGGTGTGGTAGATCATGACATTGGGTGGTGGTATGAATTTTATATGAGGGTGTAACACATGTTTGTCTGATACAAGGGTTAAATGGAGCTTTGTAGTCTCCATTGAGCAGGCTTGGACCCCCTTTCTGACTACCTCTCTCTTATTCTTTGTGTTGTTATTTCCCTTGTCTATTTTATAGTGGTAAACTCTAGTTTGTATCTATTTTTTTCATGTGTGTCGTTTTGGTCTGGATATTGCATACACTCTTGTTGGGTTTTGGTTTCTTGGTCGTGTGGAGTTTCACTATTTTCTCCCTCCCCAACTCAAGGCTTTGTGAAGGGTGGTACTTTCAGGTGAAACTAATGTAGTTTTGCCTGGGAAGGATCTCTCTAGTGTATGGGATTTTTTTGGCAATGGGGGGTTGCTCTATTTTTCATCGAGTCTCTTTATTGGTTCCTACTTAGATATTTTTTCTCACTAGGGGAGAACCTCCATCCCTTGATTTGTATTCTCTCTTCCATCCATGGTAGACACTCCAATCACACACATTCCTGAATCAAGCAAGTGTAGACTAAGGAGGAGGAAGAGAACCATCTCTCTCCCTCCTTGAGATGCAAAGGCCCCCTTGTGTGTGACAAGGGAAGAAAAATCCTCCCACCATGTTGAACAACAATATCACAAGAAGAACTCATCCATCATCAGGAAAGAGATGGAATAATTGGAGAATATGGTTCATCAGAAATGAAGACATGTTTCAAAGGAGCAGATTGAAAAGGAATTCCAAGGATGGATCTTGGATTTTATTTACTCCAAAACCAAAGACAAAAAATTGTTCAAGGAAATAAAATTCTATTGGTTCACCAAGGAACTCATATAATAAATGATGGAAGCTAAAGGAGTAGAGTAGTCAAAAACTTTGGTAATATTGATTTTGTTGGAGGCCAAATTTGAAGTAGTTTACAAGGTCATTTTCAAGGTCTGAATCAAAGTCTTAGAGTAGAAATGGGGCGACAAAAACCACTTAGCCGAGGGGATGGAACCTAGCACTCACAAGGTACATGTTGCAACCCAATTATCATTGAAGATGGTCAAAAGTAGGATGAAATCAAGCCAGTCATGGAGCCTTTAGCTCCCAACCCACTAGGACATTTTGGTTATGCTTAATTTTCTTATGATGTGTCTTAGTTTTCATGTTAGTTTTAGTTAATAATGTTTATTTTTCTTGTTGTTATTATGTTTTATATGAGGTCCTAAACCTCTATAGATATTTTAGTTACAACAATACTAGCACAGAAAAACAACGGATGCTCTTTTGCTTCTTTTTTTTTAGATCTAGAGGAGTCAGTAACTCACCATGATTACCTAGGTCAAGTTCGGGTTCAAATCTAGTTAGTTGCCACTATAAACTCTAGGATAGTTCTAATATCTCACAATCCAACACATAGAAAGAAACTTATGAATTATCAAAGTCTGAGACATCTTGAAGCATACCAACCAGGGGTGTGAACTTCTATCCTAGGAGGTTCCTACCCTTCTACCCTTATCACAACGGGCTAACATGTCCACTTTGAGTATTTGTTGGCAGGTCATGGATAGCTTTTCCTGTAAATATATTTGTACAATATTAATATAGCAATATAACTAGCTTACAAAAATACATTTATACCCATTATTATATCTATCTTTGGTAGAGTATATTGTAATTTATTGATAGTCAAATTAATTTGACTTTCCATTAATTTGCAATTTGTGAAATATTTTTAATAAAGTTTATCAAAGGTTTATAAAATCCATATATTAAAYGAAATCATGATTCTAGATGCTCTTGACTTTACTAATATCATGTGGTTTTTCAAAGAATTATTATATTAAAAAATGATTTAAAAAAATAAAATAAAAATATTCCTTAATATCCATCTATCCTATTGCATTTCATTACTCATTCTTCACCATTTAATTAGTTGTCCTTGACCATTGATTACTCATCCTTCACCATTTAATTAGTCGTCCTTGACCTGAACACTGATATGATTGTGAAACTCCTCTATTCCTTGTATGTGTTTCGACAACTCATTGCGTATGGTATTGTCATAGTCTAGGCATTTTACGTTTTGTCGCTTTTCCGAGGATATTATCTATTTACTTTTGACCAAAATATGGTGAGAAATTGTTGGATGTGCATATTTGAGTTTTTAAGTATGTATAATTTGAGTGCTCCAGAGGCTTTTCAGGATGCCGAATCCATTTATACATTCATAAATGCAATTTAAACAACAAAAAATTGTGATTTCTCCCAAATAAATAGATCTTGTAAAGGCCTCATATATATATATATATATATATAAAGGCCTCTTGAAGATTTTATTTGGGGAAGTTTATCTATGTCTACATTTAGGGAGACTTTATGGTTTTCCTTCAAAAGATGTAAGTCTATATATTGACACCAACAAGGGAGACAAGGATTTCCCCATTATTTTGTATTTGATATGACCACTTTGGGTCATTATCATAAGGTTCAAAATGTTGATTTGTCTTAATGGCTAGAGTATTTATGGAATAAGAAAACCTAATATCCTTGCATAATGAAATTTCATAGACACAATAAATATGTGTGCCACATGCATTAAGAAAACCAAAGTTGTGGTTGCTTAGTATGGACATCATCTTTGATATTTGGTAGTTTTAGCATTCTTATACGTTCATCAACATGAGTCACAAATTGCATATCTACTAATGTATTGTGTTCATGATATATATGCTTGAAATAAATATATGTTATACAATATCTTTAACACTGTACCTACACCATCAAAGTTTGTAAACTTTGATTTTGGAAAGATACAGAACCACACATCTAGTCAATAATAAGTTTGGAGTACCTCGTAACATGTAATTTATCTAAACCACAATCTACTACCAATATGAGAAGTGGAAGCAAGGCTTAAATTTCAACCCAATTGTTGGTTCCATGTCCTAAACCCATTGGAAAATGGAAATGATGAGTAGGAGACAAGATAATGCCATGATTCTCTATGGTTGACTAGATTATATTGAGAGGCCCCATCAAAAGACTCTAAGTTAATGTTTCATCAAACTCTAATGAACCAATCTACCTAGGGGGATTTTTTCTTGTTAGATCTTGTATACTATCGACATTGTATTTAATTGTATAGAAGACCTGTGTAGAAAAGAGTGTGGCATTTTAAAAAAAGATCTCATTTCTTGGACTTCAATATCACCCATCTCTATAAAATAGGTAAACTTCTATAATATCTAATGGATATATCCTCCATCCATTACTTAAAGGTGATTGAAACTGTGTTGTCATTCCACTAACCAACACTACCTAGAAGAGTTTTTACTTTTTTCCAGACTTCCAAAGTGAAAGGGTAGCTAACCAAAAGGTGATAGATACTTTCCTTAGGTTCCCTAGAAAACATACCAATTACTTGTCTTTGCCAAGTTTTAATCTTCATAATGTCTTGGGATAAATCTTTATTCAATAGAGTTATCCATAAGAAAAGTTTTGTTGGTGAGAGAAATCTTCCAAATACATGTCCACCACCACTCTTGGTGTGCTTGTAAATCCACTGCAAATAATCATGATGAATAACCTAACTTAACCATATAAAAGCATCCATTGGATTTTTTTATCATCACAAATTAATTTCCCTCTAAACATAGATTTATGTTTCCATTGGATAATTGATGAGT
Organism: Picea glauca; assembly: GCA_000966675.3. Classification (NCBI taxonomy): domain Eukaryota; kingdom Viridiplantae; phylum Streptophyta; class Pinopsida; order Pinales; family Pinaceae; genus Picea; species Picea glauca. The sequence goes on from JZKD02S2127020.1 coordinate 38,298, forward strand.
ATATGCCCCCCATTCATATACAAATATTCCTCTAAGGCTAATATCTTATATAGTCTTCCATCCCTCCTTCCAAAATTATCTCCATTTAAGAGTAGTAAAATAATCTTCCAAAATGTAGCTTCAAGATGAGGTCGATACTTTGCATGTCCTTGTTACCTTGTGTCATGAATATTTGGTTTTACTTTGATATGATAATGCATGACTCTTTGATGAGTATTAAGACCTAAATAAGGATCATAATCCCATGCATTAACAAATAGAGAAAATGACACTTCCATCATAGATCTATGTGACCTCAATCTTAACCTGTACAAGAAGTAAATGAATTAAGATATACTAAAGATCAATTAGTGGATGGTATTCACAACTTATATCGTGATTTTCAAAGGTATTCTAGTCTTTTTGTAGGCTTTTGTACAAAGTATAATAAACAAATTGATAGTTGAACCTATTGTATTAATGAGATGGGAAAAACCTTGGATATTGTCTATCAAAAAATCATGGATGAACAAGTTTATTGTTGAATTTGTTGTATTAATAAGATGTTTGAAACCTTAGATCTTTCCTGTGAAAATCTTATAGATTAACAAGTTGATAGTTGAACTTGTATTAATGAGATGAAAGAAATATTGAATCTTTCCTATCAAAAAATTGTGGATGAACTAGGTGAGAAGGAAGAGGTACTTGACAATTGAAATTATTTACAATCCTCTTCAAATGCAACCACAATGCAACTTTCTCCCATGCATTGTTGACTACTCATGAGTTTTCTTCTCCTAATTTTGAGAATCATATTAAAGTTTAGGTCCAAGTTATAATTCATTAGATGGGTTATATAGGTGTTGGAATTACTAAATATTGGATAGGGTATTGCTACTTGTATTGACACTAAGATGAGCCTAGTGACAGAAAACCTTGGATATTCTCAGATGATGTCACCACATACAAAAATCACCATGTTGATGTTGAGGTTTTAGTTCATAGCGTTATCAATTGTTAAGGCCGTTGTTTCAAACAAGTTGTAGTGTTAAACCCAAAGAAAATATGGTGCTACTACTAGCACTTTTCATTTCAGAAGTTGATTTTAAGGTTTTTGCTCAAAGTGATATTGGTTATCAAGACCATGATTTCAAAAAAATTGTAACTAAATATCCTAAAAAAAATGGATGATGTTGGGAACACCACTTTTCGATTTGGGGGTCAATTTTAAGGTTTTTCTTTGCACTTTATAAATCGTAGTTGCAAAATTTTGTAATTTTAACATTGAAAAGAAAAGGGTGCTACCAATACCACCGCTTTTTTAAATGAGGATAAAAGTAGCCACTAAATGCAACTTCTAAAAAGAGAAAACTATGGGGGGTTCTCATCAAGTTGGTAACTATGTTAGTACAATTGTTAGAGCATGCATTTCATCCTTTGGAGATGCATATGGTACTCTATGGAGATGACTAATGGCTTGATGATGTGTTGTATTATTCATATCCTGACATGATCACTATATCAACACTATCCAACATTGGATAGAGAAAACATGTAGCAACACACACCAACCTTGATTTGATTAAAATGTTTTCTTCAATATTTAAGTGCTCACCTTAGTTTTCCACCATATAGTGCTAGTAGTTCCTACCTATGCTTGTAGGATGCTTGATGTAGCCTTGTTTTGGCTTGTTCCCAAACATAAAGGAATATATTATATTGATGATTATATGATATAGTGGTTTCATTGGCTCTTTGATCTCACTCAACAATGTAACTTCCTATTGTGGAGTAGGGTATGGGGAATAATCTTGATGTTCACGAGTAGTTGGTTTTATTTATATGTTCTCTTTGAAATTTTGTTCTCAGACCTTCATTTTTAGCACCCCTTGAGATTGAGTAGATAGATGAACATTCTCAAGTACTTTGTAATAAATTGCCATTGAATACATTAGTATTGTGTGGTGGGGATGTGAAGTTTTGGATCCATCCTGTCACAAATAGTTATCACTTTGATTCACCTTGAAGGTACAAGAGAGATTTTGGAGTTCTCTTGCACCCCATTGGGAAGTGAAATTCCCATATGGAGCTAATTATCACCCTTTGAAAATGCATGGGTGATTTTACATTTCCATGGGCTTTCCTCTCCCACCAAGCACAAGAGAAGACTCTTGAAGTTCAATGGTAGTTTCAGGTTGCGAGAGACACTTAAAGGCTTTTTGTAGGCAATACTATAAGGCTTTCATTACTATTTTTGCATCATTGATGGATATCCTTGTTCATAGGGTGAACCTAAGGCCCAATATTGTGTTGGTGACTGATAGGAACAGAAAGGGAGCCTTGGAAGAGGAATTCCCTACTATATTAGGATTTTAGAGCATGATTTATGGAAAGGAAAAGGTCACATACAACCCAAAGTAAAAAAATCCCTACACATAGGAGGTTTAGAGAATTAAATGTGGAAGGAATAGAAAATACCCTATCATGGAGGATGCCTAGAGCATGACATGTGGCAAGGAAGGAGGCTAGGGAAAGAACACTCTTGCTTGGATTGATTCCATGTGGCAATGGATGCACTTTTATGGTCAAAGAAGGTTCTTTATGAGGAGCATTCCACTATATGGTTTAAAATCATGTATTTTATTTCTTTAAAACATAAATCTACCCTCTAAAACAAGGATGTCCTACTCAAAAGGGGATATATAAAAGTGAGAAAGATGACAAATACACATCAAACATGAATTTGAGCACTGCAATTAAGTTATTGGGAGGTCGACCTAAGTAGGAGATGCTCCAAATGAAGAAATTTTATTTAGTAAATATAACTTTGAGTTATGTTTAAGTTGGCCTAGACCTAACGTCATAATAAAACATAACTTAAAGTTATGTTTAAGTCATCCTTGACCTAATGCAAAACATAAGTATAAGTAAAATCTCAGAGAAATAATAGGATCATTATTTTTGGAGCACTCTTGAGGAGAGAGAAGGGGTGTGATAGGGTTTAGAGAAGCCTTTAGAGGAGTACCCTAGCATTAGGAGCATGCACATGTAATGTTGAAGTTTGGTCAAAACCTAAGGGGCCTTATGGATGAGCACCCTAATTAGGACTTGTTCAAGGTAGAATATTATAAATAGTAGAGAAATTCATTTGCTACATGCATGGTTGTAAGTATGGGAGTTCCCCTCAAATTTTAGTTGAAGATATTTTGGGAAGAAAAAGCTAAGGGGAATTTCAATGTGAGGTTCTTCATATTTCTTTATTTTTCTTGAGTTGATTTGATCACTAGAAATTACTAATACAAATCTATTGGTATAATCTTTGAATCAAGGGCAAGTTTTCTCCAATAAGAAGACATTAGGATTGAGATGAAACTCTTTCTTCTTGTTGTTGTAACCATTGTGTTTATTGAAGAATATTTGTTTATGTAATGTCTTGGTTAGGGCTATTCACTCTATTTCAAAGGATTCCCTGGCTATGGTTGAAGGTTAAATTTGGCATGTTCATGCCCTCTTTATCTTGTGGCAAAGTCACACTTGAACAATGATGTATTTTTGGTTATTATTTTAATAAAGAAGGCTTCCTAGTTTTGGCTACTTAATTTATGGTTTTATATGTGGTTGTCTCTTAATTATTCATAGTTTCATGTTGTTATTTCATGGAATTTCATTACAGAAATTTTGAGGTAAAAAATGAGCCTAAAAAAAGTGTTGTTGACATCCACTTTAAAAGAGCCAATAGTGTAATGTCCCATTTTTGGCGAGCTTAGAAAAAATAAATATTTAATTAATTATTTTGTAATGTTGTCTAATTTAATTTGACAACTAATCTTTAATTAATTATTATTTAATTTTAAGTGGCTTAAAGAAAAGATAAACATTATAAAGTCACTTTATTAAAAAGTTCTCTTCTAGAAGCTTTAAGGAGGTCAATTTAGACTTTTCTAGAAATATCCTATGAGCCTTTAAAAGGAGAGAAGAACAAGTCATTTGAGCATGTCATATTGGATTTAATCATTTTCTTGTGGAGTGCTTGATAAGCCGGGGTTTTGGAAAATCCCTCTCATGGGAGTTTGGCTTCAGTGGTGAAACCATCCACCCTAGTTAAACAAGGAGGAGGATCCATCCAGGATCTTTGACTGCACTTCATATATGGTTTGATTTCAATCTGGAGGTGCAGATTCGTAGGGTTTTCATGTGGTGACCGTGACTTCCTCCAAGTTTTGGCCTATCTTTGTGTGTTTTTATATTGGTGCATTGCAGTTGCCATATCAACCATTGGATTATTGTATTCGGATATTCATTCATAATAAAATACCCCATGATTCTCTTATGTTCCATGTGTATCTATTTTTGCTAGTAATGTGTTTGAAGAAACATCTCTAGTGAAATGAATGCTAAGAGTTTGTGAAAAAAATAATTTAATGGACTAGAAATCCATGGTATCCATGTCTAGCACTATTGGGGATACTATATTGGTATTAGAGCATGTTCTTGGAAAGTTGTGGGGATGAGGTCAAGCTTACATCTGATTGATGATAACAAAATATTGCAAATATTACTCAAGGAGGGTTCGAATGGGAGATTGTAAACAAGAGAGGAGGTTGCATCAACCTCCTCTAAGACTTCAGTGGTTGGTGGTGACTCTATCGCTTGATGGGGATGGGCTCTAATTCCTTCAATCTGTTTATGGAGGGCACAACATTCATCCTACAATTACGAAATTTATTTCTTGTGCTTCACAAATTCCTCTAGCACCGTGAGCAAGTGAGTCGATAAACCATTGTATCTGAATTGTATAGTGACAAGTGAATTCTTGGTGTCTTCCAACTCCCCTTCTAGTTGCACTACATTCTGAGCTCATCTCCCTAAAATTCTTCCTCCCATGGATTTCTTTAATGTCATGTACTCCTTTGTATGCTCAAAGGGAAATTGAACTGAAAATGAGGAAAATGACATATAGATGAAGAGAAAAATGAATTTAGCCTCTCCCAAACAATCGAAGCAATCCATATTGAATCATTGTATGAAATTAATTTTCACCCATGCATAAGTTGCATTGTTGTCTCATGTTATCTACCTTATATAATCATTGAAAGAAGCTATGACATATGTGAGAGTACCCAAACCCGTCTCACATTGCATAGAAAGCATGCTTTGAAACTCCAGAAATGACCAATCCCACTGAGTGGTAATGTATCGATCTCGTGGGATGGATTTCCAAGTACGTGTTGATGAGAATATGACAATGGTATGACATATGATTGCATTTAAGTGATTTGAGTGACCTTGTAATGTATGTTGAGCCCCTTGGGGGGGGACCCCCCCAATTTTTGTTTAATTTCTTAAAATCTTGCCTAGGGGGAACAATTGGGCTTAACCCAACCAAATGGGTAAGGAATCAAGTGCGCCCCCAAGAGGAATAGGATAATGAAGAACTAATAGTCGTGGATGATTTAAGAGGAATAAATTCCATTGACTGAGATAACTCCTTTATGGAGTTGAATGACCTCATTGGCTTGCTAATCTACCTCCCTATTATTATATCCTAACACATGGAAGAAATTAACAGTGTCAAAAGACTATATTTCAAGATGTATTTTTCTTATGATAACATGAAGGTGAATATTCTTTGGAGAAGAGAGAAACCTTTCATTCTTGATTAACAATTTAGAATCACCAACCACCATGAGATCAATGATACCTTGAACCTTTGTCAATTTCAATACTCATAACAACACATTATCCTCTGCTTGATTGTTCAAAGAATTTCCAATGTTTCATGCATAAGAAAATTGCCTATTCCCTCCTAGGTCATGAAGCACCCCTCCTATTAGCGATCAAAAATGATTTGCTTATTATTTTGATATCACATCATAAATCATTATAAGGTAAAAGATTTATTTATAAATCTTAAAAAGATTTGAGACAAGCATTTAAATATATTATTTAAATGAATAAATCAATTCCTATCTCGAAAAAAACCAAAAATAAAATTTGGCTTTTGGCGGCTAAATGGCTTTTTTACAATGTAATGAGCCACCAAAATCTTTCTTTTTCGGCGGCCAAAGGATCGGATACAGAGAAAAAGAGTCATCGAATGTGCAGAAGAGTCCAAAAACATCTTCTTTCTACCCAGATCGCGATTTCCATTTCCAGAACGCATGGGAATGATCATAAATAAAGGAAATCGCCCAACCATCAAAGATGGATTTCTGAATCTGTGATTTTCATATCAAATTAGACCTAAAGTTATTTTAGGTTTTTCGGCGGCTAAGTGGAAAATTCGACAATATAGAGAGCCGCCAAAAATATCTGACTTTCAGTGGCTAAAAGGCAAAATACACGACTAGTAAGCCGTTGAAAGCCCTAAAGAGTCCAGATCGGTCTTCTTTCTGCCCAGATCGCGTTTTTTTTGTTTCCAAAATTCATGGTAATGGTTTTAAATGAATGATATCAATTATGGGATTCGAGATCATCCTCTTCATCAAGCTTTGAAGGCATATGGTAAGGGAATAGAGCCAAATGGCATCTCTATTTTTAGCAGAAATCGCTCAGCCATCAATGAAAGAGTTCGAACTCTGTGTTTTTCACCTGCAAACTGCCAGATAATGATAAACACTGTCAAATTCGAATTATGATGACATAATTAGATCTTACTTGTTTAGATCTAATTTGATTTTGCTCAGTTATAGTTATTTCAAATCCATTTTTATAGGATCTTGAAACTTTGATGTAAAGGCTATAAAGCCTAAGACTTTTGATGAACAAGGGGAGGGGGAATCAATCTGAGGACTGTGGTTCTATTCTTGAATACTTGTAACTCTATTTCATCCTTTGGAAATATCAATGAAGATACCTTGACATCAAGCTTCTTTCACTTTGCTTGTTCAATTTTAATCTCCTGTCTTTCCAAGTTTATATATATTCAATGACAGAACGTTGTCATCCCAACTCTTCGTTGGTATATTAAACTTAGTACATTGCTTCTGATGTTTGTCTTAATGCCAGATAATTGTCATACTATCAGTGCATTCATAAGCTAAAGCTGCAAGTATTTACTTGTTATGTCTGACCATATATTATATGCAGATCTCATATATGTTTCTGTTGGTGTGAAGAGTATTTTACCTATCACTACTGGCCATTCACATATGCTTTTGTATAGGTATTTATGTTATCATAATAAGTCTTCTTCATGTTTCCACACATTGATTTAAACCTTCTGAGCAACATAGTTGAAGGCCTTGGTCTTTCAAGTGATTTATGTGTTTCTAATGGTTATGAGTTTACAATGTAATCCAATTTGATCCTTTTCCTCTACATTATTGATCTTTTTAAAATTACCAAGCTTACACCCTTCTATAGTCGGGGAGTGATTTCTTGGAGTGATAACACCTCCCACACCTGCCACCCCAACATATTTATTATTATTTTGATGAAAATAAATTTTTATTATATGATGGAAATTATTTATTATTAATAATAATGGAAATTGTGTATCGCTAGGAAGTATAGGTTTTGTGTTTTCATTATATTACATAAATTAATTTTGATTATTAATAATGAAAATTTTTTTCTATCTAAAGAGTAATGTTAAAGTTCATTATTGTTAAAATTGATTATCTATACATAAGTTTTATTGTTTACAACCATTGGGTGATGATAGTGTAATCAATGCTTCAATCCCATAAT
>JZKD02S2127053.1:33560-45963 GCA_000966675.3 Picea glauca
AGGTCTCAAGATCACCCATCTATCCCCTCCAATAATAGATTTGAAGCATTGGAATCTCATGATGTATAAAATGAGGGCTTTATGGAGGTAGATCCTCAATAGAACATCCCAAAGATCAATTCTGAGAGGCAAATAAAATATCGAAAAAAATTAGAAATCTTAGTTAAAGGAAATGAGGCCTCAATTGAGGGCAACGCTTCGCATGGGGAGGATCCAGTTTCTGATCTTTTGGATAGGCCTCCAATTGGGGTTTTGGCTGCTTCCCATGAAATTCCATCAGTGAGAAAGGAGATTGGTGATTCTTTGGAGGGCAAAGATCCTAAATATCCCTCCTTCACAAAAAATTTAAAAAATAATCCACATCCTCCTCCCCCTCTAACAAGAGGAAGGAAATCAAACAAAAATCGTAGAGAGAAAAAAGTTGAATTAGGAATCTCAAGGGGCTCTAAGGGAACATTGGATAACATCGTTTATAGAGATGGGATAGCTTGGCACATTTGTTAATTATGTTTTTCTTCTGCATTTTCTTATGTAATTGATTTGTAAGGATGTAATACTCCTAAGACGAACCCCAGTTGTAAATGTACATATGCTTTATAGACTGGTGAGCTAGGATGTTTTGGGCTAGAGTGTTATGTATATATGTTTTGAGGCTAGAGTGCTTGTGTGATTTAGACCTGGAATCCCATGAGCTGAAAGGCCAGTGAGCCTAACAAATGTAAAATGTAATCACACATGATTATATTAATAAAAATACATCATTGTTCCAGACCAAATTAGACAAAAGAGTATGCGGAGCTAGGACTCCACGATAGGGAAAGGGGGCTAAGAGATTAAGGAAGAAGGGATAAGTCAAGGGGGCTTAAGCCAAGGGAGTATTATAATATTATTCCTAAAGTCAAAAGTCATGCGATATAATTTTATTATAAGTTCCTAAAGGTTGGGAATGAATCACCAAGTGGAGTCAAAGGTAGTTCATAAGGTGACACGTGTCAATTTAGGATTATGCAAATATATTGTTGGGAATTACTAGTGTAATTCCATCATTCATTCCATCATTCACTCAATCAGGGGAATCCATCATCCATACATTGGCTAGAGAGAGCAAGGGAAGTTGGTTACCCTGTAAATCCTTGGCATTTTGGGCTAAATAAATAGGTTGTCAGGCTCGTGGAGCATTCTCTTTTGGTGAGAGAATTGTTGGGCTAGTGGGTGCTAAGCTCTTAGAGAATCCTTGTGTCTCAGGTGCTATACAGATCTGAGACTTCCTGGTTGGCTTGTTATTGAAGCGTTGGAAAGGAATTGGGACAATCGAAGGATTGTTGAGTAGAGAAGGTGTACACTTTTTGGGGTGGTAAAAGCTATGGGGAATGAGAGACTATGGGCTGGGAACTATTGTAGGAGTTGGCACATATGCTTGTCTTTTATTGAGTTGTCTGTTAGGCCTAAGTTTGGCTTAGGTAGACTTTTCCTTGGTATATTCATAGCCCCAGCTCGAGGGTGACCCGCTCTTGAGATTTTAAGAACAGAAGAGTCTATGGTTGGGAGGAACGTCTGAGGACTACATCGAGTCGGTGATTTAATTAAAATATAAGTGACTTTTATGTCTCTGATGTTTACTGTGTGTTTACTTATATTATGTTGTAATTGTATATAATTATGCATGGATTACACGTTGTAGAACTACATATTTGTGTTCATATGCAAGGCATTTAGTTATTAATGGTATCAGAGGAAAAAAATTGTGTGGCATGGCCCAGCCTGGGTATCTAGTGATGTTACATTGTGGTATCAAATCCACAAGTTCAACATTGAGCATGTATGGGCTGGAGAATACATATAGATGTTGGAATTGTAGTTGAAAAAGTTCAAAAAATGTCTACAAAGTGTTTGAGAATATTCCTAAGCAGTAGTTAGTGAAATTTCATAAGGAATCTGGGGAAATTGAGCTCAGGGGTCAAAATCCCCAATTTTCACATCAGTTTGAGCATTTTGGGCCTTTAATGGGTCGAATTTTGGACATTACAAAGCAATTGGAGTGAAATGGGGCGAAATTCAGCAAAAGCCCCAATTTTTGAAGTGGAATTCATTGAGTAATTGACACGAAGTGTCAAATTTCAAGTGCAATAATCGAATTGACATGCATAGGGATGAAATTGGCCATAGGAAGCATAATTTTAGAGCTTCTATGGCTACTTGTGCAAAAATTTGGAAATTATGCAATTCTGGAAAAAAAATGAAATTTCGGAAAATTTGGGTATTTTTCCATACAAGACGTCATCAATTATGTGGAGACCACATGGTGGTGATGTAGCAGTGGTGACATGGGCTTCCATGGTGGCAGGTCCATGGTGGGAGGTATAGTGGCGAGGTGGAAGACCACCATGGAAGTATGACAGACCACAGAATCAATCAAAACCGTAGGTGGTATTGCATGTCAGGGAGAGTGGTTTTGAAATATCCCTTAGCGATGTGAAACCAATAAAAGCATGGCACATATCATGGGTAAAAACATTATTTCATCATGAAGTGTCGTTAACCTCTAGGCAACTTCACCATGAAATATTGACCACAGTTGTAGATCTTCTGATCATCTTTGTCGTTAGATTTGGGAGCTAATAGGTCCACGGTGCCAAGGTGGTACGGTCAATAGTGTGAGGTGGTGGGATCAGGCTGGCGTGGGTGTCTCATAGGGAAGGTGGTATTGGGAAACACCATAAGTTGTATCACATGGAAGCAAGGTGGTTTCGCATAAGGATTTTTGTGATGTGAAGCTAGTGGGAGGATGTCACTTATCATAGGAGAAAATCGTTATCGCATGGTGGAGGGTTGTTAACCCTCATGCAAGTTAATGATGTGAAATTATCAATATCCATTGATCATGCTTCGATATTAGTTGTTAGATCTGGGGTGGGGACAAGTTCGCATGCCAAAGGAAAAAGGGGTGTGGGATGGGACTCACTCATTCTCGTGACCAATGAAGGGGCACCACGTGGAAGCTTGACAGATAAGGCGAGACCCTTGTTCCATCCAAGGTCAGAGGTGTGCCAGTTGGGCAGGTGGGACTCATAAAATATTTATATTTTATTAATTCTAAGGCAAGCGCAAAAGAAAAAGAAAGAAGAAAGAGAAGAAGGAAGGAGAAAAAGAGGAAGGAAGGGGCTGACAAGGCAAGGCCAGGGGAGAAATAGTAGACATGGCATCACCTCAGAGTGTTAGGTGGATCTAGAATGCCACATCAACATCCACGTCAATGAAAAACAATGAAATTTGCCAGAAAAATTTAGTGTTTTGCAGGTCATAAACTTGCAGGGCATTTTTGAAGGTCTAAACAGTGTTTTCAGGAGGTCTAATTTTTTAAACTATAAGTGTTGTAGGCACCACATGGAGTCTTTGTACATTAAGTAAAAGAGATTGAGGAGAGATTTCCAATGATCTATTATGTTTTCCAAACATAGCTCATATGATAAAGTTACAGGCTAATCAATGTAGGGTATATTTTCAGTACCAGTCTACTTCCAAAGGGCATAACTCCCTGCTCAAAGTTCATTTTGGGGCACATGAGTAGTCTATGGAAATATCATGAACCATAAAATACATCTATTGAGCTAGATTGAGAATCTGGGTACCTAAAATTGTACAAGATGAGAAGGAAGATTCATGTAGCATGTAGTGCTAAAAGGGGAAAACAATTAAAATTTCAACAGGTTGTAGTTAGCAACCTAGATGATGGATGAAGGTGAAACTTGGTCAGATTTCTCAAAATATAGGCATGAGGAAACCCAATTGTGCTTCTATTAAAATTCCAAAAGATTGGGTGTTTGGAATTAAGTTCACCAGATGAAAGGTGCACAAAGGGGGGAAATGGGTAATATTCATATCCGTATAACTTGTTGCTCGGAAATCATAATGGGACAAAGAAATAGTCATTTGAAAGGTCTTGGATAGAAGAATCTAGACATACACCTAGAAATGTGAATTGAGTAGTGAAATTCATAAGCAATTGGAAATAATAATTATGGTGCACTTAAAAGGAAGAATTGTGCATAATTTCATTGATTTGTTGAATTATTTTGTCTAACAAATCCTATTGCATGCACATTTTGCATAATTAGAGCACAAATAGAATAGAGTAGGATCAAAAGAGAGACTGGAAACATGGAAGACACACAAATAACTTACATCCATGAAGATGAAATCATGAGATTGTATGTCAGCATGGGTAATGCGGGGATAAAATCAAATGGGCATGGAGAAGGAAAATAGGAGAGCATAAATTTGGTAAAGACAATAAAGAGTCTACAAAAATATGTGTTGAGCTATAAAGCTAATAATGAGAGGCTCATGAAAGCTCAAGAGCATCATAATGGCTTCAACATGAAGTTGTTGCAGAGCTTAGAAGGGATAGAGAAAAAGGTGGATAAGGAGATAGATTCAAGTAAGTCAAAGGATCACAGATCTCATGCCAAAAAGGAAGAATATAGGAGTGTTGGTAGGCATCATCATCACTCACCAAGATACTCAGTTATAAGATAATATAGTAGTCCAAGTTTATCTCCTATCAAAAATCACAATATAGGGTCTAGGGTAGATGAACTACAAGGAGAAATGAGGAAGATCAAACCTCTTACCTTTGATGGTGAGCACAAGAAATATGAGGATGCAGAGGCTTGGTTGTTGGAAATGATGAAGTACTTTCAATTGCATAATTATTCCTCATAAGCAAAAGGAAAAATTACAATCTACCAGCTCAAGGGAAAAGAATCAATGTGGTGGGACCAGTTTGTGCAAGTAAAGCACATTGATGAGAAGAACATCATTTGGAGGCAATTCAAAAATCATTTTCAAAAGAAATACTTATCCAAACATTATAATGACAGGAAGATAAAGGGGTTCTTTGAACTCAAGATTAGGAGCATGACCATGGATGAGTATGAGAGAATATTCTTGGAGCTGCTAAGGTATGTTTATTTCATCAAAGATGAGCAAGTAAAGATTCAAAGGTTCTTGAATGGGTTACCTTCAATATTCAGTGATAAGATATAGTATGATGATCCTAAGATATTGGAGGAAGCAATAAAAAGATCCAAGTGCCTTTATGATCAACATATAGGAAGACCAACTTTCCAAAGGGATTAGGAAGACAAGAAGAAAGGAAAGATGGAGAAGAGGAAGAAAGGGCACAAACCACCATTCTTCAGAAATATTTCTCAAGGGAAACCAACTCAAAATGAGCCCATAATGTCAAAAACATTGGCAAAAAGGCCAAGGCAAAAAACTATTAAATGTTGGGGTTGTGAGGGTAAGAGTGAAGATAGTTCAAAATGTACAGCAGGTTGATACAGTTGAGGACATGGGAAGAAGCATGCCAAGGATCTATGTAGACTTCGATAACAAGTGAGCTAAATTTCAGTCTCACATGATTGAAGTGGAAGGTAAGGTCATTGATCAACCTATACCTATTTTAATTAATTCAAGAGTTGGCCATAGTTACATTGATCCTAATTTTGTTGAGAGATTTCATTTGCAAAGAATCAAGCATGGGAAATCTTGGTTGGTTCAATTATCTATAGGAGCTAAGAGAATAATCAAGGAGTTGGTTAAGGATTGTCCAGTGGACATGAATGGACTGAGTACAAAGGTAGATTTGAACATCATACCTTTGGGTTCATATGATTTCCTAATTGGTATAGACTTGTTGGAAAAACATCATGTTGTCCTAGATTGCTACTACAAGGCATGTACTTGTTTGGGTGAAGAAGGAAACATGAAGATAGTTCAGGATATTCCAAGGGTAGTGTCTATCAAAGAGATTTCAGCCCTGCAGCGGAAAATAAGCTTCATAACAAGATGTCAAATTTATGCAACTCATATGGAAGAGGAAACTAAGGACAAAGTGCCAAGTATTGAAGATCATACAATCTTGAAATATTATGAGGATGTATTTAGATAGATACCAGGGTTTCCACCCAAGAGAGATATAGATTTATCCATTAATCTAATGCCTAGATATGCCCCAATGTAAAAGACTCCTTATAGGATGAGTACTCCATAGTTGAAGGAATTGCACATGCAGCTTGAAGAGCTTTTGAAGAAGGGGTATATATTCCCAAGTGTGTCACCTTGGGGTGCCTCGGTGTTATTTGTAAAGAAGAAGGATGGAACCTTGAGGCCATGCATTGATTTCAGGTAGTTGAACAAGGTGAATGTGTAGAATAAGTATCCTCTTCCAAGGATAGATGATATTTTTTACCTTGGGTTGGGCTATAATCAGGTGAGGATTAAAGAGAGAATATTAGCAAGACAACATTTAGAACAAGGTATGGCCATTATGAGTTTACAATGGTGCCATTTGGGTTATCAAATGCCCCAGTTGTCTCCATGTGTTTGATGAATGACATGTTCAGAAATTACTTGGATAATTTTTTCATTGTCTTCTTGGATGACATACTTATCTACACTAAGTCTGAAGAAGAGCATGATCAACACTTGTGGATGGTGCTACGAGTATTAAAGGAGCATCAGTTTTATGCAAATTTGAGCAAGTGTCCATTATATCAGAGGCATATACAATATTTGGGCCATATTATTTTATAGGAAGGGATAGCAGTGGATCCTGATAAGATAAAATCCATTGAAGGATGGCAAACACCAAAGAATGTCTGAGAGGTGAGATCATTCTTAGCACTTGTGGGTTATTACAGAAGATTTATTGAAGGATTTTCGAGAATTTCACATCCAAACACTTATCTACAAAAGAAGGGTGTGAAGTTCAAGTGGAATCCGAATGCAAGGGAAAGTTTCATCACTCAAATAATTTATTGACAAGTGTACCAATCTTGAATATTGTTGATCCAAATGAAGATCTCATTGTGTGCACTGATGCTTGGAAGGAAGGGCTTGGGGGAGTCCTTCACCAAAATGGGCATGTGATATGATATGAATCAAGGAAGTTGAAAGAGCATGAGAGACACTATGTCATTCATGATTTAGAATTGGCAGCCATATTTCATGCCTTGAAGATGTGGAGGCATTATATTATGATAAAAAAAATTGAGTTGAGGACAAACCATAGTGGTCTGAAATATTTGTTTGAACAACCAACTTTGAATGCCAAACAAATCAGATGGCTGGAATTTCTCGGTGAGTATGACTTTGATATAAAGGATGTCAAAGGCAAGGAGAGCAAGGTGGTCGATGCACTCAACAGGAGGGTGCATGAGATGCATGCTACAACCATTAGCATGTATAAATCTTATTTGAAAGATAGAATTTTGGAAGCTACAAAATAAAATCAGCATTATATGGAGACAAAAGAGAAATTACAAGGTAATTCTCAACAAAAAAATTAAAGATTATCAATTAAGAGAGGATACTCTACCTCATGTATGGGGGTAGAGTATATGTGTTTAAATATTAGGAGATAACAAGTATGGTGCTGAGACAAATGCATAATGTACCTTATGTTGGGCACACAAGTTACCAGAAAACCATTGCAATTGTAAAGAGACAATATTTTTGGCCCGATAGGAAGAAAGATATAGTTGAGTATATTGTCATATGTCTAGAATGTCAGAAGTTCAAGGTTGGACACAGACATCCAGCTGGATTGCTACATCCTTCACCCATTCCTGAGTGGAAATTGGAAGTTGTGACAATTGATTTTATCACCAAGATGCCCATAACAATGAAGTAGAAAGATTCCATCATGGTGGTGGTGGATAAGATAACTAAAGTTACTCATTTTATTCCAATAAATATCACTCACAAGGAAACAAACATTGTAGAGATTTATATGAGAGAAATTTCCAGGCTACATGGTGTGCCTAAGGCAATTGTATTTGACAGAGATCCCAAGTTCACTTTGTTATTGGGTAAATCGATAGATGCGGACATGAACTAATCCCCCTAGATCCACTTGGATCTAGAACAAAACGAGATAGAACAAGATGCTTTCCCTAAGTTGTGATCATTGAGTTTACTACCAAAGGAGAAATAGATAACATACCTTATGAATCGCTTCCTTATATCTTTATTTTCCCTGCTTCACTCTGGTGCTTCTATGAGATCATATCTGTAATGACACAAGCCACCAACCAACATGAAAGCAACAATAGTAGAATTCAATGACAACCTAAACATGTGATCAATGAATCATGTAATAAAATGCTAATCATTTTATGGGAAAGAGACGTGCCACCGTATTATATTAATGACAAGTAGAAGATACAACCGAATTGACTTGATGTTGCAAATTCCCTTTTAGTGGTCCTTTGTTCCAACACACACATACACTTGCTCTGAAATCCGCATGAAGATAATCCACAAAATCTTGATGGGCAAATGGTGACCTCAAGCATCACTAGAAACAGGATTCTTCACACAATCTTCAGCCTATTCTTTCATCAATTCTCTACTTAATCTTGCTTAACCTTTTCCATGATAAGCCCATGATTATATAGGAGAAGGTGAAGTGGTTAAAGGGATGAGGATGATCCCACCAAATTAGAGAAACCAGTAGGATCGCAACCATATGGACGCCACCTCACTTTCTAGAAGATTCCCCTTCTAGAAACTTCATGAAACCTCTTTACTCTTTTAGCTTTGGAATGCCGCCGCACTCTGCCTATATAGAAGCCTGCGGAAACCCCGTGGGCCAGCTATAGGGAAGCCTGCGAAAATCATAGATTTCCACACTGTGTACTATATGCAACCTGCAGACCCTTTCTAAAAACCAGTCTTGTAGAGGAGGAAAGAAGTTGCTTTTCTCAGGCAAAAATTCATGTTGGGAAGTTGAACACATGTTTGTGAAATCATCATTAGGGTGACCAAAATAATGTGTAACAGAATGCCCCCAAAGTATGAGGCTGGAACTCATGATAGCTGAAATACTTTGTAAAAATGCATGTGTGTGTTGGGAACAAGGAGCGCACCAATTGGGAACCTGCAAACAATCAAGCATCCACACAATATTATACCATGTCTGAAGTAGGCATTCCCATGTTCAGACTATAAATGATTGAAATCATAAATATAAGTCATGGACACCAATTATACACTGTGAATCCATGTCATCAAGATTCTACATAGCCACCAGGAATACATTGTGGATCTATGTATTGGAAAACTTAGATATAGACATAGCCACGAGACATACAAAGTGGATCTATGTGCCAATTCAAATAAAAAATACTCCATCCCAACCTAGATAAAAAATGATGAGGTCCAGGGTCTTCAATCTCGTCGTCCGTTAGTACGAATCTAGCCATGTGATTACAGGCATCAAAGGAGAACATGGTTAGAAACCTCTTGATTATCGATTGTTAATGAAAACTGTTAATGAGTGCGAGGGAAATCACCATCGATGTCAATGACTCCCAAGGTACAATAGTACAATCCAACGAGTGTGAATAGATGAGTTGAAGTCGAACACTCGATGGAATCTCTCGATCAGGGATCGATGATGTAAATCCACTGTCGAAAGTGAAGAAACCTGCCATTGAGGCATGCAGGCTTTAAGGCACTAAATGATTTCTAAGTCTTGTTCCTGGATAATGAGCTGAGGTTGATAGGAAAAGACTCGTCACAGGAGGGCCTTGATGTATCCCCCATCAAATGACACGAAATAAGTAACAGATTTAGGGTAGAGCAAAGTATGAACATGTTTTGAAACTGACACAAGGAAGGCCGACATGGTAGGAATTGACAATTGCAGACGACCTACTCAATAGAGGGCTTGGTTGAACTTTTCTTGAACATATGAATGGCACGACACTGGTCTTAGCAGCATTGACTCAAAGACGGCCTAAGATATGAACTTGCAGAAAGTCAGACGAGAGACAAATGGATTTCCCAACCCGAATTCAAATGATGAAGGGGGTGTTGTGTTCAAGAGCGACTCTTACTACCACTAACACAAATACAAAGACACATCTCTTTCCCAAATTCCCCCCCACCATTTATGGCGAGTACCTCTTTATTTTTATGCAAGATTGAGGAGGATAACATATGTTTGTTGATGTAAACTCATCCTTCGGACGAGTCCCTTGGAGTATGTTTAACGAACCCTAAGAAGGAGTGGTTCGGTCCTGTGTGGGTCTTTCAATGTTTGTTTAATGAGTCCAAAAATAGAAAACTCAAGGGTTTTTCATATTTTGAGAGTCTGAAAAACACTTAAAGAGAACTCTCCCAGTTCCTTTTTCATAAAGTAGTTCGATAGGACCAAAAAAGTGATAAACTATCCCCCATCAAACATTTTCTTCAAATACTTTTACGAGCATGAAAAGAATAAGGTCGCTCGGTAAGATTTTCATTTTTATAGAGTGCGAAAAGAGCTTAAAGGTTACTCCGTAAGTTTCATTGTTTTCGTGTTACCATGACGAGTACGAAAAGATGACAGAAGTATACTCGGTTACGTTATCATCGATTTTCAAGCACGAGAACGAACAAAGACTAAGCTCAAGGTTTTTCTAAAAAACCCTAAAAAGTAATCGTACACGCGACGAAAAAGAAAACAAATCGCAAAAACTGTCCATACTTCATTGTTCGGAACCCTAGTCTTCCCATCTGCGAGAAAAAAAACACTCACGAGACCATTAGGCTAGTAGGTTTTTGAGAAAATATATTTAAATGATATAAAATATTTTTAGAAAAAGTAAAAAATGAGATAAATAGGGGTAAGAACTCATTTTCACTATTTCATTTGTATTTGGTCAAAAAATTGTCTAAGAGCCCTTTTTTCACCTCATATTTCGGCGGTCGATTGCGGGGAGCATAGGTGATCATTCGGTGAAAGTTTTGCGTGAAAACAATGAGTACCTTGTCTTCTTCCTTTTCAATGGTTTAAAATTCATTTCAATCGGTTAAAAGATGATTTTTTGGGTGAATTTTTGGGTCGTAGGCGTGCGTTGGGGCCGCCGCAGGTGCCCTATATTGGGGCCTGTGGAAATCAAGGATTTCTACAGGCACCCAATGGTTCACCTGCAAAAACCCTACGCTGTAACTGAAGCCCAGTTGCGGCGGCCGAAAACCCAAAAAGAAAATTATGCGTTGGACCAAAAAGAATTCCAAAAAATGATGATTGAAGGTGCTAACTTCTTTCTTTCATCTCCATGCAGGTATTTTGATTGCAAAAATTTTGGAGTGGAGAGAAAGAGAGCATGAAGATGATAATGCAATGGCTTTGAATGATCCGGGCACCATAAATTCCCTACGACAGTGTGGTTTGTTAAAGTTCTTCAAGATCCAGGCTATGAGAGCCCAACTGAGACTGTTGGAATATTTGGTCCATATGTGAGACATGGACCAACAAGTATTTCATGTGGGTGTTCATGTGCTTTCCTTGGACATCGAAGATATTTACTTCTTGATGGGGCTATCCCATCGTGGGGTGCAAGTGACCTTAACAAGAGGTCAAGGTGGTGGTTTGTTGATGAGTGAATACATCAGACGCTATTGTGAACCTGAGGTCGAGCGGTGCAAGGGTAAAGTGGCTATCAGAGGGGTTCGTGATCTGACTCTCAGAACCATTCTTTTCACCATTACACAGATGGAAGGGAGTGCTTCTCCACACATGGCTCTTTAGAGATACTTTCAGTATGTCGTGGAATGCACAGAACCTCGTGTGTTCAACTAGTGCGATGGCCTCCTCTGTAGTATGAAAATCTAGTTGACCAAGAGCAAGAACGGGGAGCTGAAGTAGTTTGGGTATAGATCCATTTTGGTATATTTCTTCCTGGAAAGATTCCCTCACTTACGCCTATAGGTAGATTGGAATATACTAGCGCCACGAGATCTGCGGATGAAGCGGTGGTGTGATCTCATGTCCCGACATGTAGCGGGCTCCATTATTAAATACAATGATACATTTTTTGATTGGTTGGAGCCCCAGATATTGATGATCGATGAATATGCGTATGTCAGGCTGGATTTTCACAATGATCCTGACTTGGTGCTGCCTAAGGGTTCTTAGTGGGGGGACCTAGGTAAGAAAAACATTTTTCTTTTATGGTGTTTTTGTAAAAAATTTCAAAATATTAAACATTTTTTTATGTTTTCAATCCAATGACTAATCAAAATATCTTGACCATGCAGATGTAGGGCCATTCCGTTCCCTGAGTACATCCCCTATCCAGAGGCAAGGTGAAGCAACGATAGTAGCAGGATGGGATGCGAATGATTATGAAGCAATCAAACCGAATCTGGAGGGTTTGACTGCAGGCATCCCAGATATGTCGATCGACGAGGTTCCAAGGCATTTCCAACGCCATACCGTAGGTGTGTTTGGTCCACTGAGATGATTTCTCAGTAGGGTAGCACGAGAAGTAGTGTGTTACTGTGAGCAACATCCATGATGCCATTTTGTAGAAGCTATGAGCTTCATATTTTGATATTTTGGTCTTCG
>JZKD02S2127064.1:38404-54878 GCA_000966675.3 Picea glauca
ATGGTTAATTCCTACAAATGCGGGGGGGACTAAGGAACATAAATGCTTAGGGAAGCCAAACATTGGAATGGATTTGATTGGAGAGGAGGTTACTCTATTCTAGGCTTTTAGCCTCTTTGGCCATTTTGTCAGCCTCCGTATTTTGTTTTCGGAGAACTTGGAAAAAACTCAGACGCACAAATCTTTTCTTTAGAGAATTTATAACCGCTGATATGCTTTTGAGCGGAACTTTTGTCGAATTGGATATCCCTCTCAATTCTTTGATGACAATTTCGGAATCGCCCAAGACTATTAGAGCCTGTATGTGCCGATCTTGGGCAAGCTTGAGTCCCATGTAAGTTGCTAGGAATTATGCTTTGTTGTTTGTTGTTTTTCCAAGACCCCAAGAATAATCGATTAACTTATTTCCCTCGGAATCATAGATGACCCCCCCCGCACCTGCCACCCCTGGGTTTCCAGTTGCTGCACCATCAAAGAAAAGAAGGTGGGAATGTTACTGGCTCTGCCAGGCTCAGAAGCTACTATCGTCGAGGCGCAATTGCCAATCTGATTGGCTGGAGGCTTGTACTTGGGATGTTGCTTTGTTCTTCATTGGTCCTTGGATATAATTAACCCAACCTTCTTCACTTGAATCCAAGATACCCGGGGGATCAAGATCTGTTTCTTTATTTCTGAAAACTTCATAAGTTATACCACATATCTTTGCAAAGGAGCGGCTGACTGAGGGAGACTTGCCACGAAAGATAGCCTGGTTACGAGCTAGCCATATCTCCCAAGTGACAAATTTAAGGATTTGTTTCCAAAGGAGGGTGAAACCCTTTTTATTTTTGAAACTGCCAGAATATCTTTGTTTCCAATGACTAAGAAGAGTGGTCCAGATGTCGGGAAGGGGGGAGATGTTTGATAGAGGAAGGTATATAAGGCTCCAGAGTTGAAGGGCGAAGTTGCATTCTAGGAAGAGATGGGTTATGGTTTTGGAGGATTCAAGACAGAGGGGACATCTGGAGGGCCCCTGAATGCCCTGCTTTAATAAGTTTTCAACAGTTAAAATTTTACCATGAGCGAGAAGCCAAAAGAAGGCATTGACTTTGGGAAGTGAGGGTCCATACCAGATTTCCTTCCAGATCTTGGAGGTGGGGAGTCCAGGGAGATTCGAGAGAATATGAGAATATCCCTCTTTGATAGAAAAGGGTTTTCCTCCCTAGCTACGGGAATCTGCAGTAAAACAGTTGAGGGGTGCACAACCAACCAGATTATTAAAGAGAACATGAAGAAGGGGGGTGAGATTCTCAGGGAGGTTGGGAGGTTTCCAACTAACCCAGTCCCCTTCATTATTCCAGAGGCTTAAGTCTTGTAGTTTAGTTAGATCATTCATGTAGCACCAGTTTTTAAGAGGGTGTAAGATCTCTAGAGATTTTAAAGGCTCATGATTGAGGATTATATCCATCCATATATTTATTGTCTCTCCATTGCTGGGAGCCAAAGAGAGTTTTACTTGAATTAGAGAAACTGCATTTTTTAGAAGACGCCAAATTGGGGAGCCTGTGGTAGTAGGCAAAGGTTCCTCTAGACATCTTAGTCTAGGAGATTGGAAGTACTTTTCCACTAATGCTTTCTTCCAACAATCTGAGTTTCCTGTTACAAGTCGCCATGCTAGCTTTGCTCCCATAGATATGTTCATAATAGTTGGATCTTTGATCGCTAGCCCACCCTTGTTATAAAGTTGACATACTTGCTTCCAATTAATTAGATGGAATTTCTTTGTATTTGTTTTGCCCCCTGCCCACAAAAAACTTCTTAAGGATTTGCCAATTTTCTCTAGAATGCTTTTAGGAGCTAGGAGTCCTGAGCATTGAAAGATCGAAAGAGAGGAGAGCACTGATTTGATTAAGACTATTTTACCTGCAGGGTTGAGACATTGGCCTCCCCAGCTTTGAATCCTTGATGTAATTTTGTCAACTATTTCGAACCAAACTGAAGAGTTGTATCTACTAAGGAAAATAGGCATACCCAGATACTTGAAGTGATTCCAAGAGGTGATTATGGGAAAGCCAAAGATTCTTGCTATCTGTTCCTTTATGTGCCATCCATAAATCTTGCATTTGAGAAGGTTTAACTTACCTCCGGAGACTACAAGGAAGGAGTTGAGGGTCTTTTGGAAACGAGTGGCAATGCACACTGTGGCTTCCCCAAGCAGAAGAGTGTCATCAGTGAATTGAGAGCTATTTATTTCCTTGACTCCTCTTGCTATGCGTAGGCCTGGGAGTTTCCCATTTCTCCTTTCCACTTCTAGTTTGCGACTGAGGGAATTTTCTAGAAGTATGTAGAGAGAGGGGGATAGAGGGAAACCCTGTCGGAGACCTCTGCTTGCTTTGAAGAACTTTGTTGGGTGCCCATTGAGGAGAGGGAAGATCCAAGGGTTACTGATGCAAGCTTTGGTCCAACTGATGGAGTTCTCTGAGAAGATGTAAGCCTATAGAACTGAGAGGAGGAAGTTATGTTTTACCCTATCAAAGGCGTTTGCCATGTCTATCTTGATGACCATTCCAAGGCTTTTGATTTTTTTGCTTGAATGTATTGCTTCCTGTACCAAGATGATATTATCCGTTATTTGTTTGTCTCTGAGGAAGCCAGTCTGATTTTCTGAGATTAGCTTAGCAAGTAGGGGGTTGAGACGATTTGCAATAATCTTGGTGAGGATTTTGTAGGAGGAGTTGCAAAGAGAGATTGGGCGGAAACAAGTGAAATTTGAGGGATTAGAATCTTTGGGGATGAGTGCAAGAAACATGGAATTTGTGGAGCCTCCTACTTTTTTCTTTCGTAGAGTGTAATTTAGCATTTTCCTCAGATCCTTTTTGATAACATCCCAAAAATGCCGAAAAAATCTGATTGGAAAACCGTCAGGCCCTGGCGCTTTGTCGGGATCAAGGCTCTAGATGGCTTTACAAATTTCTTCCTCAGTTATTTCTTGAGTAAGCTGGATGTTTTCTTCATTGGTGACCAGGCTGGGAATATTTTCCAGCAACTTTTTGTTTTCCTCTTGCGCTGTGTCCTCTATTGGTTGCTGATAAAGATCACTAAAGTGGTGATAGGCTTCCTCTTTTATCTCTTCATTTGAGTCAATTTGCTGACCTGTGCTTGAGGTAATTGTTGTCACTATATTCTTTTTCCTTCAGGATTGTGCCTGTTTGTGGAAGAAGGACGTGTTAGAATCTCCATCCTTTATCTAGAGAGTCCTGGATTTCAACCTCTAGTGCTCTTCCTCTTTGCGAAGCGTGGTCTGGAGGTGTTGTTGTGCTTCTTTCTCTTGGTTTACTAGATCTTCTATCACCGGGTCTGTTTTGATTTGCTTCTGAATTTGTCTAAGTTGCTCCAGTCTGTCCTGCTTCTCTTTGTGGGGGGTTGAGTAGGACTCTTTTGCCCAGTCTTTAAGCGCTAGCTTGATTGTTTTTATCTTGCTTTCCCAGACAAAATTGGGGGATCCAGAAAAGGAAGCATTCCAGGATGCAACGACAAGTAAGGGGATGTCTGAGTTTTCAAGCCACAATTGGTTGAACCATAATGGAAGGGGACCCAAGTTCTGGGAGGGGCGAAAGGAGAGAATGATGGGTTTGTGATCAGAGATGGTTGAGGGAAGGATTTGGGAGGAGATGTCTAGGGGTGAGAGAAGAAAATTACTGTTGATAAGGAATCGGTCCAGGCAGGAAGCATTGTGTTGGAGATCTACTCTTCTATTATTCCAGGTGTAATGTCCTTTGATTGGTTTAATATCTTGCATATCCCAGTCTGAAATAAGATCAACCAGGTTTCTCGAGAATGGATATCTGACTTTACTTCCTCCTTTTTTCTCCCCTTGGCTGAGGTGAGTGTTTATATCACCTCCAATTATGCAGGTGGCAAGATCCACTGTATTTCGAAGATTTGAAAGGGAGGCCCAGGTTGCCAGCTTATCTTTATAGCAGTTTGGCATATAACTATTCATCACCGTAATAATGTTGTTGTCATATTTATTTTTTAAGGTTGTAAGAATCGAATTTTGAGTTTCAGAAGTTACCTCAGAGGTCCAGATTTGCTCGTTCCAAATCGTTGCTCTACCTCCGGAAGCTCCCTGAGATCTGACTGCTATTCCACTAATGGTTTTGTAAATTTTTCTTGTTGCTTCCATTTTTGTTTCTTGGAGGAGAATGATCGAAGGATTGACCATTCCTTTCAGATATTTTAGAGCCTAGGCTTTTAGTTTACTACCGAAACCCCTACAATTCCAAGAGAGAATTATCATTGGGGGGGGTTTGGGGGAACTCGATTGCTTGGGCCCGAGTGTTCCTTTCCTTTGGCTCCCGATTTTCATGTTGACATATGAATGCTGTGTTCTATAGATTGTTGTCTTCCTTGCGATTTTTCTTTGGCTGCTGCTTCTTCTCTAGCCTCTTTGTTAGACTGACGTCTTGTTTTCTTGGGTTTCTCTGGCAGAAGTTCTCCTTCTTCTCTCTCTTACAGGTTAAGCACTTGCAAGTTTGAGCTAGAGGCTTCTTGTAACACTGGTGGATCTAAATCTTCCATAGAGGGATCCTCTGTATTTGTTTCAGGAGAGTTGTCGATGAGGGTAGGGTCAAGGGGTTGGGGAGGGAGAGTTGATGGAGAGGGGTTCTGATTAGGAGAGGGCTCACTGAGGATTTCAAAGGATTTGCTGCTTGGAGGAGGAATGCTGTGCGATGTGGGGGTCTTTTTGGGGGGAAGTTTTGTGGCTTGGCCTTGCTTTGTCGCTGCTAGGGGTTGGGGATCTGAAAGTCCTGCACGAGGTCCATTGTTTTTTCCATTAGGGTATTTTTTGCGAACTTGTTGCCAACCATCTTCCTGGGGTGGGGTTTCGATTTCTGTGGGTTGTTTGTTGCTTGAGCTGTTTTTTGCAAAGTGGCCGTACTCATGACAAGAGTTACACTTGAATGGTAGTTGTTCATAGTCAACTTTTTGGATATGGATCCAATCATCTAACTTCAGTTTTATTGCTTCTGGGATCACTTTTTCTAGATCTACTTCTACACAAATTCGTGTGCAGGAATATAGGCTGGATTTGGGTTCCGCACTATCAATGTATTTCCCAAGAGAACCTCCTATGCTCTTTAGAAATTCGTCTCCCTAGCAGTGAAAGGGAAGATGCGGGAGCCGTACCCAAACTGGGACTGCTGAGGGGATGCCATTCTCAGGATTAAAATCCGGTGTCCAGCTGTTTAAATAGAGTCCTCTGGGACCAAAGAAGTAAGGTCCATTTCTGAAAATTAAATATCTATCTGTTTTAAGTTCAAAATAGAAAATGTAGAAACCCTTACTATAGAAGAAGTGATTCATCCTTCCTTGAACCAGCGGATGCCAGTTCCGTTCAATCCAAAGATCTATTTGATGTGGGGAAGGCCAAAGGCCCATAAATTGTCCAACTAGGGCTCGCGAAGCAAATGAAAGAGATTTCTGTGTCGCTGTCGTGTTGGGGATTGAGATCTCAGGAATGGTCCAGTTTCTTTACAAAATGAGAGGTGCTTGGTCGTGTCGGGGGGGGGGAGGTAGTGAGTCAAAAAGGGCTTTGAAAGCTGCCACTTCTTCTAAAAAATCAGGAGGATCCGGATTCGAGACTGCTATTCCGAGTCCAAGGGGCGGAAGGGGGGCGAGGATCGGCTGGAAAAGAAGGGGAGCTAGTGAGAGGAAGCCGAAGGGCGGCCAGGAGAGCCTAGGGGCGACCAGGGAGTCACGTTAGAAAATTCTTTATCTTCATTTTCAGAAAAAAATGAAATTTTACACTTATTATATTATTTTTATTAGTTTTTCACCTAATAATTTATTATCTTCTTTATTCTTCTCCCACATAATCTCAATGGCTAATATATTTCTTTATCATTCTTTTTTCACTCCTCTCCGTAATCCCCTCTTATTATATTCTATTTATTAGTTCCCCCCCAACAATTTATTATTTTCTTTATCCTTCTACCATCTAATCTCAACGACTAATTTATTTCTTTATCATTCTTTTTTTCCTCTCTATAATCTTCTTTCCTCTCTTCAATGGTCACTTACTAATCCTCATCTTTAAATACAAACCACATGACAAAGTGTCCTCAGGCAGGTGTTCTCTTACATTGATGTTTTATTCACTAAAACATTTTTTCATTAAAGTCCTAAGTTAATTATTTTGGATCACAATTTCTAACAATCCCTCCTTTGATCCAAAATTTCTTTGGAGAGGATACCAAGCTCAGTTTTGAACTTAGTGAATTTAATCCTTCCAAGAGATTTAGTAAAGATATCATCTGTTTGATCCTCTGTTGGACGATAATTTGGCTTGATGATTTCCTTGATGACAAGAGTTCGAATGTAATGGTACAAGTCCAAAATATTTTGTTCCTTGAAGATATCGAAGTACCCTTTTTTCTACATTCCGATGACTCTCTCAGATCTTGCATATACCTAGAAAGGACGTTGACTACAAAAGCTAAATCCAGATGAGTATTTGTTAGATAGATTAAATTTCTAATTAACTGTCGATACCTGGTATTGCTGACAAGTTCCCCCCCTTCAAACTTAGAAATTTTAAAGTTTTGCTCCATAGGGGTGATGGCTGGTTTGCAATCCTCCATTCCAAACTTCTTCAATAATTCAGAAACATACTTAGTTTGAGAAATAAATATGATTTTTTCTCTTTGCATAACTTCAACTCCAAGATAGTAGTGAAATAATCCCAAATATGTCATTTCAAAACCTATTAGAAGTTCTTTGTTTACCTGAGATAAATGATCATTGTTATTATCTGTTATGAGCAAATAATCAACATACATTACCAAAATGATCAAGTTTTTTCCTTGAATTTGAACATACGAAGTGTCATCTAACTCATTTCAGATAAAACCATCTTTAGATAGGCATCCATTTTAGCATACCAAGTTCTAAGTGTCTGTTTTAACCCATACAATGCCTTAACCAATTTTCACACTTTCTTTTCTTTCCCTGGAACTTCAAAACATGAGGTTGAGTCATATATATGTCCTTCTGTAGATCACCATTTAGAAAGACACTTTTCACATCCATTTGGTTCACTTTCCATCCATTTTGTGCAACCAAAGCTAGCACGACCCTGATAGTATTCCACTTAGTTGTTGGAGTGAAGGTTTCTTCATAATCAATCCCTTCTTTCTGAAGAAACCCCTTTGCGACCAATCCATCCTCGTACTTATCAATTTCACCATTTGCTTTATATTTTATTCTGTAAACCCACTTATACCATCCAAAGAACTATTATCAATGCTAACTTGAGTTTAATCTTCTAAGTTAACTTGTGAAGAATTTGTTGATTCTTCATTCTCCACCTTTTTTTCTAATGTCCAATCCGTTTCAAACCATTGATTATCCCTTGATTTATTTAAGTGTTTCAACCTTCGTTGTTCCTTACTCACTTTTTTCTCTAATTGACTAACTAGTTTCTCAATTTGTTTTGCACTTAGACTTTCTGTTTCATAAATAAAAACATCCCCGTTGACAATAATTTTTCCACCTAATAAAAGCCGATAGCCCATTTTCTGTTTAGAATACCCAACTAGAATGCATTTCATACTCTTGGAAGCTAACTTTGTTTGTTTTTCTTTTGGAATAAGTGCATAGCAAACTGAGCCAAAAATTCTAAGATGTTTAATCATAGGCTTAAATCCTTACCATGCTTCAAAAGGAGTAATTCCATATAAAAATGAAGAGAGATACTGATTTCTCAAGTAAAAATATGTATGTACTGCCTCATCCCAATAACTTGAACTTAACCTTTTGAAGAATAACATTGCTCTAGCCATGCCCAATAATGTTTGATTCATTCGTTCAATTTCTCCATTTTGTTGTGGAGTATAGGAGTTAGTCAATTCCCTCCTAATTCCTTTTTCCTGGCATTATGATGAAATTCATTTGAAATGAATTCTCCTCCATTATCCGTATGCAAAGTAGCAATTTTCTCCCTAGTTGCATTTTCAACTAAATTTTGAAAAAACTAAAACTGTGTGAATGCCTCTAATTTTTCTTTAAAAAAATACACCCAAACCACCTTGCTGAAGTAATCATTGAATAGTAAAAAATAATTACATCTTCCAAGTGAAGTGTCCAAAGGTCCACAAATATCATCGTGAATAAGTTGTAACCTCCTACTTGCTCTCCAAGTACTTGTGGGAAATACTAACCTTCTCTATTTTCCACAAATGCAAGCTTGACATCTTGCATTTTCTTTCTGAAATGTTGGGAGTCCCTTAACCATTCCTTGTTGTTGAACCTGAATAAGACTATCAACATTCAAGTTTCCAAAATGAACATGCCACAATCAAATGGGTGTAATACTGGTCTCAACTAATCCTACAAATTTTTTCATTCTTGGAATGACCGTGCCTTTCATTCTAAGAATTTTCTAGTCCTCATAACCCATCATCACCGTTTTATAATTATCCTTGATTTATTTGATTTTAATTATCCCATCTTCAATTACTGTTTGATGCCCTGACTGGTGAATCAAAATCAAATACAACAAAGTCTTCTTAAACAAGGGAACATACCAAACATTAGAGATTATACTTTCCCCAATTCTTGGTAAAAACACCTTTACTAAACCTTTTCCCTGTGGTATGTGAGTGGTGTCATCTGCTAGAAAGACTAAAATCAAATGACAATCCTGATAATTCCAAAATACATATTTCTTGTAAGTCATGTGTTGAGTGGAACCTATATCCATGATCCATGCATCCTCAAAATCACTTCTGAAAGAGTAACTTGTTTGAACTTTGTTTGTTGTTTCTGTTTGTTGAAGTGATGCAAAATCATATTCACAATTCTCATTTTCTTATGTATTTTCATATTGTCTTGAAGAAGAATCTTTCTGTTTAGCTATCTTGTCATAAGGAATGCGACAATCTGAGGCATAATGTCCAATCTTATTACAATGGAAACAAGTTACTATTTTCTTGCTTCTTCCTCTTCCATTTTATTATGAATGGTGACGTTCCTCCTCTTTGGAATCTTTCTTAGTCCAAGTCATTACCTATGATTCTTCCTCATCCTCTTCCCGTTCATCTTCCTCGATCTTGACCACGACCTCGATTTAAATACTGAGATGAATTATATTGATGTTCATTCCCTTTATGCTCATTTCCCTTGGTAGAAGAAACACCTTTTTCAGTATTTCTCTTGCTTGTTCTTGCAAACAATATATTATTCCCTGATTGTTGTGTCTTACCAAAAGTTTTATCATGATAAGCTAGTAGCTCACTAAGTTGATCAAAAGTTATATTCTCCAACTTATCTTTCATTTTCATCCTTTTACTTAAATTTTTAACATTACCATTAATTGTTTTAGGATGTTTGAGAGTGGTTCCAACCTCATTGGACTTCATATGGAGAAAGTAGAATTTTAGGTCCCATTCAAAATTTAGCAGACTTAACAGTTTTCAGGATTTCAAGATTGGCAAGATTGCAATGTTTCCACTGGATTCTATCATGTATGAGGGTATGGAATTGACATTTAATCAAGAGAGCCAAGCCCTTTATGTACCTTGATGTTGGTGATTGTTGAGCTCTTTTTTCACGAGTACGACCCCGATAAAAATGTACCCTTCACTCAAGTATAAACTCTTCTATTGAACTCTTCTCTTTGTTGTCCTGTTTGGTGACTTAGTAGTGTATGTGCACACCAACCTCTGTCTTATATACAAGCAGAGAGAATAGTGGTTGAAGGGAAAGACAAATATGTGAGATGTGTTTTATGATGATATGGGTTTGAACAACAGTGTTGAGTTGGCATTAGCCAATTTGCATCTTAATGAACTAGTGCTAGAGCCAGTCACTTTTGATGATGGTGATCCTCTTGAGGGGTCATCCTACAAAGTCCACATCAACAAATGCACATATTGCATTAGATATAGGGGAGGAGCAGGTGGATGGAGGAGAGAGCAGTGGTAGTGATGCCAATCTTGATGATTATGACATGGAGGACTACTGACAGTCACGACTCATGAGCTATGATATTATTCCATATACGGTTCTAGTATCCACCCTAAGGCTATTTTGTATTTTTCATTGGAATTCCCACCTATAGTATCAGTAACTCTAACTTAGTATGTTATTTGATGTTGTAGAGGCCATTTAGAGCCTCCTTGATTATGTATTTATGTTCCGATCTCTAGATATGTATTGCACTGTGTCATTTTGATCTATTCATGAGTAGACTTTGGATATGTTGTCTCTAAATCTTTGGAAACATGATTTGAAATCTTAAAAATATATTTTTTTCGTTAAAAGTTAAATATTTTATGTATTTTTTAAAAAACTGGTTTGACCGGTTCATTACCGGTTCCGGTTCCGGTTTAGGTTGGACCCTCGACTTGTTTCGGTTTTTAAAACTATGGTTACAAGTGCAGTTACACCTTCTAGCACCAAAAAATGGAATAATATGCACCTTATATCTCCAAAATACAAAAACTACCTTATATTGCCAAAAGTGAATGCACCTTATAACACCAAAAATATGCACCACCAATTAATGTTTGTAGGATTGTTTGTGAACATGGTTGGAAACTACACCAATTGTGAGTTTTGTGTAACTGCAATTCAAAAAATTGTGATATATATTTTTCAGGCCTGCTCACTAACCAATTGCAAAACATCATATCTAAAATCTTGTCATCCTTAAAATTTGTTTTCCAAGCCTATAATTTTATACCTCTAAATTGCAAGTTCCTACTTGTGTGATTTCAAGTCAGAATTACACAGTGATACCCCTGCAACATACATTTCCAGTAGATCTCAGCATGGAGATGATTTGAAATCAACATGGGATGCTTATCCACCTATCAACATTGTTTTTCAACATTTTTCAAATTTTCAAGTTTTCAAGCATTTATGTAGCTACAGTTCAATAACAATCAACAGATTTGGGTCAGCTCTTATAGTTTGTAGCAACAACATCATTATTTCTTCAATTGTATCTGTGTTCTTTAGGTCATCTTCATATTTCTCATCAAAGATTCTTTAGAATCATCAAAAATCAACATTCTTCATCAAGCATGAGAACTTTCTTACAGAATATGCAACCAAAGTATTTTCCTCTCCTATCAACACACATCAAGCGAGCCATAATTCAAAAAATGTCCTTCAGATCATTATCATACATCCAAAGAGGCAAAGTTGGGTAAGCAATTTCTTTCTCTAACTTGGGAATTCCTGCACCTAAAAAATCTTGAAGCTTTATGTATTCACTTCCTTACACTTCATCTCCACATTTCATATTTTATTGACCATCCATCATCATCCATTTCTCTGTGGCATTCATGACCTTGGAAGCCAAACAAATCCTTTCCACTTGACACTACTTCCTATGTATCTTTGTTGCATGAGGTCATGCAATGACTTATGCATAGGGGAGATGTTGGGATTCAAAATTGACATGTTTTATGATGCCATCAACCATTCTTTCACCTACTTTTCCCTTCCATCTCTATTCACTTCATTAACCATATTCCCGTAATTGTCCATTTTCACCCTACACAAGCTTCACATGCCATATGTATATAAAATGGTCAATTTCCCATGTTTAGATGATTACTTAGAGTAGATATCATGTTTTCTAACTTGTGAAATTTTGTAGCTGTTAGCAGTTTTGCAGAATGTTGACAATTTTGCAGGTGATTGACAATTCTGATAGTCAAACTTTCCACATCATTTATGACCAGATGAAAATGAATCTAAAAAATATAAAATATGGGTTTTGTGCAGAATGAGGTTATTTAGGTGAACCTTGTGGAAAATCTGTAAAAAGTACAAAACAAAGAGTGTATGGTTGATATTTCAAAAGACTAGTCATTCTAGCTCGAAATTCTAAGGCTAAGTGGTTTTTACCAAGTTGCTCATACCCATGAATTTGGGCATATGGATCTCATGAAATATTTTGTGTTATAATATTCAAATTATCTTAGATCAAATACAAGATTTGGTGGAGGAGATCCACATGTTTAGGATCTAGGATTTGTTGCTTATGAGATCCACTTGTTTAATATCTGATCTCATCTCGATATGTATAAATATGAGAGGATATCATAGCTTCATAGTGAAGGAGTTCATAGTTCAGAAGTTGAGGAGTGAGAGCATATAATTTCATATTGAAGAGAAGGATCCTTGTAATCATTTTGATGTTGGAATAAAGAGCTTGTTGTTGCACATCAAGAGTTCTCTTATGTAGTCCTCCTTGGTAGTATATGCCAAGAGAAACATGGCCCCCTCTCTCTAGTGTACACTGCACAATTTGTTTTATTTCAATTATGTGATTTGTATTTCAATCGTGTGAATTTATTTTAGTTGTGCCATGGAACCAGAATGGTAAAATCTATGGGACTAAGGGGAATTTATTTTAGTTGTGTGAGTTATTTCAGTTCAATCATTCTATTTGGTACAATAAAGTTTAATCACCCAATCATTCACTGACAGACCCAAATGGTGAAATTTGTAGGCCATGCAATCAAAATGATAAAATCTGTGGAAATAATGGTTAAAATTAAGGAGTGATTAATATCATTACTGTGATCATAGTGTTAAGATTGCTTTAGTATGTTTGATTCGGATTGCTTACCTTAGAGTTAGTGGCCTAATCTTGCATATATTTTGTCGGCATCTCACAAGCTTATGAGCTCCCTGGTTGATAGTTTAATGTAAAGCAGTTTAAGTAATTGAATTGCCTGACACCCTCATTGCTACAAATACTGAGCATAAATCTAGAAACGCCCATAGTCATTACATCAACTTGATCAATTAAAACTCCACTATTGATTGATTTGACAAATTCCATAGGGTTACATGTAATCAATTCCACACATTTCATAGATTGTTGTTGACAGGTTGCACCAAGGATTATTTCACAAGATTGTTGCAAAACATAGTCGAGGTATCATAGCAATATGGGCCGAAATATGAACAAAGTTGAGCCAAATAACATTGATTCCTTGTCTAC
This sequence comes from Picea glauca, assembly GCA_000966675.3. Lineage (NCBI taxonomy): Eukaryota > Viridiplantae > Streptophyta > Pinopsida > Pinales > Pinaceae > Picea > Picea glauca. Next base: position 51,411 of record JZKD02S2127064.1, read on the forward strand.
TTATCCATAGGCATTGGTAATCTTTTTCAGGGATGGGTGGCTGAATTTCTTCAAGCAGTTTCAAGGTCATGATCCCATGTTAACACTGGATTTCACAAATTCATTTGAGGATGATCATGTTGAGGTCTGACGACTCATAATTGAGATCACAGAGACCCACATTGCAAGAGAAACTAGACTACCCAAAAATGGCGAAAGATGGTCCAAAAACATCCATCTTCCACCAAGTAGTTGGGGCTAGCTTTTAATATTTGGGGTTAGGGTTAACGACTTCAGGAAAGGAGTCTCAAGAGGATTTCTTATTTCCACATGGAAAGAAGTTTCCCTCCACTTGCAAAATATCATAACCTATGAAGGAAGATTCAACATGGTTTACTATTATCACATTAGACTTATGCTTCATTTGAAGAATCAACAACACATCAATATTCTTTTCTTCCTTCTAAAAAGCATCTCAAATATGGCCACCATAGCCGAGAGAAGATTAGAACCTAAAAACAATTTATACCATCATGGTTTGGTGAAGATGTTTATCTTAAGTGAGATAAGAGAAAGAGGGTGGGATTGGAATATGTTCATGGAAGACAAAGTCATCAACATGAATCCAAGAGCAAGATTTTTATCACCTTTTGTGCATCATAACCTCAACATTAAATAAAGGAAATAGTTCAACCATTGAGGATTTTATGACAGGATCAAGATCAAGATCATAAAGAGATGAAATCCATCCTAGAAGGACAATAAGTATTACCAGAGCTTCCATTGCATTAAAATAAGATCATCATAAGGAGGTTGAAATTCTAAACAACAAAGGAAAGACACTAATGCCTAAATTTTCTAAATTGGAATCAAATTCATTTGGAGGAAATGAAACATTGTCACCTGAAGATAAAATAGATGAAGATGTTGATGCTCATATGATGGAACCTGTAGAAACCAACATCCAAGAGGGAGTGGCACATGCATCATCCAACAAAGAAAAGTGCAAACAAAAAGGTAAGCATAAAATGCCTCTAGCCTACAACTCTCAATTGTTAAGAAAACCTTCATATCCCAGATTGCTCAAAACAATTGATAGGCTTCAATTACAAAACTCAAAGCTGAAACAAAAACTTGTTGAGTATGAGACAAATGCTTCTAATATAAATGTTCTTTTATAAGCTATTGATTCTAAAACACCTTTAATATCAGTTGAGGATAGTGACCATGTGGTTGATGGGAAAGATAAGCATAATGAAATGGAAAATAATGGGCATAATATTTCAGAAGAACATAGAAGTACAATTGTTTTTAGGATCCCCAGGATATATCAATAGAACATTGTGAAGAAGATTCAATTGTAGACCATGATGAGAATGCCTCAGAGGAGGAAGAGTAGTCAAAAGCCAAAACAAAGGATATACTTTCTTGTGTAGGAAAATTCATCAATTTCATCCTTGATGACATAATGGTGAACACTTATATGCATTATTTAAAATGAAACCTGATATTCCAAAATGGAGAAATAAGGATGGATGGTTTGACTTGGGAGTCATTGGCAAGGAGAGCCATCGACAATCCATTGAGAGGTTGAAGGAAAAATGGTTAAAGATGTATATTGATCATGGAACTAAATGGAAGAACAAGATTAGAGACTACAAAGAACAATAGGCCCATGGCCAAGGTCAAGTTTAGCAGGTGCATGGGATAGCTTTGCAATCCATATCATATAGAGTTCCATCCATAATCTATGACATATTCCTCCATGAGAGATGGACAAGGTTCAAGATTCAACAAATAACAATTGGACATGCAACTGATATTCACACCCTAGAGAAATTTATTGATGCTTTCTCCTCTACTTCACCTCACGATCAATGTTTTCTCTGTGAATTGTACCAGTTTAAATTTCTTATGCAAGACAACTCCAGGTGGAATATGAACCCCTATGTAGGGGATATACATCTCAGGTCCTTCTCCTTATTTGTTTACAATCAAGTAATTTGGAAAGAGGCTTCCACAATTTATGATAGAGCAGAAGAAAGCTCTCGTATCCACATAAAAGACGAATACCCTCTACCTATGATCATTCAAGATGAATATTTTGGGTTATTGACTGACCCTTGGACTACAACCAGAATAAGGAAAAACTAGTGCCTAATCATTGTCGACTTTGAAGACAATGTACAACATTATGCCTTAGAGGCTTTGATGGATTCTCATGAGAGGTGGTGGGTAGGCCTACCAAATTCCCTTAGGGAAAGGGCTCTTACTACTTACCCTCTCTTCAATATTTCCATGGATAGATAAAAACTCTACGTAGATTCAATGAGAAGGCATAGCATTAGGTGGATGGGGTTGAGATTTCATCACCCCCTCATTTGGTGTCTTACCAGCTTTTACTATATCACTTTGCAGTGGGATGAGTTTAATAAGCTCATGCAATAGACATAGGTGGAAAGGACTCTAGGCTTATGCACTTCAGAGGAATTTGGTCACACAACTTACAACTGGAGTGATGTTCAGGCGGGCCTTCTAGAGACAAATTGATAGGTTGCATGCAGACATGCAATAATTTTTGTAGGGGGGAAAAAAAGTTACCAACCTAACGAGAACTCTCCAGAGTTCTTGTTTTTTCAAGGGTCACATTTTTTACTCTATTTTGAAAAGTTGTGCTACCAGCAACACTCCTTTTTCATTCAGAGTTAAAATTACAAAATTTTGCAATCGTCATCTATAAAGTTACAAATAAAAACCTTAAAATTCACCCCCAAAACAAGAGGTGGTGCTCACAGCATCACCCCCTTTTTTTCGGGGTTAGAATTACAATTTGGTCAAGAGGTGGTGCTCACAACATCACCTCTTTTTTTTTTAGGTTAAAATTACAATTTGGTCAAGAGGTGCTGCTCACAGCATCATCCCCTTTTTTTTTCGGGGTTAAAATTACAATTTGGTCAAGAGGTGGTGCTCACAACATCACCCCCCCTTTTTTTGGAGGTTAAAATTACAATTTGGTCAATAGGTGGTGCTCATAGCATCACCCCTTTTTTTTCGGGGTTAAAATTACAATTTGGTCAAGAAGTGGTGCTCACAACATCAATCCGCTTTTTTTTTGGCGGGGGGATTAAAGTTATAACTTGATTGAAATCGTGATCCTGACAAACAATACCATTATGAACAAAAACCTGAAAATCGACCCCAAAAACTAAAAGTCATGCTAATAGTGGAAAATCCTTTTCTATAAGGTCACTATTATGACTTGCTTAAAACTATGGTTTTCACCACTGATATAATTGTGAATTGAAATCAAAAAATCAACATCCAAATTGAAACATGATGCTATCAATAGCACATTTACTTCATTTTTTCAAACTTAAAATTGCAACATTTTTCATACCAATACCTAAAAATCCGACACTATTGAAAATAAAATTATAACAAAAAAGGAAAAAAAAATCAATTAATAAAAAGAAAAAATTATTAAAAAAA
>JZKD02S2127064.1:93646-113187 GCA_000966675.3 Picea glauca
TTTCCAAAGAAAAGGAACCCTCAAAGAAAGTCAAGCAGGATGAAGTAGACTTTTTCTTCTAGTCAAGGTAACAATACTCTTCTGTAACATAGTCCTTGTACATACCATGTTTACATAGTTCCTATACATGTCATATGTATCTATTTCTTGAAAGATAAGATGATCAATGTTAATGAAAACAACATGGAAGAAGAACAAGATAAGGATTGCCATTACAATGACTACTAGTAATGTATTTGAAAAGGATGAAGTACATTAACAACTTTTGGTGACAATTATGTGGAAGCTATTAAAGTAGTATATAAGTAACAACTGTTGCAATCATAACCAAACTTGAAGTGATCCGAAAGGAGTCAGACCAGAAAGAAGTTAGTAATCAAGAGGAAACTAGAATAGACTTGTGACACTTTACAGAAAGCAAGAAGGATGTAGATGGAAGCATTGACTCTCTCAGATGTAGGGAGCCGATTACAGAATTACTAAAGAAGAGCATGCATATTGCTCATTCATGCATGAAGTCGGGATTAGGAGGGAGATAATCCACAATGATATGATCCATTGAATAATCCGTGAAAATTATGAAGTATATGTCCACGATATTCATTGAAAGTAGTAGCCATGATAAGCAACACATGTTCAACTTGACTCTAGAAGAAGTCTTCTTCGAAAAAGAAGCCTTGAATATCCTTGGTTGTCCATCTACATTTATGTTCCTATGGTGGAAGTAACAAGTTGAAACCTTCATGAAGGAAGGGCATGTAACTATAAGAGATTCCATGAACTCCAACGTTGAAGAGGAACATGAGGAAGAACATGAATATTCCAAGAAAGAAAGAAAAGCCAGAACAACCAATTGAACCAGTTATTATACTGAGAATCATAAGACTACCAGCATAGTTTGAACCCACTAGAAGCAGTCAAGCATAAGGAATGGAAGGAAGCTATGATGAAGAACAATGTATGTGAGAAATTGTGAAAAAGACTTATGAATGGAAGCATTGATAGATACAAGACGAGATTCAAAACTAGAGGGTTCTCCACTATGATGGCAACTCGTTCCAGTAAACCAAATATACCTCTATCTGAGCCATTTTATCTCTTGCAGTATCTATGGACTGGAGTTTTACATCAGCTAAATGTAAAAGACTGTTCTTCTCAATAGAGAAATTGAAGAAAAAGCATATGTAGATCAACCTTAAGGTTTTGAGGTATACCAAAAAGAGACCCATGTATTTAGATGGAAGAAGACCTTGTATGGGTTCAAGCAACTTGATGTAGATCCTCTAATGTACAACAAAAGCGTGGTGAAAACTTCCTATGACAGAGGAAGAGTATCAAAATGGTTCTTCAAAAGTCCGGGATGATGGATTACAAATCCATGGAAAACTCCCATGATGACAAATTTGAAGAAATTGAGAGACTCTGATCCAGTAGACTCGTCCCTGTATCAGTAATTGATTGGCTCCTTGATGTATTCGATGAATACTAGGCTGAACATTTTCTTTGCTGTGAACATGTTGAGCCAGTTCCAGGTGGAACCTAGCCATGAGAATTGAATAATTGCAAAACATTCCTTGGAATATCTTCATGGACGTTTGAGTTATGATACACAACTGCATGGATTTATCGATTGGGCATGGAGTGCAGATAACAAAAGAAGTACTTCTTGGATATGTTTCAGTTTGAGCTTTGCCACGATATCATGGGTTAGAAGAAAACAAAATTATGTTGCACTCAGCACTGCAGAAGCAAAGTATATTGCAACTTGTGATGCTTGATATAAGCATTGTGGCTCTATAAGTCGATTTCTAGACTTTTTGAAGAGGTGTTGGAATCGACCGTGATATATTGATATAATCAGAGCTGTGTGAAGCTTTCAGAGAACCCGATGTTCCATGATAGGTTGAAGAACATTGAGATCAAGCATTATTTTCTTTGTGATAAAGTCCAGAGGGGAGAAGTGGTTCTCCAGTATATCTCCACAGATGAGTAGATAGAAAATATTCTGGTAAAGCCTCGGTCCAAGATGAAAAGTTTACGTACTTAAGGGACAAGTTGGGACTCATGGAGATGACTTCCTTATTGGAAAGGGAAGTGATTACTCCCAGGTTGGGAGGGAGAACTGATATGTTATTGATATATGGGGAGTCATTTTCTAGTTTGGAAAATGGTCCAGGTTGGGTAATCACTTTCCAGTCCGGAAAGTGGCCCAAGATTTCTGATGGATAGTCATTTTCTAGTTCGGAAAATGGTCCAGAGCAGACAATCATTTTCGTAATGAAAATGGTCTGAAAGATTGTTGATGTACCATAGACAACGATTCCCCTTGTGGCCAGTGTGGGGGAATGGTCTAGGACAATCATTCTTCTTGGCAGTCACTCTGAGTAGTGGTAAATCCAAATGGTCTGCCTCTCCGGGCAGTCATTCTTTTGAATTTCACAGTTGTGAGTAGTTTCGAAGAATGGCCCGTTATAGGAGGTTGGCGCAGGGCAGTCATTTCTGTAGGAAATGGTTTGGACAGCCATTCCCTAGGGCATACTCATTCTCTCCAGGTTGCATTGTGATTAGTGTCGGAAGAATGGCCCAATTAGGTGAATGGTCCAGGTTCAACAATCAGGGACAGTCATTCCATAGGGAAGACTCATTCTCTCTAGGTTGCACTGTGATTAGTGCCGGAAGAATGGCCCAGTTAGGTGAATGGTATAGGTGTTGGACAACTGAGAGGGGGGGTGAATCAGTTGTTACTGTGCTTAAACAATTATATCCATTGTTAAACTCATTACAAAACACTCAATGATGATCACAATAAATAAGCAATAGAGTATTCAACATCAATCACACACATGTATAATGCAGAGACAATATTCTCGAGGAAACCCATAAAGGGTGAAAACCTCTTTTTCTTTATATGATAATTATTTTCTGTACATTATCATTCTTATGAGCACCGACTCATAATGAGGCTACCACCTCTGTTTTGCAAGCTGTTGCTTGATGAGAGCACCAACTCTCTGGTTTCTCTAGCACCCACTAGAAGGAAGAACCAACTCCTTGGTTTCTCTAGCACCCACTAGAGGGAAGCAACAACTCCCTATGTGTTCCAGCACCAACTGGATGGAAGCACCAACTTCCAGTCACACAGACACCAACCTGTATAACAGAGAACAACAGTTCTCCCTTGCACCACCCTGCCACCCTGGTTTCTTTGGCTGCAACCAGATGGAAGCTACAACTCCCTGTGTTCAAGCACCGACTTGAAACTCAGAGGACAATAGTCCTCCCTACCACCCTGAGATATAAAGTTTTCTATCAGTAAATTTATCATAGTGATACAATATTTATCAATGGCTTACAGATCTCATCACTGTTCTGCTACATTGCTCTGCTCTGCCTGCATCAGTGTCTTCCTACACACATTCCTTGCGCTTTTTGTTCTTCTGCCTTTTATGCTTTGTGCGCCATGTCCCTTCTATGCACCATTCCTCTTCTGTGCATTTCTGTTGATGCACCCTGCCCCCTTCTACACGCATGAATGACTCTCAATAGCCAAACCATCTCTTCTCTATTCTGCATTTTTATAGTCTCTGTGCACCTTGTGCATGATGCATGCGCTTTCTTTTCACAGCTCCACTGAGCTTCACTTCGGGATGTGCATGTCGCTCTCACTCTGAGTCCTCTACCAGTTTATCCTCACAAGGCTTCATTCTCTCTGGCAGTTCCTCCATGTTTGTTCTGCATGTATGCCCATTTATTCTGAGCTTCTTTTCTTTTCCTGGCAGTAACACTCTTCGACCCATTTCCATCTGTCAGTCGACTCTATGATGAGTCTACACTCTACCGGAAGTTGCCTCGAGACACTTCGCCTTCTCTGGCGATCACCCTTAAGTCTCTTCGAGTCCTCTAGCAGAAACCATCAGTGATTTCTAGCAGCTACACTGCGAACCTCTCCAACCTTATGCCTTTGGTACCTTTCACCTTTCCTTTCACATGTGGCCTCAGGTGGTGACCAAACGCCTATTTATAAGGCGCTTTCGCGACTTGCATTTCAGGGATCTGGGGATGAGGCCTCTCGACTCTCCAAGTTGCGATCTCCGAAGTGGAGCTTAGCTGCATGCTAGCTCCTCCCTTAAACCTTCGACAATGTGACCTTGGTTGTGACCACAGGCCTAATCAAAAAGGCATTTTGCGGTTTTGCATTTCAGGTTTTCTCTCATGAGTCTCCTTGACTCCTCATATTACGAACCCCAAAATGGAGCCTAGCTATGCTAGCTCCTTCCTTCACGTGCCCACGACGATGACCAAGCACTTATCCATAAAGGGATTTCGCAATTCGCAATTCGAGAATTTTGCCGTGAGTCTCCTTGACTCTTCCACTTCTGGTACCCGAAATGGAACCTAGCTACGCTAGCTCCTTCCCCTCACATAACCACCGACGGTGACCACAACCTACGCCAAAAAGGTGTTTCGCATTTCGGCATTCCTGTGATGAAGGGTCTCGACACTCCAAGTTGCGATCGCCGAAACTCCGAAAATGGAACCAGATCAACGGTTCACGCTTTCTCTTGATCAGTGACTTAGATTGAATTGTTGTTTCGTGTTTCACGATTTCGACAATATTTTGGTGAGACTTCACGACTCTCCATATCGCGATCTCCAAAATGGAGCTTAGCTGTTAGCGCCCTCCTCCAACTCTCGATGATGTGACCACAACCTATGACCACTCACTAATCATTTGAGCGCTTCACTCTTTAGATCAACGGTCCACATTCCGTGGTGATCGGACGACTATCCACCGCCCCAGAACTTCAACTTTCGAGACTTTGGGGGAGTGTTGATACTAAAACTCCCGAAACTAAACTCCCAAAGTGACGTCATTCTTGCGTCACTCAATGACGTGTCACAAGCCTATTAGCTGCCATGTGTCATTCATATTCGTGATTTTCACGTTCTTGAAATGCTGAATCAAGTTAACACTTGTCGTTGCTTGATCGTGCCACGTGTCATTTATGACATAGGCTGCCACCTGTCCTTGCTGACGTGGTCTATCACAATCTACCTCCTGGATCTAGTGGCCCAGATTCGTCTTTGATCCAACGGCTAAGATTATTTTGCGATTTCACATATTGCGAGTTAGAGAGGTTAGGAGCCTCCTTCCTTTGACCTTTCAGTCAGCGAAAAAACTATCACTTGCCACGTGTTCCTCTTGGATCAACGGTCAAGATTTTATCGCGATTTCGCAACTTCACGAGCCTTCGTCGTGCCTGATCAACGGTCCAGATCAATCCTCCATCCAACGACCCAGATCATTTCGGGATATTGCATATCGCGAGTTCAAGAGGTTAGAGCACCTCCTTCATTTGGATTTCCCAATCTGCGAAACTCTGAAACAGTCTTTGACATGCTCTGATCTTTCGCCACGTGTCCTCTTTGATAATGGATGGACCACCTGCGTTCGGGATTTTGTAAGCTCGCTTCTCCTTGCACTTTAAAGAACGTGCAGGTTCTCATGGATCCAACGACAGTTAGACCCCGCGCTCAGATCTAACGCTCGAGATCTGTTCTCCCTCTGTGCGCTCCTCCTCTTGAGCTTATCCTTCCTGGGTGTTCTTTCCATCAATGACAAACACATCATTGATGTTCCTGTAAACATGCCAACAATAGGTTCATAAATCAGGGGCAATTCTTCTTCTATGCTCGAGAAGAATAGTCCAGATAGCTCATGGTTGATGTTTAACTTTCTGAGGGCAGATGCTCTTCCAGATCTCACAGATGTGAGTGGAAGAATGGCCCAGATGACTCAGTTCGTATCATGATATTGTTTATGTAGGTTGATATCAGATGATATGATTGTTGAAGAGACTGTATGTCTCGAGATAATAGCTGTATGTTACTGTGGTGGATGTGATCCACTGGTAGTGACTATGTGTCACTGATTAGTAGCAGTGTGCTACTAGGAGTGGTTGTGTACCACTGGATAGTAGTTGTATACTACTATAAATAGACACAGTTGTGTTCTATTGGATGGCATTGTTCCGATTTCCATGGAGACTATCTAGTTGGATAGTGATGATGGTGCTCGTGATTTGATCATGAGATAACTTGTGTGGCTATGATGATGCTATCGGTTGAATGATATGTTTGTGCTCAAGACCGTTGCATTTAATACCTTCCTAGCTAGGAGGGAGTGTTGATATTATGGTAGCTACGAGAGGTATTAACCTCTACGTGTAACCTTTGACAAGTCTAGAATATTCCAGGAAGCAAGAGAAACCCTAAAAGGTTAGAAAATAACCTTAGAAGACTAGTCGGCTCAAGATAATAATTTATATTAAATTATTATCCTCTAGGAAGAGAAGTCGGCCCAGTCAAGTGAATTGGATCAATATAAATAGAGGGTGCTAGAGCTCATTTGGACACTCACTCTCACAACTGCATAAGGACAAGTGGTGTGAATGACTGGAGGAGAGTTGCAACTGCTGCAGTGGTGACTTGGTCTTTGGTTATGGTTGGACTTTCTGCTTGCTTATGGTTTGGACTTTTTGCTTGGTATGATATCTTTGGAGAGAGGTACGCTACCTTGGTTGGCTATTGGTTCTAGGGTTTGATTCTAGAATTATACTATAAGTCAAGGTTAAGGTGCTCGAGGGTGGCCTTTGTGCCTATGGTTGGGTGACAATATTGCTATATTGTCTACGGTGAAACGAGCACACCTATTTTTCTAACATAGACAATGCTTGGGGCACAATCCTTCGAGTGCCATCAACATTGTCCTATCCTAAACCCTAAGCTTCACCTAGATCTAGTGTAGAGACCCCATAGCCCTCTCTAGGAACTGGTCTATCCTTGTATTCAACCACTCAAAAAACCCAAAATCCATTTTTCTTTTTGTCTTTTTTTTTTTTCTATTTTTTTTAATTTGCAATTTCGGGTTAGTCACATTTATCTTGGATCTATATTGCTTGAGCTTGAATGGTATATCTCTTATTCAATTCATGCTAACTTGCTTTCAAAGAACATTCTTCTAGTTGGCATATAGAGGGTTTTTAATATTTCTAAAAGGATCTAACCCCTTGGTATAATGATGCATCTCTGATTTAAATCCAGTTTGTGGACTCCCTAGAAGTTCATGTGTGTGTTAGCACAAATTTCCGCACTGCAGGAAATGGAATGACTTTGTAAATTTGTGGTGGAAATAAGTGTAACATATAGGAGGATTTGTCAAACTTGTCACCAACAAATCTCCTCTATGTTTGGGCTGACGCTTACCAACCTCGGGGAGGGGGGGGGTCCCTAGTTTCTCATGTGTTGATTTTCACACTGTAAATCTGCAATTAAAAATGATATAATAACACAAGAAAGAGATCTTTTGCATGCAATTAAGCAACCAAATAATTTGTGAGAACAATTTTGAAATTAAAGGTGGAAATTCTTGTAATGTCCCTTTCCAAATAAGAGCTCTAGAGAGGAGGCTTAATGGTCTAAACCGCCCCATTAGACTATAGCCAGGGCCAGAAAGGGGTAAACAGGGTCACTAGAGGTCACTTCAATCACCGGTGTTATATTCGGAAAGTGACATTGAGCTAAAAAGGGTAAAAAGCAATTTTAAGTCAGTATGGGCTAAAAATAGAAGTCAACAGTGAATTAGGGTTTTGGAAGTCAACAGTGAATTAGGGTTTCAGCAGTGATTTAGGGTTTTGGAAAGCTATAAAGGAAGGGTGAACGACCTAATTCATGATTATGTAGATTATGACTTGTCATTGAGGAGAAGAGGCGCATCTCATGAGAGATAGTTCAGTGGATTCCAAGAGGAAGACACCAGTTGGCTGATTTCGGTGTTGAGAGACACACCCTAGTCACCGGGGAATTCAGGTCTTCCATCTTTCTTCAGCAGCAGTTACACAATGTTCAACAGCAAGGACGCATTCATCTAGAGTGAGGGCGCAACTTCTGAGAGGGTTTTTAGTCGACTTATCCCATCCAGGGAAAATTATGAGATTTCGCTCCAACCCATTTGAGAGGAAGGAAAGGCACATCTTTTGCCTGGTTCCTCATCAGATTCCGACGGAGGAATCAACTGGGGCGTATTTTCCAGACTTGGACGTGCAACACTTTTGGCGGATACATTTGGGGTTCCAGAACGAGCATCATGACATATTCAAGGAAACCCTTTCAACCAATTTCCCAGTAGACCAAGGCGGTCATTTTGAGACACATCTTGTTCGATTTCGACTGTGGAATCCCTAGGACGCATTTTGCTAGAGAAAGAGGGGCGCATTCCCCCAGGGGATCCATCTGAGGTCCAAACTCACCAGCAGAAGGGTCCGACAGTTACCAGTATCGAGGACTAGAGCAGGGCGCATCATTTGGGACAGTTTCCAGGCCATTCCGAGAAGTACAACTTCTAGGGCGAACTTTCCAGACTTCCAACAGTTACCGTCATAACTGCCATAGTCTCAGCGCATCCATTGATTCCGTAATGCTCCCATATTTCAGGTATTATCTTTTAGTTGCTTATTTGTATTCCGGCTAAGATCCTTTGTCTGTTGATCTAGTCGAGTATTGTCAGTTTATTCAGCCGCATTCAACCATTTTGTAATTCACAGAGATATCATAATATAAAATTTTCAGTCCTTTGTCACATTTATTATTTGTATGATCATTTATATGTTGTAAACGATTAATCCTACACACACATTAGCAACGTTTCCTAGACTAGCCAAGTCAGGAACATTACAGTGGTATCAGAGCTTTAGTCCTTCCAGCCTGTGACTAAAGACAATGAGTGCAGCAGAAGACCCAGAGGGCTGTGAACACGTAGGTGACGAATATGTCACTTACAACAGGCATAAGGAAATAAGGCATAGGCCCGACTTTCCCCCTTTTCCTCCTACCTCAGAGGAAGAGGAAGAGGCACATAGAGAAGCAGAGAGAAGGGCAGAGCATGAGGATGAGCGCGAGGCAGAGAGGATGTTAGGAGACATATATGAGCGACTAGAGGGCAGTGGCAAGGACCCCGTAGATCCAGAGACAACTTTCATGCAGGTTATCAACGATATGTTAGCTAGTCAACGGACCATGTCTCAGTCCTTGGCACAGGTGGTTGATAGATTGGCTAGAGTGGGCACCCCAGACACACAAGTCCCGCATGTAGCACAGGGGAACTCAGGAGCAGGCAATAGACCCCTGTCACTCTCTCGCACATACACCTCTGCGAGTAGGATTCCCAGACCCTTGTTTCCCAGTTTCCAGAGGGCACCCCCGGTAGCCGCATCGCCACCAATAGCACAAAGGCCACGCACTCATGCAGAGGACATTGCAGAGTATAGGAGGGAGGATGCAGCATTGGGTCGTGACTTCCACCAGGACACGACCCTAGTCGAGTACTGTGGACTCGGACTCAGGAACCATCCCAAAGAGATACAGAGGGGAGGACTGCAACAGTAGCAAGGGCATAACATGGATTTCATTCGAAAAGTTGGTAAACTCACCATACCTTCTTTCGACGGATCACCCAAATGCACTACCAGAGCTTGGGTACAAAAGCTAGACACATACTACAAGCTCAACCAGATGACCAAGATAGAGGCCATCAGTTTCGCGACCTTACACTTGGAGGGTGAGGCACACGAGTGGTGGTATCATGGATTGGTGACATTGTGTCATAGTCGCATCACTTCCTATAGGGAGTTCACAGAGAGGCTCATGGATAGGTTTGACAGGAGGGATCCCGAGATCCACTTCAGGGATCTAGCCTAGTTGAGACAAATTGGCACAACAGAGGCGTTCATCACAGAGTTTCAATGGGTAGCCGTGGTAGTGACAGATATATCAGAGCCCAGGCTGATCATGCTATTCATAGAGGGACTCACCGAGCCTTTGAGAGGATGGGTGAAGGCATACAAGCCTCCCACCTTGCAGGATGCCATCCTTCGCACTAAAGATTTGGCAGACTCAGTGCCAAAGACTAAAACCCTTTCCAAACCCTTCGTACCCCAGAAGGATTGAGACAAGAAGCCATTCCAGAGAGAATGGAAGGGCAAGGAGAAGCTGGATGATGAGACTAGGCAAGAGCTTATGAGGAAGAAGCTTTGCTTCAACTGCAGAGACCCTTGGGTCCCAGGCCACCGATGCATGGGCAAGGGAGAGATTCATTATATTGAGGTGGCAACAGATAGTGTGGACAGTGAGGAGGAGGAGCAGAACAGTGGATCCACTAGCTCAGAGGAGGAGTCAACACTGGCAGAGGAGCAACCTCCCCGTAGACCTCCGACACCGGTAGGAGCCTGTCCTCTAGTAGTCCCACAGCCGTCTGAGCAGGCTAACAGAAGGAAACCGGCAAAGGGAGGAGTCATAGCGACCCTTTCTGGTGTTCCCAGGTATGATACCCTCCGGATCAGAGGGACTATTCATGGGCAACGGGCAATCGCTCTGATAGATGGTTGGGCCACCCACAACTTCATCGACGCTTCACTAGTATCGAAACGGGCACTTCAGACAGAGGAGTTTGAGGGGTTTGACGTTGCAGTAGCAGATGGCCACACAATGGAGTGTCTAGACAGAGTTCTAGACTTGGAGATAAATTTAGGCAACTATACAGTGAGAGATACATTTTATGTGGTTGACCTATCTGACACAGATGTGGTGTTGGGAGTCAAGTTGATGATTACCTTGGGAAAAATCACCACCAATTACCAAACCTTGGAGATGGGATTCAGAGACCATGACGAGAAGAAGGTTGTTCTAAGAGGTATGTCGATAGGAGCACCCATGATAGTTTCAACCAAGAGGATGGAGAGGATATTTAGACATGGGGAAGTAGCATATGCCGCCGAGTGTTTGATCACTACACAGAAGGATTCAGAAGGTTGACAACAGTACCATACATAGATCAAGGATTTATTGGGACGACATCAACAAGTCTTTGAGGCAATTCCACCAGGGAGACCACCTGATAGGGGGTTTGAGCACACCATTGAGTTGGAGGAGGGGGCCAAACCTATGATCACCCCCTCCTATCGTCATCCTAGGAGGTTCAAGGATGAGATAGATGTTAGAATATAGAAGATTGTGCTCGTTTTACCATTGACGATACCCTCGTCACCCAACCACTGGCCGAAGCCACCCTCTGAGCACCTTGACCTTGACTGAGAAGAGAATCCTGGTAGCAATCCAATAGCCAAGAGAGGCTAATGCACCAAGCAAGAATAGAAACTAAGCTAAACAGATAATCCCACCCAAAAGCTAGCACACCACTTTCCCAGCTCTCCCAGAAACTTGCACACCAAACTGTTGCTGCCTGCAACTGCCTGCGCAAATTTAGCTCTCTCTGCAACTGCTAAGATGATGAATAATGAGAACTAGCGCCCTGTATTTATAGTGAATTGGGCAGGCTAATTAGGGCCGACTTCTCCTTCTGGGTATCAATAAATTCATTTGAAATGTATTTATCCAGTCGATAACTTGTCTAGGGTTTCCTTCAATTCTTTGCTTCCTTCCGAAGGATTCTAGTCTCGTCATAGGTCACATTAGAGGTTCATACCTCCCGAAGCTACCATAATATTAACAATAGAGAAGGCAATCAAGGAATTGCTGGCGATGGGACACATCAGACCGATCAACAACCCATTTGCTTCTTCAATTGTCTTAGTTCTGAAGAAGGATGGCACCATGAGGATGTGCATTGATTACCGAGCCTTGAACAAGAAAACCATCAAGAACTGGTACCCTATCCCACGCATTGATGAGTTGATGGATGAATTGCATGGGGCAGTTTTCTTCTCAAAGATTGATCTACTCTTTGGATATCATCAGATCAACATTCAAGAGCAGGACATAGAGAAGACGACATTTCGATGTCATTTTGAACACTTCGAGTTCCTGGTTATGCCATTTGGGCTAACCAATGCACCCGCTACATTCCAGTCTTGCATGAACCATATATTTAGGGATCAGTTAAGGAAATCAATCTAGGTTTTCTTCGACGACATCTTGATCTATAACCGGTCATGGCAAGAGCATATGAGGCACCTGGATGAGGTATTGAGCATCATGGAGGCACAGTCATTATATGCCAAAGAGTCCAAGTGCAAGTTCGGTATGACAAAGCTGCTTTACTTGGGCCACATCATCAGTGCACAGGGGGTACATGTGCACCAAGAGAAGATAAGGGCCATTCTGAATTGGCCGACGCCCATGAACGTGACAAAATTGAGGAGCTTCTTCGGGCTGTGCAACTATTACATGTGGTTCGTCCAGGGTTTTTCTCAGATTGGAGCACCGCTGACAGATCTTACAAAGCATGGGGACTTCATATGGACTGCGAAATCACAGGAAGCCTTTGATCACATGAAGAAAATCACGGGCACTTGTCCAGTGTTGGCACTACCAGACTTCACCTTTCCATTTGTACTAGAGTGTGACGCATCCGACGAATGGATCAGTGTAGTTTTGATGCAGGGAGGACACCCCATTGTATTCGAGAGCCGTAAGCTTAGTCAACCTGAGAGGTTGTACTCCATTTATGACAACGAAATGTTGGCAATCATGCATGCCTTGACCAAGTTCAGACAATATTTGGTGGGAAACAAATTTGTGGTCAAGACCGATCACAACAATTTGAAGTATTTCCTTGAGTAGAAGGACCTTAGTGAGCGCCAACATAAATGGGTGATGAAGGTACAAGCATTCGACTTTGACATAGAGTATGTCAAGGGGAAGAAGAACATTGTGGCCGATGCACTATCAAGGAGACCTGCGGCATGTTCTTTGATGGAGATTTTAGCAGATTGGAAATCCCACTTGTTAGTGGAATATTCAAAGAACAAGTTCGCTTGTGAGGTGATGGATGGGCAGATACAGGATAACCAATATAGGGTCATTGACGATGTCATATTTGACAAGGATAGAGTCTACTTGGTTCCAGATTCAGGGCTTAAGAAGAAGATCCTCACCGTAGTTCATGATTCACCTCTAGTAGGCCATCAGGGTTTTTTCAAAACCTATAGACAAATCAAAGAGAGGTTCTCATGGAAGGGCCTCAAACAGGACGTTATGAGACACGTCAGTGAGTGTGTGACTTGCCAGCAGAACAAGTCAGAGCATGCTCTTCCAGCAGGGCTACTTCAGCCACTCCCCATTCCAGAGCAGAAATGGGAGAGTATATCTATGGACTTCAACACAAGTCTACCCAAGGTCTAGGGTAAGGACTGTATCTATGTAGTGGTCGACAAATTGACCAAGTTTGCTCACTTCTATGCCATAACAACAGAGTACAACGCAGTTCAGTTAGCCGAGCTTTTCTTCAGGGAGATCTTCAAACTTCATGGGTTGTCGAAGAACATCGTCAGTGACAGGGACAGTCGGTTCATAGGGACATTCTGGAGAGAATTGTTTCGGTTGGTGGGGATGGAGTTGACACCTAGGACCAACTATCACCCTCAGACAGATGGGCAGATCGAGATTGTCAACAAGTGGGTTGAAGGGTATTTGAGAAACTATGTAGGAGGACAACAAAGAACGTGGGTAAATTGGTTACATTTAGGAGAACATTGCTACAACACCACCTTCCACATGTCCATTGGTATGACACCCTTCCGAGCATTGTACGGATATGATGCTCCCACGTTGGCAGACTGGGTCTTCGGGGAGAGAAGAGCTCCCAAGGCCAAGGATTGGATCATAGAGAGTCAAGAGATTCTCAAGTTGATGAAAGAGAACCTGCAGACAACGCAAAACCGATAGAAGATAAGTGTGGACAGGCACAGGATAGAGTGCAGCTTTGAGGTTGGAGATTTGGTTTTCTTAAGACTCCAACCCTACAGACAGTAATCTCTGAAGAAGAGTGGGGCCGAGAAGCTCAAGCCCAGATTTTATGGTCCTTACAGGATCATGCACCGAGTAGGCGAGGTTGCTTACGAGCTAGAGCTTCCAGAGGGGAGCAAGATTCATAACGTGTACCACGTGTCTTGCCTAAAAAAGGCAGTGGGACAATTCATTAGCACATCAGAGGAGCTTCCCCCGTTGGATGAGGAGGGACAGTTGGAGTTAGTTCCATAGGAGGTTTTGGAGTTCCGGGGGCGGAGACTAAGGAGCAGGGTCATCGCAGAGTGTTTGATCAGATGGAGGGGGCTGCCAGTAGAGGATGCTATTTGTGAGAGCGAGCAGGTGTTGCATCACCCTGGACTGGTATTGCTTGAGGACAAGCAATTTCGGGAAGGGAGGACTGTAATATCCCTTTCCAAATAGGAGCTCCAGAGAGGAGGCTTAACTGTCTAAACCACCCCGTTAGACTATATCCAGGGCTAGAAAAGGGTAAACATGGTCACTAGAAGTCATTTCAGTCACCGGTGTTATATTCGGAAAGTGACATTGAGCTAAAAAGGGTAAAAAGCGCTTTTAAGTCAGTATGGGATAAAAATAGAAGTCAACAATGAATTAGGCTTTCGATAGTGATTTAGGGTTTTGGAAGTGAACAAAGAATTAGGGTTTTAGCAGTGATTTAGGGTTTTGGAAAGCTATACAGGAAGGGTCAACGACCTAATTCATGATTATGCAGATTATGACTTGTCATTGAGGAGAAGAGGCACATCTCAGGAGAGATAGTTCAGTGGATTCCAGGAGGAAGACACCAGTTGGATGAGTTTGGTGTTGAGAGACACACCCTAGTCACCGGGGAGATCATTTAGGTCTTCCATCATTCTTCAACAGTAGTTACAAAGTGTTCAATAGCAAGGGCGCATTCATCCAGAGTGAGGGCGAAGTTTCTGAGAGAGTTTTTAGTTGACTTATCCCATCCAGGGAGAATTCTGAGATTTCCCCCCAACCCATTTGAGAGGAAGGCAAGGCGCATATTTTGCCTAGTTCCTCATCAAATTTCGACGGAGGAATCAACTGGGGTGCATTTTCCAGACTTGGACGTGCGACACTTTTGGTGGATACATTTGGGGTTCCAGAACGACCATCATGCCATATTCAGGGAAACCCTTCTGACCCATTTCCCAGTAGACCAAGGCGATCATTTTGAGACACATCTCGTCCAATTCCGACGGTGGAATCCCTAGGATGCATTTTTCCAGAGAAAGAGGGGCGTATTCCCCTAGGGGGATCCATCCAGGGTCCAAACTCACCAGCAGAAGGGTCCGACAGTTACCAGTACTGAGGACTAGAGCAGGGCACATCATTTGGGACAATTTCAAGGCCATTCCGAGAAGTATAGCTCCCAGGGCGAACTTTCCAGACTTCCAACAGTTACTGTCAGAGTTGCCATAGTCCCAACGCATCCATTGATTCCGCAGTGCTACCATATTTTTGGTATTATCTTTTAGTTTCTTATTTGTATTCTGGCTAAGATCCTTTGTCTGTTGATCTAGTCGAGTATTGACAGTTATTCAACTGCATTCAACCATTTTGTAATCCATAGAGATATCATAATATAAACTTTTCAGTCCTTTGTCACATTTGTTATTTGTATGATCATTTATATGTTGTAAATGATTAATCCTACACACACATTAGCAGCGTTTCCTAGACTAGCCAAGTCAGGAACATTACAATTCTCCTTAATTTTAGTATAAAAAATGGTGGAAAGAAAGAGAAATGAAAGCACTTATAAGTGGTAAATATTACCAAAATAAAAGGCTACATAAACGTCTAAACATTGCACAAAGAAAACTACAAAGTACCAACAAGCTTTGAGAGCCATAAAGAAGCATAGTCAAGCTTTCCTCTGCATAAACCAAGAGGTTGATTACACAATCGAGACAGATACATAATTGGTCCAATGTTGATCCCTGCACAAAGTATAGAAGCTAGAGTAGAAGAGGAGAAGAAGAATGAGAGAGAGATATGATGCTTCCAAAAGAAAACTCCCACCTCCAACCAAGATCAACCTTCTCCTTTTAATGCTCAATGTGGTTGAATTACCCATGCAAGACTCCTTCTCTATCCCATGCACATTAGTGAGTTAAGTGAGGTGAGGTGGCCTTGAACTCAAGCTAATATGGAGGTATCTCAATCCAAGTGAAACTCCTCCCTCATGCACATTAGTGTGAGTTTTTGTAGCTCGAAGGTACTTCTGCATTGGCGGTGCCCAGCATGCGGAAGTAACTGAGGAAATGTCTCTCTCTAGTGACTTTATAAAGTTAGGGTCTTTTATTATTTAATGAAAAAAAATGACTATAATATTTGGGTCACTTAAGTGATTTAAGTGAACTCAATGTGAGATTAAGTCACGTTCGTTGATCTTGAGATGGCAAGATTTAATCTTGGCCATTGAGATCCAGGGTTAGGGTAGTTATTCATTAATGAGTTATTAAAGGAGCATTTGAGAGAGATGAGGCACACATTCCAAGAAGAGACTTTTGGGAGAAGGGATGAAAGGAAAGAAGAGGAACAACAGTAAGGGCACAAATCCAAAGAAGAAAAGGGAGCATGCATCCCAAGAAAGATACAACATTTAATAGACAGTCTATACAACACATTTATGAGGGTCGTACTACAGACTTGAGAGTTGTGCAACAATGTTTTAGTGCAAAAAAATTGAGACAGTGAGGCACAATTTTCTAGAGGAAGTATTTATTATTACAGGGCCATACTATACATTCATGTACCATACAACAATTTGGTATTGTTTTGAAGGTACAGTTCGGAGTGAGACAAGGCATACAAGAGACCGTACAACCATACTCTTTGTTGGCACATAAATCGAGGTTCAGACACATAAATAGAGATAAGTACAGTGTTGTAATTAATGTTGGTTGTACTGTTGTAAACTTAGAAATTTATTTCTTGTGAGCTCATTAATAAAATATATCTCTTGAACTGGTTTTACCCTTGTGGTTTTTTCCAAGGGCTTTACTCGAATATCTAGTTTCAAATGTGGTGATATTTTGTCTGTTGTTCATTGTTATTTCCGCTTTTAATTTTCAGTTTTCTTAGTCAATGTATTTCTGGTCATAAAGTATAATAGAATGTTGTTAAGTTTACTGCATTACTGTTGAAGTTTATTGGAGGCTGAAATCAGAGTTTGCTAAGTGTTTGACATAAGTCACAATGGATTTTTTTACATGGTATCAAAGCTTGGGCTCTATGGTTCAATGGACAAATTTTGACACTTGGATAGTAGTGAGTTGCATGGACTTTTGCTTGGAAGAAAGAAGGGAAAGAGGGTCTTTGTCAGTTGGACAAGGATGACTTTCAGAGTCATGTATGAGGATAGGTTGGAGGGGATCTCCAACTACCTGCAGTGGAAAGTAAGGATTGCAACTGTTCTAAGGGAGAACAAGCCGTGGGCATTGGTGAATACCATCGTTACAATACCTTCATCAAATCCCATTTCCTTAGATATTCATGTGGTGAAGGAAGCAAAGGCGCAAATGATACTCCTGGATGGGGTAAAATACCACCTAATTCCACATTTGGCAGAGAAGCAAACAACCAAAACAATGTGGGATGCATTGAAAGGCTTGTACGAGAACAAGAACGAGAGCAGGAAGATGGCCCTTAGGGACAAGCTCCATAACACTTAGATGACCAAGGGAGAGAATGTGGCCTCATATCTCACCCAGATCAGGCAGGTGAGGGGTGAGTTTGTTGTTGTTGGTGATATTATTCCAGACTCAGAGTTGGTGTGCATAGCCCTAAAGGGCTTCACCAAAGAGTGGGATGTGTTCGTGAAATGCATGGTGGGTAGAGAGAACTTTCCCTCTTGGGAGAGACTGTGGGATGATTTTACTCAGGAGGAGATCCAAGAGGGATCTCAAAGTAGAGATCACGAGAAGGAAGAGGATGGTGATGATGAGGAGAATGTTGCTCTTGTGGGAAAGAGCAAAGGTAAGAAGAAAGACATGAGAAAAGTGAGATGCTTTGCATGTCACAAGACTAGCCATTATGTAGATCAATGTCCAAACAAAAAGAAAGTCAAGAAGAAAGCAGAGGTTGTTGCATCAGCTGCAACAAACGAGTTTGTTGAGAAATTCGAGGACTCAAGAGTTTTCTCTGATGGCATGTCTTGCAGGAAGTGGTTGCCTAGTATGTGCAAACATTGATGCATGGTTCATGGACAGTGGGGCATCTCGACATATGACCAGGATGAGGTCAGTATTCTTGAGTTTTTCAAAAATCTATTCAGATTGCTATGTAGGGTGTGGGGCTAGCACCAGACATGTCCTAGTAGTGAGAGGGGTTGGATGTGTTAGATTCCAACTAGAATCGAGAGGATTTCTGGAGTTGGTTCAGGTATTATTTTTTCCAGAGCTTCGGGTAAACTTACTCCTAGTTTAAGCTTTGGATGTTGATGGATGTGGAGTTGTATTCTTTCGTGGACTGGTGTTTCTATATCCATAGGGATCTACTCCAGACACAACTATATTGCTTGGTGTCCAGTATGAAAGGTTTTATAGGTTTCTCGAACAACCTGTGGTTCAAACCAATGGGTACTTGGATTCTGAGACAGTGTCATTACCAGAGACTGGGAGTTGTGAGGCTTCTTCCAGTATAGTCAGGAGACCGAGATGGTACGAGATGACACAAATGGATGCTCAGGAGAGTGAGGAGACTCCTAGGAGCATGTCTTCATATCAAAGATCAACCGAGGTAGAAGTAAAGGCTTCTAGTTCAAAGGGAGCAACTACAACAGAATATGGGATGACGGGGTTGGAGATAGATTCTGGTGGAGGTACCATAAGTACCTCCCTTGCTAAGAGGGAGTGTTAGTTTTTGTAGCTTGGAGGTACTCCGGCATTGGCGGTGCCCACCATGCGGAAGTGACCAAGAAAATGTCTCTCTCTAGTGAGTTTATAAAGTGATTTTATAAAGTTAGGGTCTTTTATTATTTAATGAGTAAAAGTGACTTTATAAAGTTTGGGTCACTTAAGCGATTTAAGTGAACTCGATGTGAGATTAAGTCACGTCCATTGATCTTGAGATGGCAAGATTTAATCTTGGCCATTGAGATCTAGGGTTAGGGTAGTTATTCATTAAAAGGAGCATTTGAGAGAGATGAGGCACACATTCCAAGAAGAGACTTTTGGGAGAGGGGATGAAAGGAAAGAAGAGAAGGAGCAGGAGTTAGGGTGCAAATCCCAAGAAGAAAACGGGGTATGCATCCCAAGAAAGCTATAGAATTTAATAGACATTCCGTACAACACATTTATGAGAGTCATACTATAGATTTAAGGGTTTTGCAACAATGTTTTAGTGCATAGAAATCGAGACAATGAGTGGCACGATTTTCTAGAGGGTGCATTTATTGTTGCAGGGTCGTATTGTACATTCTTGTACCATACAACAATCTGGCATTGTTTTCAATGCACAATTTGGAGTAAGACAAGCCATACAAGAGATCGTACAACCATACTCTTTGCTGGCACAAAAATCGAGGTTCGGGCATATAAATAGAGATAAGTACAATGTTGTAATTATTGTTGGTTGTGTTGAAATAATGTAACTGCGAAGGGCATTCTTATTATTTTGTTATTGGATTAAATCCCCATTGTGGATTAATCATGTCATTATTATTATTTTTATTGTTAGGTTAAATCCCC
>JZKD02S2127064.1:275369-289287 GCA_000966675.3 Picea glauca
TTGTGTGTGTTTTTAATATGCTCATGCTCATGGCTAAAATATTCTAGAAGTAGATCTCACACTCACATAACTAAATCTTGGCTTAAGCGCATGGAGGCATAGATTAAATTTCATGTTTTAAGTTTTTCAAGTTTCATTTTCATAGCATATCTCTTAATGCAATACACTCATGGCTAGATAATGATGGTTTAAAAGTAATTGCTTTTTATTTGCAAATATCTTATCTTTTAAAGCATCTACTTTCATTCAAGTTTGAAGTACATATGGGCATGTGAATGGTGTAGGAACAACACTTCATTCAACAAGTTTTTCTTAAGTTTCTTATATGTTTTTAATGCTTTAATCTCATGATTTAAGAACAATTTTCTGGCTAGATAAAAGTTTCGGTTTTGGGCTTATTTCATTGTTTTTAGGCAAGTAAAAGTCACCTAAACACTCTTAAACACTTAAAAATACTTAGTCCATAAGCATAACAACTTACTAGACTTAATAGGACACCTTAATTCACCATCTTCTCCATCTAAAATGGGGTTTGAGGAAGGCAACGGAAGGTGCTAGGTCGGGGACGGTCTCACGACGCGCAGCGTCCTTTCCAGGAGTACTCAGATCTTTAGGGTTGACCTATGAAGCTAGGGTAGGCCTCGTTGCCTCACTTCTTGAGCATCCAACAACCATTTGGTAATTGGGGGAGGAGAATTTTGGGTTGACAATTAGCTAGGAGTAACTCAAAATTTAATAATCTTTAAGGAACTCATTAATTGCTAAGCATTTGGGGCATCATCTTCATTGATACATCTAATAGTTGTTGTCTAAGAAATACTTGCAAACACTCTTCACTTTTAACTTTACATGCAAGTCTATTTCTTTCGCTTTGTGGATTAATCATCTAAGTGTCATCTTTTATGTATTGTGGAGCACTTACTCTTTAAAGTATATCGCATTTGATTAGTGTTCTTTATGGTGTGATCCCTCAAGAGGTTGTGTATCCCATTTGGAGGCACTTTCTTGTTGGGTCTTGAGTGTTGTGGTTTCCATTGATAAGCAGTCCAATAGAGTAAGTGCTATTGGGGCATGCTTGGCTTGATGTGTTGATGATCTTTATGCTTTAAATATCTTTTATTTCCTGCACATTAAAGCACTTGGTTAATTTGTATCTTTGTATCTTGTAGCTCTTAGACTTTTCTTGTTGTAAGTTTGTATCTTGTTGTATATCTCTTGTTCATAATTGTTGCAACATCTATCATTTCGTTTTTCAGTTGTAAGTATTTGTATCTAACATTGTTGTGGAATAGTTGTACTTATTTATAATCTTTTGTAATCATTTTGTAATCTAAACCCCTCAAACATTAGTTGACCCCTTTGCCCAATCTTAGGCACTAGTCTTAGTTGTCCTAGGAAAAGACTTGCTTGTCATAAGTAAATCATTTCATCTTGCATTGCTGCCTTTGCATCATAGGTTAGTCTATCCCCCCAACCTTGTAACTAACTAAAACCAACTCCTAGAACATAACTTGAATCACATCTAGTAACTAGGGTCTACCCCCCTTGGCTTCCCTAGGAGTAAGCCTAGACGGAAGAGGTTCAAGTCAAAGTGACAGCGTGGGCTTTGAACCTAGGCATTGTGCCTCCAAGGACACACTAAGTAAGCAGGACTTAGCTCACGTTTGCAAGTGTGTATAAGGATGACAACAATATCTTCATGAATGCTATTGCTAGTTTACTTGTGCATGCAAGAGAAGCTTAGTAATGAAGTAGTCTCAATTCCCAAGGCTAAGTTGACTTGGCTAAGGGAAAGATCACAATTATAGTTAATATTTCAAGTTTGTTTTGTTCATTATAGTTTATATGTATTGATTTCTCAATGATTATTTGAAGTTTGAGGTTTTATCTTTAAATTGACTAAGTTGTTGCCATTTACTTTGTAGGTTGTAGACTCTGAAAAGTTGTTGAAGCCCATTTTGTCTGCAAATGAAGTTCCAGGTGAGAAACTATAATTTGTACCTTACCTTTTTTTCCCATGAATTCTCACAATTATAATATTTGGACTCATATACATGTTGCATTGTCTACGTATTAAACTGCATGGGATGTTTACACTCAGACTATGAAGATCATTGTATGCAATCACATCATTTTTATCAAGATAATGCATATAAGGAAGATAATGCATACAAGGGATTAGACCAATGAATTATATGTCAATTAAGGAAAATATTCTATAAAGTCTGTGGGCTTTGTTACCCCCCTAGTTGCACCAGGGAGGACTGACGATGATCTGCAAAGATTGGACAAGTCATTTGTTCAAAGTCAGAGTTCAAAAGTCCAACCGGGTCTTATGACCCCTTCAATTCCTTTCTTCTTCTTCTTCTTCTTCTTTTATGCATGATCCATACCCCCGTGGGGGAATTGTAATAAAATGAACTAGCATGAGGTATCTATTATGTAAAAGACTCAAATCCCTAAGACTTGGTCATCAATGCATACTCTAAAGTGTTTTTTTTCACTTGTTAATTATATCTTGCTCTTCAACGAGTTATAATTTCCAAGATGAGCAAGTTATAATTTCCAAGATTTTTCCCTCACAACCTCCAGCGTTGGAGTGTGTACTAATGAGTAAGCCTTAGTGTGTTTTGTCTAAATCTATTGTTTAATGTATATTACCATGCTAGTCATTATTTTTTAGTCTTATGGACATGCATTAGGTCCCTCTAGGAATTTTTAATTATTTTTAATAAGTCGTAAAATTTCCCGTAAAACATGATTTTTACCTTGTAATTTGATGTAATAATAAAAAAGTGGTACTAGGAGGCATTATATGCCTTGGGGGGTGTCGTTTTCTAAGACAAAATACCCCTTATACCCTTGTACCCCCTTTTCGAGAGAAATTATTGACTTATTCTCATAAAAAAGTCAATTTTACTCGAAAAAGGTGAATAAAAGACAAATAAATCAGCATCCCTATTATTAAGGAAACATGTCCGAGACATGTTTTTGGCTTGTCTCCAGTTCACTTAGCCTCACTGGATGTTAGTGGTTGTTGACTAAGTGTAAGAGGGAGTCAGTGGCAAGTAGAGACAAGTTAAGAGAGTAGTTATCATGAGATGGTGGAGATCCCAAGAAGGAGGTGTGCCCTCTCTTGGAAGGTGGCGAACTCTCCTTGAGGGTGCCAATCCCAAGGAGAGGCACACCTTCCCTCCTCACAAGTGGTGACCTCTCTCTCACTCTAGCTTGGGCTGTGGCACTCAATCCACCTTCCATTCGTCTCTGTGTGCCCTCTAGCTTTGGGAATTGCTCCCAATTCGTTATTTAAGAAAGTTCCTTCTCCACTCTTTGGTTAATGAGAATTTGGGATAAGCTTGCTGTTGTAATATCATTGTGATACTATTTCATTGGAATAAAAAGACTTTGGAGGTCAAAGGTGGCTTGTGCTATTGTGTGAATGATCATTGTCATGTGCTTCAATCTTATGAGGTGATGTTGTTTTAATTTCTTGCTATTTTAATTGCTAGCATTGGCCTTTGAAGGGGTGTTTTCACCCAATAAGATAGGATAATTAAGCTTGTCTTCTTTTTCAATCCTATTGTTTGTTTATTTGAGAGGTTTTGATGTCCATGCAGGTTTCGGTTAACTAACATGCCCTTCGAGTTTCTCTTGTAGGTGACACCAAGAAGTTAACAATTTTTTGCAAGTGTTTGAAGCATACATGATCTCATTGCTTGGAGAGGTGGCTCAACTAGTATGCATCTTCCGCAACTCCAAGATTCTAAAGACATAGTTCCTCATCATTCCATTGGGAGACCCCATTGCCCAAGGGTTCCAAGCTATCAAGTTTATCTCTCTCTTTTTCACAAAATTCTAAATTTTCTTTGGTTACTTCTCTTGCATGCATAAGAAAATCTTAGTTTTAAAGTTTTATATGCTAAAGTAGATTTTACTTTTGCATGCTAGATCCAATTTACATTTAAAGTTTCATCTTTCTAAGTAGATCTAGCATAAAAAAGTCTCCTTTTAGCAAGTATTTCATTCTAAATCTGAAGGCTAAGAGGTAGTTTCAATTATAAGAGCTTTCAAGCAAATATTTGGCAATCTTAGTGCCATTTTGTTTGCTGCTTTCGGACAGCAAACAACATTCACTGAGAAAGATTGCTTTCTTAGCCTTTTGCTAACTTAGTTCATAGCTTTTCACTTGGATAATTTTGTACAACTTCTAACATCTTTGGCAGGCTGTCCCAAATCAATTTTGGGCAACTTTCTTCCACTTTTGCTTGCTAGTTTTGCAGGTTTAGCGAACAGTCAAGGGGAAACTCTACCCGAATTTCGAGGATCCGGAGCATCCGGGACCACCCAAGGCGTCTAACCTTCTTACATTCTATTTTTTCCACAATAAATTTGTAAGTTTGTTGACCTTGAATTATAAAAGGACCACAAACATTCTTCCAAAGATTAGTAATTGAAAAGAAAGAGTGGGATAACCTACTAGGCCTACCACCCCCCCAACCCCTGGGAGAAACTGTATCTTTTGTGTGTTTTGTCTCTTTCATTCGCTTTTTCTCATTTGGCAAGCTAAAATAAATCTAAAATAAACCCAAGCACCGCAAAAAAGTAGTTTAGATTTCAATTTCTAGATTAGTTAGTTTAGTTTCCTTTTCAACATTTCCTTTTTGCTAAATAAAGAAACTCCCCCCTCAACCCCTTAGTATGCTCTTGACCCTTGTGAGCTTTGCTTGATTTGGGGTGAAATCATAAACAGAGTTGAGTAGTGTGGAGTAGTTTAACTAGGACAATCCTTTTTCCGTTATTGCTCAAAGGGACATGTTGTCGTTCTAATACACACTTGCAAACATGGACCGAGTCCAATCCACTTAGTGTGTCCTTGGAGGCACAATGCCTAAGTTCAAGCCCACTGTCACCTCGACTTGAACTTCTTCCGTCTAGGCTTACTCCTAGGGAAGCCAAGGGCGGTAGACCCTAGTTACTATGTGAGTGATTAAAGGTGTTATAGGAGTTGGTTTTAATTAGTTAAAGGTTGGGGGTAATCTAGCCTATATGAGAGGAAAACGATGCAAATGCAAATCTTTCAGTGCAAAGTCAAGCCTTTCCCTAAGACAACTAAGGCTAGTGCCTAAGGTTTGGCAAAGGGGTCAACTAAGGTTACAACAAGGGATTAATAAGAAAGACTTTACAAAACTTACAATTAGATACAAAAGAATAAAACAACTATCTACACAAGTTAGAATGTAAAGAATAACTAAAAGATACATCAATATACAACTATTGACAAGGAAAGAAACAAGCACTAACTAGATCTAACTTGAAGCAACAATGAACTAACTTGATTTGATTGTGCAGGGAAGGAAAAGATAACTCAAGATAGCATCCACAACACAAAAAAACAATTCAACAAACCCAAACAATGAAGTGCCCCCAAAAGGTGCGCAACTTCAAGGGGTTATTCAATGGCTCCAATGTTCAACTCCAAAATAGATGAAAAACCAATCAAAAGAGCCTCCAAGGGTAAAAGTGCGCAACTCAAGAAGGACAAGGATAAAGCATGTATGAGGCCTCCACAGGCAAAAGATGTGCAATTTTTAGTTTACTAGTTAACCATCCACAAGTGCTCAATAATAATGCATGAAAATAACTTGAAATTGAAATGCTTGCATGAATTAGAGAGCATGAACCGTACAAGTAGATTATGAAGCTAAGCCAAGGTTAATTGTGGATAAATTTTAGGATTAAGGTTGATTAAGTGAAGTGTGAATCCTAAACTATGTGACTTCCCTAAAACTCTCCCCGCTTATACAAAAGGGATTGTTGGGTGCTCAATAAGTAAGGCAAACAAGGCCTTACCCTAGCTCCACAGGTCAATCCGGGAAACAAGGGTGCTCAACAAGGGGGACACCTAGTGCTGTGAGACCATCCCTAATCTAGCACCCCCTGCTACCTCCACAAGATCCCTTTTTGATGGCAAAGTTTGGACAATGATAAGTGCTCTAGTTAAACTAGTTTAATTGAAGCCCCTATGGATCTAAGATTGATTGGACCTTAAAGATTGATTAGGCATCTCTTTTCAAGTTTAAGCAATTTACTTCACATTGACTTTCAAGCACGTGTACATTCAAGCATCTTTACTTTAGTGTGATTTACTTTTCAAGCACTTTACATTGCAAACACTCAACATAACTTAACTAATTCTAATTTCAATTTACCTTAGATCCATAGGTCTTCAATCAATCTAGTTTAATTAGAGCACCTCTAACTGTCCCAACTTTGCTATCAAAAAAGGGACTTAAAGAAAAGACTTGGGGTGCTAGATCAGGGATGGTCTCACGGCACTAGGTGCCCCCCTTGTTCGAGTACTTTTGTTCCCCAGATTGACCTGTGGAGCTAGTGTGGCCTTGTTTGCCTCACTTATTGAGCACCCAACATTCCTTTTGGTATAAGCGGGGAGAGTTTTAGGGAAGTCACATAGTTTTAGGATTCGCACTTTCACTTAATCAACTTAATCAATTCTAAAACTTATCTAATTCAACCTTGGTTTAATTTCATGATCTTTTGATGGTTTATGCTCTATAATTTCAGCAAGCATTTCACTTTAAGTTACTTTATATGCGAATTTATTGAGCATTGTGGATAATTAACTAGTAGTTGCGCACTTGCCCATTGAAGGCTCTTTATTTGATCTTGCATCTGTCTTTAATCACCCCTTGAAGGTGTGCATCTTGTGGAGGCACTTCTTGTTTGGGTTTGTAGTTGTGTTGAATGCCATTGAGACAACCCCTTGAAGTTGTGCATCTTGTGGAGGCACTTCATTGTTTGGGTTGTTGGATTGTTGTGTTGTGGTGATCTTCTTTGAGTAATATTTTCTTTCCTTGCACAAATAAGTCAAGTTAGCTTCAAGTTAGTGCTTGCCTATTTCATTTGTTAATAATTTTATATTGTTGTTGTATCTTCAACATTCTTTGTATTCTTTTGTATAGATAGTTGTTTCATTTACTTGTATCTAATTCAATTGTTTTGTAAAGTATTTCTTTTGTATCTAGTTGTAAACTTTGTAAAGTTTTTCTTTCTAACTTTTGTTACTCTAGTTGACCCCTTGCCCAACCTTAGGCACTAGTCTTAATTGACTTAGGAAAATGGCTTGCCTTTCATTGAAATATTGCACTTTGCATTGCTTGCCTCTCATATAGGCTAGATCCCCTAAACCTTTAACAAATTAAAATTAACTCCTAGACATAATCTTTTAACTCACATAGTAACTAGGGTCTACCCCCCTTGGCTACCCTAGGAGTAAGCCTAGACAGAAGAAGTTCAAGTCGAGGTGACAGTGGGCTTGAACTTAGGCATTGTGCCTCCGAGGACACACTAAGTGGATTGAGACTTAATCCACGTTTGCAAGTGTGTATAAGGACAACAACATGGGGAAGGCCCCGAGACAAAACCGGACAGTACGCAGGCCGTCTTGAATGACCTAGCCAGAGGACAGTGAGACATGATGAACGCCATAGCACAGATGGCCATCAGTACACAGATGATCCATCATAGTGTGAGCACTATAGGTGCCAATGTCGCAGGAGGAGCGAGTGGTTCAGGAGGACACCAGGGAGGTGGGGCCAGTGGCTCCAGTGGATCTCAGGGCAGAGCGAGTGCACACCCTTCACCTATCTGAGCCTATACATTGTCTGGGAGGATTCCCTAACCTTTATATCCACATTTCCAGGGAGGACAATCGTTGGGACAGCCAGGGCCTGCGGGAGGACAGCCAAGTCAGGGACAAGTAGTGCCACAGGATCCATTCGGAGAGTACAAGAGAGATTAGTTGGCACTAGGACCAGAGTTCCATGCAGACATCAGTTTGTTAGACTATTGTTCGATCAGGTATCGAAACAAACCCCGGGAGGCACAGAGGGGCAATGGGCAAACTCACAATATGGATTTCATCAAGACAGTGGGAAAGTTGAACATTCCTACTTTCAATGGATGATCACGATGCTCAGCTCAGGCATGGGTTCAGAAGCTTGACACATACTTCAAGCTTAACCCAATGACAGAGTCAAAGGCTATCAGTTTCATCACTTCGCACTTGGATGGGGAGGCCCACGAGTGGTGGTACTATGGGTTGGTGGCCTTGGGTCACAACCACATTACTTCATACTTGGATTTCACTAAGAGGTTGATGGAGAGGTTTGACAGGAGAGATCCAGAGCTCCATTTCAGGGACCTTACACAATTAAGACAGACAGGATCAGTCGAGGCCTTCATCACAGAGTTCCAACAGAAGGCAGTGGTCGTATCCGATACATCAGAGCACATATTGGTGATGTTGTTCATCGAGGCATTGATAGAACCATTGACGGGTTGGGTTAAGGCTTTCAAGCCTCACACCCTGCAGGAGGCCATTGTGCGCGCGAGAGACATGGGGGACTCAACACTAAAACCCAAAACCTTTACCAAACTCGTTGTGCCACAAGAGGACCATGAGAGGAAACCAATCCAGAGAGAGTGGAAGGGTAAGGAGAAGTTGGACAATGCTACGAGGCGTGATCTTATGAGGATGTAATGTTCCCAAGCCAATTTTTTCGCTTGGAACACTAACTGTTCACTGACAATGATTGTGTGTATTTTTATTTGCAGGTTTCCTCTTGGAGTTACGTTTAGGGTTTGTAGATTCAGTTATCACACATGTGGATATAGATATGAAGATGCAACATATGAAAATACAAGAGATAGCAAGAAACTCCAGATATGGAACCAAAACAGCATAGATCTGACCTTTATTGATATAATATGAAAGAACTTGATACAATAAGGATGCAGATCTGGAATAACATCAGATAGATCTAATAGCTAAGATATGAGTTGCTACAAAATGCTCAGGATAAGAAGATATAAGCCTCCAAAGGTTGAATACACGTTGAAGACCAATACAAGAAGAACCAGGGTCAAGTCCAAATCTCCCNATGAAGTTCCAGGTGAGAAACTATAATTTGTACCTTACCTTTTTTTCCCATGAATTCTCACAATTATAATATTTGGACTCATATACATGTTGCATTGTCTACGTATTAAACTGCATGGGATGTTTACACTCAGACTATGAAGATCATTGTATGCAATCACATCATTTTTATCAAGATAATGCATATAAGGAAGATAATGCATACAAGGGATTAGACCAATGAATTATATGTCAATTAAGGAAAATATTCTATAAAGTCTGTGGGCTTTGTTACCCCCCTAGTTGCACCAGGGAGGACTGACGATGATCTGCAAAGATTGGACAAGTCATTTGTTCAAAGTCAGAGTTCAAAAGTCCAACCGGGTCTTATGACCCCTTCAATTCCTTTCTTCTTCTTCTTCTTCTTCTTTTATGCATGATCCATACCCCCGTGGGGGAATTGTAATAAAATGAACTAGCATGAGGTATCTATTATGTAAAAGACTCAAATCCCTAAGACTTGGTCATCAATGCATACTCTAAAGTGTTTTTTTTCACTTGTTAATTATATCTTGCTCTTCAACGAGTTATAATTTCCAAGATGAGCAAGTTATAATTTCCAAGATTTTTCCCTCACAACCTCCAGCGTTGGAGTGTGTACTAATGAGTAAGCCTTAGTGTGTTTTGTCTAAATCTATTGTTTAATGTATATTACCATGCTAGTCATTATTTTTTAGTCTTATGGACATGCATTAGGTCCCTCTAGGAATTTTTAATTATTTTTAATAAGTCGTAAAATTTCCCGTAAAACATGATTTTTACCTTGTAATTTGATGTAATAATAAAAAAGTGGTACTAGGAGGCATTATATGCCTTGGGGGGTGTCGTTTTCTAAGACAAAATACCCCTTATACCCTTGTACCCCCTTTTCGAGAGAAATTATTGACTTATTCTCATAAAAAAGTCAATTTTACTCGAAAAAGGTGAATAAAAGACAAATAAATCAGCATCCCTATTATTAAGGAAACATGTCCGAGACATGTTTTTGGCTTGTCTCCAGTTCACTTAGCCTCACTGGATGTTAGTGGTTGTTGACTAAGTGTAAGAGGGAGTCAGTGGCAAGTAGAGACAAGTTAAGAGAGTAGTTATCATGAGATGGTGGAGATCCCAAGAAGGAGGTGTGCCCTCTCTTGGAAGGTGGCGAACTCTCCTTGAGGGTGCCAATCCCAAGGAGAGGCACACCTTCCCTCCTGACAAGTGGTGACCTCTCTCTCACTCTAGCTTGGGCTGTGGCACTCAATCCACCTTCCATTTGTCTCTGTGCGCCCTCTAGCTTTGGGAATTGCTCCCAATTCGTTATTTAAGAAAGTTCCTTCTCCACTCTTTCGTTAATGAGAATTTGGGATAAGCTTGCTATTGTAATATCATTGTGATACTATTTCATTGGAATAAAAAGACTTTGGAGGTCAAAGGTGGCTTGGGCTATTGTGTGAATGATCATTGTCATGTGCTTCAATCTTATGAGGTGATGTTGTTTTAATTTCTTGCTATTTTAATTGCTAGCATTGGCCTTTGAAGGGGTGTTTTCACCCAGTAAGATAGGATAATTAAGCTTGTCTTCTTTTTCAATCCTATTGTTTGTTTATTTGAGAGGTTTTGATGTCCATGTAGGTTTTGGTTAACTAACATGCCCTTCGAGTTTCTCTTGTGGGTGACACCAAGAAGCTAAGATTTTTTTGCAAGTGTTTGAAGCATACATTAAGGGGGAGTGTTGAAATAATGTAACTGTAAAGAGTATTCTTATTATTATTGTTATATTATTCATAGGATCAATCCCCATTGTGGATTGATCATGTCGGTTATTGTATTAGGACCAAATCCCCTTTTGTGGATTGGTCAACAGACAATTATAATAGCCAGATTGAGAAGTCGGCCCTGCCAGTGAAGAGACAATTCACACGTGCTAGACTTGTATATATAGAGAGGCCAGTGCCTCACTTTGACACACAACACACTTGCTCATTTCTAAGAGGCAAGTTGCGACTTACCAGTTGGAGAGAGGGAGAAGAGTGGCGCATCTTTTGGAGAGGACTTTTTGTATTGGTTTAAGTTATCTCTTGACATTGTATTGGCAATCTATGATAAGGAAGTTTTGTTGGGTTTTCTTCACCTAGAGGGTTTCCTAGGATAAATGCTGTGTCTCTTGTGAATGTGTATTTCTCAGTGATCTTGTTCTTATGTTGCTATTATCTATTGAAATGCAAAGAACTATAATAATGGCATAAACATTAACACTTGTTTTATTATTTTTTCCGGGTCCCTCTTGTTTCTTGCTGAGAAGCTTTTTATTGCTTTCTCGGGGATCCCTAGGCGAAGCATCTCGAGGTTTTATTTTTAGGCTTTTGTCTTTTACCAACTTGCTTTTACCTTCTGGGCCTTTAGCGCCTTCTCCCACGAGATAAGGTGCAGTCCTGAAATAGGTCAACCCAGTGCCCAGACAAGTGGAATGGGATAAGTGAGCGGGAAACAAGATGAAACAATGGTGCTATGATGGGAGCGGACAATGGCTTTTCAGAAATCCCCCCAGTGGCAAACCAAAACCTACAGACACAGGTTGTAAGGGCACCCTGTCAATCCCCCCAAACATGGTCAAGTGGGCAAGTGTAAGATCCAAGCAGTTGTTAGAAATAAAAGAAGTGGGCAAGTGTAAGATCCAAGCAGTTGTTAGAAATAAAAGGAATCAGATGCATACATTCAATGGTTTTGATGATCAAAGTGACACATACCATGATACCTGGACTAATTACCTCATGGAGCAATAACTATCTCTGACAAAGGACCAAGTTGATGGTGATGGATGTTCCTGCTGCTGACAAGACAAAGGTGTTGGAAGAAAGAAAAGGTGGGCCCTCCAGGGCCATGCTAAAGTCAATCCTGCTCTCGGTACTCCATGTCTAGGACCTGTGGGCCTCGAGACATGATCTCCTAGTTATCCCTAAAAGTGGGGGATAACATCTGGCTCCAACTCGGGGACATGTGCTCACCGTAGAGCGCATGAGAACCTCAACATCTCTAGCATAACCTATTGACCTGCTCGATCTCAATAGAAACTATTAGCAACCAATTGGGGTGGTAATGTCACCCCAACATATACATGTATATAAAGGACTGAAATAAATCAGTCATAAATGCGAATGTAAAGCAAGGCACTTACCTGTACTTACCTGTTGGCTGGATGTTGGGTGTAGTCAAACAACCAGTGAAGCCAATCCAGCAACGTCCCACGATACTTGCCTTTGTGCTTCATCATTAACCAAAATAGTGATAAGTCAAGCACAAAAATATCATGGGTTAGAATATATATCATATTGTCGGAGATCACAAAGTCTAACTCATGGAGGCGGGCGAGGGGGATAAAACCATGCCAAGTCAACCTGAAAGAAAAGTACTCAATCCACTTCAAAAAAGGGTCATGAAAAATCCATGGTTAAGAGAATTGACTCAAAGGGTCCGTAAACTGGCTACCTAGGACATCCTCACTCTCTAAAATCAAGGAAGGGACCGACAAAGATTTAGCAGACGACTGGCAAACTGTCAAGGGAAAGTCGAAAAACCGAGACAATAGACTCGAACTTGTAGTATCCAACCAACCCTTGGACTTTAAGGTTTTCCCTAGAGGCAACTCAACATGAGAAAAATAACTCCCAACCACACTTCTAGAGACACAACAATGTAGGGTAATATGAGGTGGTCTAGAAAAATCGTCGCAAGGATCCTTCATCGAGCAAAGAAGGTCCTTCCTCTTATCAAGATCTGAGCACAACAGTGGTTGATAATCATCTTTATGGAAAGAGTCCAAGTGCTCAGAGGAGTGCTCATCAACAGCATCAAGGTAAGATCAAAAGCTATCAGGAAAGCAAGGTACTGGGTCTTCCTTGGGTGTTTGAAAAGTATGGGTAAAGAGCTCATCTTCTTGTTTCCATTAGTCAAGAATCACATGCTGCGATGATTGTAAAGGCAACACTTGGAAATGACCCTCAATGTCATAGATGGGATCTAAATCATATCCAACTACATCCCACCTACGTCTCCCAACATGTATGAACTCATCAATGTTATCAACCATGTCACTATCTGTATCATAACATGCAGGATTCAAGGACTCATTTTTGTCCTCCTTATCTTCCCCATCATAAAGTAGAGCATCATCAAAATCTTGGGGAGGAGGAAAATTTACTGTTTCTTCTTGTGCAGGAGCTTCGAGGACTTCGGTGTTTTTAGCATGCGTTATTGTTTCATCCTTATGGGCTGTGTTATCCCCGATTCCTAGGGATAACTAGGAGATCATGTCTCGAGGCCCACAGGTCCTAGACATGGAGTACTGAGAGCAGGATTGACCTGAGAATAGCCCTGGAGGGGCCATCTTTCTTCTTCTTCATCAGACTTGTCTTGTCAGCAGCAGCATCCATCACCTTCGGCTTGGACTTGTATCAGAGAAGACTCTTGCTCCATGAGGTAGTTGGTCCAGGTATCATGGTATGTGTCATTTTTTATCATTATGACCTTTAGATATATGCATCTTACTCCTTTTATTTCTGACAACTGCTTGGATCTTACATTGACCCGCTTGACCATGGTTGGGGGAATTAACATAGTGTCCTAGCAAGCCTGTACCCATAGGTTTTGGTTTGCCACCAGGGGGATTTATGAAGAGCCATCGTTCGCTCCCATCATATCATCAATTTTACATCTTATCTCCCACTCATCTGTCCCATTCCCCTAGTCCGGGCATTAGGATGATCTGTTTGTGGGGTTGCACCTTATCTCGTGGAAGAAGGGGCTAAAGGCCCAGAAGGTAAAAGCAGCTGGTAAAAGATAAAAGCCATAAAAAATGAAACCTAGAGATGCCTCGACCAGGGATCCCCGAGAAGGCAATAAAAAGCCTCTCAGCAAGAAATAAGAGGGACCCGAAGAAAAATA
>JZKD02S2127064.1:330627-343399 GCA_000966675.3 Picea glauca
GCAAATTTCAGACCTCACTAATGAGTGAGTGAAAGATGATGAAAAAATGAAGGTGAAAACCCTCAATTTATACAGTACAATGACCTAATTTTACTTTTTAGGTCATGAAAAGGCCGACAAGGCCAAAATACTAAAACCATACTGTTTTACATTAAATGTTCAAATTAAAACCCTAATCAAGCAATAGAAGGACGTCATCCCCTTTCTAGGGTGATGTTAGCCCCTTAGAGGGAAAATGCAGCCTCCTGAAGCAAAACGTTAACCCTCCTTGGGCTTCTCCAAGATGCCACACTTGCCAAACTGCCTTGTCCATCTGCCAAAACGCTCATGAAGAAAGGATGACGTCATGAACCTCCTGGGTGACGTCCTAGGCCTTCCAAGGCCAACGTTCCACTGAAAAGGTCACAATCCCCCTAGGTCAAGCTCTGTCAGGGTGCCTCTACATGAAATCCTTATCTCTCTGGTGCAAACCCCTCTGTCGTGTCTATGCCCCCTGCTGGGGTCTTAGCATCCATCTGGTCGGCTCTTCAGCCCCATGGAGGTTTGAACTTATCATCTCCCCATGTGTACCTGTCCAACATGGTACCTGTCCATTGGGCATGATCCTGCACATCAACAGCTACGCCCTCCATGGGCTCATAAGTCACAAGGATCGTAGCAATGTCAATAACATCTCATCATCAATATTATTAAACATGTGCATAAAACCCCTATTATGCCAGTTAAAAGCTCAAAGACATTATACAAGCCTGCAATACAAGTCTCGGGAAAGTGACAGGGCGTCCTATTGGGCTAGTGTCCACTGGAAAAGGAAAGTTCCCGGAAAAGACTAAATCTAATCCATGTAAGTGGGTAATGTGGATAAGGGATGTCCTGACAATGGGCGCAGTGAAAGCAGGGGAATGCAAAGCTTTACCTGTGGGTGCCTTTGTAGAAGGCGAGCTGCACCTGCCCTGGATGCAATTGTTTCCAAGCCCATTCATGCCTTTTATTCTTTATTCTTATTGTTTTTTCTTCAAGAAGTTAATCAGGGGACACTGCCCTGGCATGGTGACCAGTGGTGACAGTGTTACCCACAAGTACTTTCACAGAAATGAGAAGACTGGCTTGTGATGAGACCCCCTTTCTCTTGGCCATGCAACCAAGAGTCACTACCCTGGCGTGGTAACCAGCTGCTAGTAGTGTCATACTGCTAGGTACCCAAGGAACTAATGGGTTGGCTCGTGATGAGACCCCCTATCCTCTGACTAAGTCTTGTTTTATTATTTTTTTATGGGTCCCGCTTGTTTCTTGTTGAGAAGCCTTTTACTGCTTTCTCGGGAATCCTTGGGCGAAGCATCTTGAGGTTTTATTTTAGGCTTTTATCTTTTGTCAACTTGCTTTTATCTTCTGGGCCTTTAGCCCCTTCTTCTCACAAGGTAAGGTGCAATCCTCAAATGATTGGTCAACCCAGTGCCCAAACAAGTGTAACGGGATTGATGAGCGGGAAGCAAGATGGAAAAGTGGTGCTATGACGGGAGCGGACAATGAATTTTCAGAAATCCCCCCAGTGGCAAACCAAAACCTACGGACACAAGCTTACTAGGGCATCCTGTCATTCCCCCCAGACATGGTCAAGTGGGCATGTATAAGATCCAAGCATTCGTTAGAAACAAAAGGAATTAAATGCACATATTGAAAGGTTTTGAAGATCAGAGTGACACATACCATGATACCTGGACTCATTACCTCATGGAGTAAGAACCATCCCTGACACAAGACCAAGTCGATGGTGATGGACGCTGCCGTTGCTGGCAAAGTAGAGGCGCTGAAAGGGAGAAAAGATGGGCCCTCCAGTGCCATGCCTAAGTCGATCTGGCTCTCAGTACTCCATGTGTAGGACCTGCGGGCCTCGAGACATAATCTCCTAGTTATCCCTAAAAGTGGGGATAACAAAACACATATGCGAAAATCACCAAGCATGTTAAAACATTAATTCAAACGCATCCAGAAACCCCCAGAGTATCAGATTAGATAGTGGATTCGTCAGTTTAGCAGTGTTTCCTAGACTAGCAGAGTTAGGAACATTACAGTGGTATTAGAGCTTTCTTCCTGCCAGCCTGTGAAGAAAGTGTTTGTCATGACCCCATGATTCCGGGAACAGGTGAAGAATACCTAGAGGGCCAAGGTCATACTGGGGACAAGTACATTCAGTACCGCAGAGGTCATAGCAGAGACCAGAGAGACAGGGATAGAAGGGACTGCACTCCCTTCCACACTCAGTCTGATACAGAGCCAAAGTTAGAGGACGAAGAGCATATCGGCTCGGACACAGAGGCAGAGATAGAGAGGAGTATGTGTGACAAACAAGAGACTCCAGAGGGTAGGGGGTGTTGACCACCTATTTCAACTAGGGGGTCAACTCCATGTGCCATGATGATATGCCCCTGATGGTGCTACTAGTTTGAAGACTTATTGGTTCTACAAGGCAGTTTTGATCTCAGCATGTGTTTTTGTAATTGAAATTTCCCCTCCCCTGCGTGGGATAATAATGTAATGGGTTTGCATGGATCATAGTTTAGGGTGGTTGCCTAAGAATTTATCATTAGAGGAGTCCCTTTCATCTAGTGTTTTTTTTCTCAGGTTATTAATTTGGCCTAACCAGTCTTATTAATTTCCCTTGAGTTTTTCACTCCCACAATAATCCTCCAAAGTGGTGAAATGCGTTCTAATCGTCGAGCCCTATGGTAGCTAGTGTCTAGGAATATTTAAATGACCATGCTAGACATCTCCTAGAGTCTTGCGAAATTCCGTCGAGTCTAAAGTATTTTTTTTTATTTTTTAAAATTACCCATTTAATGGTAATTTTAATTATTTTTGATGAAAAAATGTAAAAACTAGGTCCTTCGGATTTTTGATAGGGTTATTTGTACTCAAAAAAATGGAATGAGACCCCCTACACCCTTGGACCAAGTTTCTGCTCAATTGAACAAGTTTTGCTAGGTCATTGTCCATGAGGAGTCCAAGTCAGTCTAGAGTCAACAATTTAATTGCTTAATTGACAAAGTCAAAATGTCAATTTTTGTAAATAATGAAGCAAAAAAGGTTAGAGAAAGAGTGGAAGATAATCCTAAACCCCTTTCCTAAGTTAGAGAAACACTTTTCCTAACTTAGAAACCCCCCTCATCTAACCCCCACTTCAAACCAACCATCTCCCTAAGAAAAGTGCGCCCCCCTTGAGGAGAAAGTCAAGCTAAGTGAAAAATTAAAAGAAGAAACTTGCTTTTTCCCTAAGTTCTATACCAAAAGTCTAATTTGTTGTTGGACAAAGTCAAAAAGGTTGCACCTCACCCCCTCACTCATCTACCAAAACCCTAGCTTGCTCAAAACCCTAAAAGTGTGCCCCCCTTTAGATGCTCAATGAGTCTTAGTTGATGGACACTTGGAGAGCATCCAAGAGGGGTAACTCTTGGCTCCCGAGTATAAAGAAGAGCATCCCCTCCCTCATTTCACACATCTACTCTTGGTATTGTTACTATGCCAAAATATCTCCTCTCCTACTCTTTACTCTTTCTTTCTTTTCTCTTGTTCTTCTCTCAAGTTTGTGGCAAGTATTTGTTCAAGCTTGCTATTGAATAAAGGAAATCTTTGGAGGACATATGGTGTTGGGAGTCTTCTTGGTGCCATACTTTTCATGAGGTGATCTTGTTCTTTTGCATTCTTCTTTTACATGCTTAGCTTTGAAGATCTATAGTAGGAATATTAAGCAAAGTATTTTGCTTGTGTAGGTTTATCATAGTATTATCATAGATCTAGTGAGTTTCTTGGTATTTATTTCAAAGTATTTTGATTTAATATCTAGATCTACTCACTTCCTATTGTTTCTTGTAGCTTAGCATTGAAGATTTGCAAGGTTGGCTAGGGTTTTAATAGAAGATTCCAGATCTAGAAATCTTCATTTTTACCCCCATTCACCCTCTAAAATTTTATGTTTCTAATTGTTGTTCATTTCCATAATATTTTGGTATACTAACATTCTTAGATAGGTCATTTATATGATTATAACTTGCTGAAATTTACACAGAAAATTTCTAGTTTTTACAACAGAAATTTTCACAAGTTTTGTCACTTTGCAGCATTTCCAGCAAGCTTTTGCTTGCTGATTTTTTGCAGGTTGGTGGCATTTGGGAGGAATTACAACCCATTTGGGGCATCTACAAATCAAATATTAACCTCCTAAGTTGGGGTAACATATTCCCAACATTTCTTCTTCTTTCTTCCATTGTATGCAAGCCCCAAGAGAGTCTTTGGGGCTTGCCTTTTTTAAAAGTTCTTAAATTTCTGCGTTTTTAATTTCTAGTTTGCCTACACCTAGGAAAGAGTTTGGCCAAGCCAACCATCATATATTGTAAGGCTAGTTAACTAGTTTTATTTTCAGCATTGTCTTTTCATTTCTAGTTTTCCCCACTTGTCCTTAAGACAAGGTTGTGTGGCTAGAATTAGTTTATTTTCAAGTCATTTCATTCATTATTTGTTTGCCTACACCTAGGAAAGAGTTTGGCCAAGTCAACCATTCTATATCGTAAGGCTAGGTGTTAGTTGTGGTTTATTGCTTCTGGTGCTTGTGTTTATGGTTCATCTTTAGATCTTAGAAGTTCTTTTCTTTGCATTGCTTAAGTCGTGGAGGCATAGTAACTTACTTGTGTTTTTCAAGCATTTCTTATTTCTCCAAGTATTTGCTTTGCTTTCATGTTCAATCACTTAATCTATTTTCAAGCTTAAGCAATTTACTTCACATTGACTTTCAAGCACGTGTACATTCAAGCATCTTTACTTTCGTGTAATTTACTTTTCAAACACTTTACATTGCAAACACTCAACATAACTTAACTAATTCTAATTTCAATTTACCTTAGATCCATAGGTCTTCAATCAATCTAGTTTAATTAGAGCACCTCTAATTGTCCGAACTTTGCTATCAAAAAAGGGACTTAAAGAAAAGACTTGGGGTGCTAGATCAGGGATGGTCTCACGGCACTAGGTGCCCCCCTTGTTCGAGTACTTTTGTTCCCCAGATTGACCTGTGGAGCTAGTGTGGCCTTGTTTGCCTCACTTATTGAGCACCCAACATTCCTTTTGGTATAAGCGGGGAGAGTTTTAGGGAAGTCACATAGTTTTAGGATTCGCACTTTCACTTAATCAACTTAATCAATTCTAAAACTTATCTAATTCAACCTTGGTTTAATTTCATGATCTTTTGATGGTTTATGCTCTATAATTTCAGCAAGCATTTCACTTTAAGTTACTTTATATGCGAATTTATTGAGCATTGTGGATAATTAACTAGTAGTTGCGCACTTGCCCATTGAAGGCTCTTTATTTGATCTTGCATCTGTCTTTAATCACCCCTTGAAGGTGTGCATCTTGTGGAGGCACTTCTTGTTTGGGTTTGTAGTTGTGTTGAATGCCATTGAGACAACCCCTTGAAGTTGTGCATCTTGTGGAGGCACTTCATTGTTTGGGTTGTTGGATTGTTGTGTTGTGGTGATCTTCTTTGAGTAATATTTTCTTTCCTTGCACAAATAAGTCAAGTTAGCTTCAAGTTAGTGCTTGCCTATTTCATTTGTTAATAATTTTATATTGTTGTTGTATCTTCAACATTCTTTGTATTCTTTTGTATAGATAGTTGTTTCATTTACTTGTATCTAATTCAATTGTTTTGTAAAGTATTTCTTTTGTATCTAGTTGTAAACTTTGTAAAGTTTTTCTTTCTAACTTTTGTTACTCTAGTTGACCCCTTGCCCAACCTTAGGCACTAGTCTTAATTGACTTAGGAAAATGGCTTGCCTTTCATTGAAATATTGCACTTTGCATTGCTTGCCTCTCATATAGGCTAGATCCCCTAAACCTTTAACAAATTAAAATTAACTCCTAGACATAATCTTTTAACTCACATAGTAACTAGGGTCTACCCCCCTTGGCTACCCTAGGAGTAAGCCTAGACAGAAGAAGTTCAAGTCGAGGTGACAGTGGGCTTGAACTTAGGCATTGTGCCTCCGAGGACACACTAAGTGGATTGAGACTTAATCCACGTTTGCAAGTGTGTATAAGGACAACAACATGGGGAAGGCCCCGAGACAAAACCGGACAGTACGCAGGCCGTCTTGAATGACCTAGCCAGAGGACAGTGAGACATGATGAACGCCATAGCACAGATGGCCATCAGTACACAGATGATCCATCATAGTGTGAGCACTATAGGTGCCAATGTCGCAGGAGGAGCGAGTGGTTCAGGAGGACACCAGGGAGGTGGGGCCAGTGGCTCCAGTGGATCTCAGGGCAGAGCGAGTGCACACCCTTCACCTATCTGAGCCTATACATTGTCTGGGAGGATTCCCTAACCTTTATATCCACATTTCCAGGGAGGACAATCGTTGGGACAGCCAGGGCCTGCGGGAGGACAGCCAAGTCAGGGACAAGTAGTGCCACAGGATCCATTCGGAGAGTACAAGAGAGATTAGTTGGCACTAGGACCAGAGTTCCATGCAGACATCAGTTTGTTAGACTATTGTTCGATCAGGTATCGAAACAAACCCCGGGAGGCACAGAGGGGCAATGGGCAAACTCACAATATGGATTTCATCAAGACAGTGGGAAAGTTGAACATTCCTACTTTCAATGGATGATCACGATGCTCAGCTCAGGCATGGGTTCAGAAGCTTGACACATACTTCAAGCTTAACCCAATGACAGAGTCAAAGGCTATCAGTTTCATCACTTCGCACTTGGATGGGGAGGCCCACGAGTGGTGGTACTATGGGTTGGTGGCCTTGGGTCACAACCACATTACTTCATACTTGGATTTCACTAAGAGGTTGATGGAGAGGTTTGACAGGAGAGATCCAGAGCTCCATTTCAGGGACCTTACACAATTAAGACAGACAGGATCAGTCGAGGCCTTCAT
Source organism: Picea glauca (assembly GCA_000966675.3). Lineage (NCBI taxonomy): Eukaryota > Viridiplantae > Streptophyta > Pinopsida > Pinales > Pinaceae > Picea > Picea glauca. The sequence goes on from JZKD02S2127064.1 coordinate 337,571, forward strand.
CACAGAGTTCCAACAGAAGGCAGTGGTCGTATCCGATACATCAGAGCACATATTGGTGATGTTGTTCATCGAGGCATTGATAGAACCATTGACGGGTTGGGTTAAGGCTTTCAAGCCTCACACCCTGCAGGAGGCCATTGTGCGCGCGAGAGACATGGGGGACTCAACACTAAAACCCAAAACCTTTACCAAACTCGTTGTGCCACAAGAGGACCATGAGAGGAAACCAATCCAGAGAGAGTGGAAGGGTAAGGAGAAGTTGGACAATGCTACGAGGCGTGATCTTATGAGGATGTAATGTTCCCAAGCCAATTTTTTCGCTTGGAACACTAACTGTTCACTGACAATGATTGTGTGTATTTTTATTTGCAGGTTTCCTCTTGGAGTTACGTTTAGGGTTTGTAGATTCAGTTATCACACATGTGGATATAGATATGAAGATGCAACATATGAAAATACAAGAGATAGCAAGAAACTCCAGATATGGAACCAAAACAGCATAGATCTGACCTTTATTGATATAATATGAAAGAACTTGATACAATAAGGATGCAGATCTGGAATAACATCAGATAGATCTAATAGCTAAGATATGAGTTGCTACAAAATGCTCAGGATAAGAAGATATAAGCCTCCAAAGGTTGAATACACGTTGAAGACCAATACAAGAAGAACCAGGGTCAAGTCCAAATCTCCCCTGGCTGAAGATACGCCCTCCTGAATCGTTGTGAAGACCCAATATTTCGGCCTAGTTGTTGGAAGCCTCCAAATGGCACCAAATTCGGGCAAGTAGAACCCCCTCCTAAAGTCTCAAGCCGAAATGTCAAGATCTGCTCCTCCAAATGTTGAATCCTCAAGTAAAATTGCGTCCTCATGAATACTGTCAAGCCCAATAATTCGGCGCTAAAGGAGACATCCAAATGCCCTGAAACTCTCTAGAAAGATAGATCGGGGCAAGGTAAGCCTCTAGGTGAAGTCTTGGGCTGAGATCTGAAGTTTTACTCCTCCAGACTGAATAGATCTGATTCTCAATAGCGCCCTCCTTCTATCCAAATCGTGCCAATGCTCTAGGAAATCATGTAGCAAGTATAACCCTCTCAGAATGCACTATAGATGATGATCAAGACCCTGCAAAGAAAACCCAAGTACTAGAATGTCCAAAAGCCTTCTCAAACTCTTGGATCGAACTTCCTTCAACCATTGATGCGCCCCCTTGCTGAGAACCCTCAAGGGTACGGCCTGCTGTTGCCCTGGATGAGTGATGGTACCTGTAGTTGCTGTAGAATGGTGTGTGTGGATTATTGCATCCCCGAGACCAAGCTTGGAACAAGAGAGGNAACTTTGCTATCAAAAAAGGGACTTAAAGAAAAGACTTGGGGTGCTAGATCAGGGATGGTCTCACGGCACTAGGTGCCCCCCTTGTTCGAGTACTTTTGTTCCCCAGATTGACCTGTGGAGCTAGTGTGGCCTTGTTTGCCTCACTTATTGAGCACCCAACATTCCTTTTGGTATAAGCGGGGAGAGTTTTAGGGAAGTCACATAGTTTTAGGATTCGCACTTTCACTTAATCAACTTAATCAATTCTAAAACTTATCTAATTCAACCTTGGTTTAATTTCATGATCTTTTGATGGTTTATGCTCTATAATTTCAGCAAGCATTTCACTTTAAGTTACTTTATATGCGAATTTATTGAGCATTGTGGATAATTAACTAGTAGTTGCGCACTTGCCCATTGAAGGCTCTTTATTTGATCTTGCATCTGTCTTTAATCACCCCTTGAAGGTGTGCATCTTGTGGAGGCACTTCTTGTTTGGGTTTGTAGTTGTGTTGAATGCCATTGAGACAACCCCTTGAAGTTGTGCATCTTGTGGAGGCACTTCATTGTTTGGGTTGTTGGATTGTTGTGTTGTGGTGATCTTCTTTGAGTAATATTTTCTTTCCTTGCACAAATAAGTCAAGTTAGCTTCAAGTTAGTGCTTGCCTATTTCATTTGTTAATAATTTTATATTGTTGTTGTATCTTCAACATTCTTTGTATTCTTTTGTATAGATAGTTGTTTCATTTACTTGTATCTAATTCAATTGTTTTGTAAAGTATTTCTTTTGTATCTAGTTGTAAACTTTGTAAAGTTTTTCTTTCTAACTTTTGTTACTCTAGTTGACCCCTTGCCCAACCTTAGGCACTAGTCTTAATTGACTTAGGAAAATGGCTTGCCTTTCATTGAAATATTGCACTTTGCATTGCTTGCCTCTCATATAGGCTAGATCCCCTAAACCTTTAACAAATTAAAATTAACTCCTAGACATAATCTTTTAACTCACATAGTAACTAGGGTCTACCCCCCTTGGCTACCCTAGGAGTAAGCCTAGACAGAAGAAGTTCAAGTCGAGGTGACAGTGGGCTTGAACTTAGGCATTGTGCCTCCGAGGACACACTAAGTGGATTGAGACTTAATCCACGTTTGCAAGTGTGTATAAGGACAACAACATGGGGAAGGCCCCGAGACAAAACCGGACAGTACGCAGGCCGTCTTGAATGACCTAGCCAGAGGACAGTGAGACATGATGAACGCCATAGCACAGATGGCCATCAGTACACAGATGATCCATCATAGTGTGAGCACTATAGGTGCCAATGTCGCAGGAGGAGCGAGTGGTTCAGGAGGACACCAGGGAGGTGGGGCCAGTGGCTCCAGTGGATCTCAGGGCAGAGCGAGTGCACACCCTTCACCTATCTGAGCCTATACATTGTCTGGGAGGATTCCCTAACCTTTATATCCACATTTCCAGGGAGGACAATCGTTGGGACAGCCAGGGCCTGCGGGAGGACAGCCAAGTCAGGGACAAGTAGTGCCACAGGATCCATTCGGAGAGTACAAGAGAGATTAGTTGGCACTAGGACCAGAGTTCCATGCAGACATCAGTTTGTTAGACTATTGTTCGATCAGGTATCGAAACAAACCCCGGGAGGCACAGAGGGGCAATGGGCAAACTCACAATATGGATTTCATCAAGACAGTGGGAAAGTTGAACATTCCTACTTTCAATGGATGATCACGATGCTCAGCTCAGGCATGGGTTCAGAAGCTTGACACATACTTCAAGCTTAACCCAATGACAGAGTCAAAGGCTATCAGTTTCATCACTTCGCACTTGGATGGGGAGGCCCACGAGTGGTGGTACTATGGGTTGGTGGCCTTGGGTCACAACCACATTACTTCATACTTGGATTTCACTAAGAGGTTGATGGAGAGGTTTGACAGGAGAGATCCAGAGCTCCATTTCAGGGACCTTACACAATTAAGACAGACAGGATCAGTCGAGGCCTTCATCACAGAGTTCCAACAGAAGGCAGTGGTCGTATCCGATACATCAGAGCACATATTGGTGATGTTGTTCATCGAGGCATTGATAGAACCATTGACGGGTTGGGTTAAGGCTTTCAAGCCTCACACCCTGCAGGAGGCCATTGTGCGCGCGAGAGACATGGGGGACTCAACACTAAAACCCAAAACCTTTACCAAACTCGTTGTGCCACAAGAGGACCATGAGAGGAAACCAATCCAGAGAGAGTGGAAGGGTAAGGAGAAGTTGGACAATGCTACGAGGCGTGATCTTATGAGGATGTAATGTTCCCAAGCCAATTTTTTCGCTTGGAACACTAACTGTTCACTGACAATGATTGTGTGTATTTTTATTTGCAGGTTTCCTCTTGGAGTTACGTTTAGGGTTTGTAGATTCAGTTATCACACATGTGGATATAGATATGAAGATGCAACATATGAAAATACAAGAGATAGCAAGAAACTCCAGATATGGAACCAAAACAGCATAGATCTGACCTTTATTGATATAATATGAAAGAACTTGATACAATAAGGATGCAGATCTGGAATAACATCAGATAGATCTAATAGCTAAGATATGAGTTGCTACAAAATGCTCAGGATAAGAAGATATAAGCCTCCAAAGGTTGAATACACGTTGAAGACCAATACAAGAAGAACCAGGGTCAAGTCCAAATCTCCCTTGGCTGAAGATACGCCCTCCTGAATCGTTGTGAAGACCCAATATTTCGGCCTAGTTGTTGGAAGCCTCCAAATGGCACCAAATTCTGCAGAATGATAGATCGGAGCAAGTAGAACCCCCTCCTAAAGTCTCAAGTCGAAATGTCAAGATCTGCTCCTCCAAATGCTGAATCCTCAAGTAAAATACTGTCAAGCCCAATAATTCGACCCTGATGAAGGAGACATCCAAATGCCCTGAAACTCTCTAGAAAGATAGATTAGGGCAAGGTAAGCCTCTAGGTGAAGTCTTGGGCTGAGATCTGAAGTTTTACTCCTCGAAACTGAATAGATCTGATTCTCAGTAGCGCCCTCCTATCTAAATTGTGCCAATGCTCTAGGAAATCATGTGGCAAGTATAACCCTCTCATAATGCACTAGAGATGATGATCAAGACCCTGCAAAGAAAACCCAAGTGCTAGAATGTCCAAAAGCCTTCTCAAACTCTTGGATCGAACTTCCTTCAACCAATGATGCTCCCCCTTGTTGAAAACCCTCAAGGGTACGACCTGCTGCTGCCCTGGATGAGTGATGGTACCTGTAGTTGCTGTAGAATGGTGTGGGTGGATTATTGCATCCCCGAGACCAAGCTTGGAACAAGAGAGGTGGGATCTTTCACCACTGAGTTGTTCTCTAGGGTTTGTATTCTCAAAACCCTCAAAACGGTGTGCTCTAGAGCCCAAAGAAAAATGCAATAATAATCCAAGATGAGTGAGAGGTGCGCCCTTGCCTTTCCTTTATACCTCCAATCTGTTTCTCTGTTGAGTTAGCTAACCCCTAGGGTTAACTCCTAACTCAACCTCATGTGTTCTATTTCTTCATTGAGTTACATTTCCCTTTTCAAGTCAGCTTAATATTATAACGTTGAGTTTAGCTGACTTTTCCCCATGTTGCATGAGACTATAGTCTAGTGGGGATGACTAGACTACTGAGTCTCTCCAACCCTCTTCATCAAGAGGTGGGGGACATTACAGTCTCCCCTGCTAGAAATTGCTTGCCCACAAACAATTTTGAACCTGTCTCCTGTATTACCTATTCACTTTCCCAAGCAACATCCTCAATAGGCAAGTCCTTCCATTTGACTAAGTATTCCTTGATGCTCCTCCTCCTTAGATTCTTCTCCTGAACCTCCAGTATCTCCTCTGGTATCAGTATCAATTGCCCCTCTTCATCTAAGGGTGGCAGTACCTCAAGTAGAGTGATGTGTTGACCTATGGCCCTCTTCAAGCACGACACATGGAAAACGTTGTGTATCTTGTTGCCCTGTGGAAGGTCAAGCTCATAAGCCACAACCCCTACCTTTCTATTGATCCTGTAGGGTCCAAAGAATCGGGGTTGGAGCTTTTCTGCTCCACTTCTTTTGATCGAAGCCTGTATGTATGGTTGGAGCCTTAACTAAACCAAGTCACCTACCTCAAATGTATGCTCTACCCTATGCTTGTGTGCATGGACCTTTTGTTGATTATGTGCTCTTTGCAAATGATCCTTTAGTTCTTTGAGTATGTCCTGACTCCGGTGAACCCAATCCTGAACCATAGAGCTCTGCTATCACCAAAGACAATCTCTAAAAAGGAGAGAGGGTCATAACTGTACAAGGCCCTGAATGGAGTCATACCAATAGACATATGATGAGTGGTGTTGTAATAGTACTTGTTATCCCCACTTTTTAGGGATAACTAGGAGATCATGTCTCGAGGCCCACAGGTCCTAGACATGGAGTACCGAGAGCAGGATTGACCTGAGCATGGCCCTGGAGGGCCCACC
>JZKD02S2127064.1:444429-462779 GCA_000966675.3 Picea glauca
TGAGTGTTGTGACGTAAAGCAAGACATTAAGATGAGACTAGTACTGTGCCTCCAGCTTGAGAAGCTGTGACGTAAAGCCAGTCTAGTATCTTGCTTCCAGTTTGAGTGTTGTGACGTAAAGCAAGATGTTGAGATGAGACTAGTATTGTGCTTCTAGCTTGAGAAGTTGTGATGTAAAGCCAGTCTAGTATCTTGCTTCCATCTTGATTGTTGTGACGTAAAGCAAGACGAGTACTGAACTTCCAGCTTAACAGCTGTGACATAAAGCCAGTCCTGTGTTGTGATGAGCCAGCCTCGAGCTATGATGATGATGATGATGATGTATTAGTTTTATACTAATACATATTGATGCAGATGATGATTGCATTCCTTTGAGAATGGCGATGTTGTCGATGAAGAAAACTTTCGATGATTTATAGATACATCAGTCAGTGTTCCAAGATGATATCAATGATGTTGTCCTCTTGATGTTGTTGATGATAAAGGCCTCTCTCTCATCTAATGTTGTTGTAGAATACCCTTCTTGTTAAGGGGGAGTGTTGAAATAATGTAACTGCAAAGTGTATTCTTATTCTTATTTGATATATTATTCATTGGATCAATCCCCATTGTGGATTGATCATGTCGGCTATTGTAAAAGGACCAAATCCCCTTTTGCGGATTGGTCATAATGTAATTGTAATAGGCAGAAAGAGAAGTTAGCCCCAGAATATATCAAAGAGGCCCCGGAATATAATAAAGGTGCTTATAACCACCCAGGAGAAGAAGTCGGCCCTGCCAGTGAAAGGACACTCCCACACGTGCCAGTCTTGTATAAATAAGGAGGCTAACGCCTCACTTAGAAACACACTCACTTGTTCATTGAGAGACAAGTTTCAGAGCTGCAGTTGGAGAAGGGAGAGAGAGAGAGGTGCATCTTTGGGAGAGGACTTTCTGTACTTGTTTGAGTTATCTCTTGGCATTGTATTGGCTATCTATATTAAGGAATTTTTGCTAAGTTTTCTTCCCCATGAGGGTTTCCCAGGATAAATGATGTGTCTCTTGTGATTGTGTATTTCTCAGTGATTCTATCTTATGTTATTGTTATCTATTGAAATGCAAAGAACTATAATAATGGCTTAAACATTAACATACACAAACAATGTCACCTCCAATACAAGATGCACCAAGAAGACTCTCAAAGCACCATTTGTCCTCCAAAGCTTTTCTTTATTGAATAGGAAAAGGTTGTTGTAAATACTTGCAACAAGCTTTACACAAGAAGCTAGAGCAAATAGGAGAAAGAGAGAAGAATGGGAGAGATTGGGAGAAATTTGAGCATAATAATAGTAGAGAAAGAATAGATGTATAATGAAGGAGGGGTAGGCATTCTTTTATACCTGGGAGGAAAGAGTGACCCCTCTTGGATGCTTTGTAAGTGTCAATTTTTAAGAGATATTGAGCATCTCAAGGAGGGGGGGCGCAACTTTAGGGTTTTAGAGTCTTTTAGGGTTTTGGTACATGAATGAGGGGTGAGGTGGCACCTTTTTTACTTTGTCCAACAACAAATTAGACTAAGGGGGGCACATTTAGGGAGAGAGGAAGCTTCCCCCTTTAATTTTTTATTTTCTATGGTTTTCTCTCCAAGGGGGGTGCAACTTCCCTAGGGGGAATGATGAAATGATGTGATGGCTAGGTGAGTGGGTGAAATAAAGTTAGGAAAGGGGTTTGGCTAGCTTAGGAATAGGCTTAGGCATCATCTCCCACTCTTTGTCCAACCTTTTTGCTCATTTTTACAAAAAAATGACATTTTGACTTTGTCAATTAAGCAATTAAATTGTTGACTCTAGATTAACTTGGAATCTTCAAGGAAAAACACCTAGAAAAAATTGTCCAATTAAGTTGAAACTCAGTCCAAGGGTATAGGGGGTCTCATTCCATTTCTTTTGAGTACAAATACCCCTATCAAAAATTCCAAGGACCTAGTTTTTACATTTTTACATCAAAAATAATTAAAATTACCATTAACTAGGTAATTTTAAAAAATTTAAAAAAAATAACTTAGACTGGACGAAATTCTGCAAGACTCTAGGAGATGTCTAGCATTGTCATTTACAATATTCCTAGACCCTAGTCACCCATAGGGCTCGATCATTAGAACACCTTTCACCACTTTGGAGGATTATTGTGGGAGTGAAAAACTCAAGGATAATTAAAAAGGCTGGTCAGGCCAAATTAATTACCTGAGGAAAAAAAACACTCGATGAAAGTACTTCCCTAATGATAAAGTCCTAGGAAACTAACCTACAAGTATGATCCATGCAGACCCATTACATTATAATCCCACGCAGGAGAGCAAAAATTCCAATTACAAAATGAAGTGTTGAGGCCAAAACTGCCTTGTAGAACCAACAAGTCTTCAACTTTGTAGCACCATATCGTACATATCTTCATGGCACATGGATTTGACCCACTAGTTGAAATAGGTGGTCAACAGGCATGTCACAGGTAATAGCTCTAAGAGGGAGGTATAATGACAGTATCGAGAGGCAACAAATTAAATGGTCTCTAGCTGAGACATGGACCAGACTATCCATACATAGAGTTGTGTACATGACCGTACCCATTCCTATAACGAAGGAGAAGAGGACGAAGTTAGAACCTTCTGGCGAGAAGGGAGATTTTGCGGGATATAGAGTATCTCATGTAGAGATTGATTGTAAGGAGAAAAAGGCTCTGGAGATGACCGTATAGATCCCTCTAGTTCAGTTGATCACTCTTCAAATCATCGGGAAGAGTCAGTAGAGCCAGAAAGGCCTACCCAGAATCGTTGCAGTGACTAGGAAGAGACCAACATGGTCTCCTGATACTTTGCAGGATGCAAAGAGGATACAAATATATGGCATTGGTGATCCATATCATGAGGAGGAGCAGATGGCCCCACTAGTGGTGAGGCAGGCGGCCCCACCAAGTACCAACTTATAAGGAGCTAGAGTTCAGAGGGAGTCAGCCCTCAGGATCTAGTAGGGAGGAGCAGCCTGTCGAGGACAGTTCATAGGAGATCAGACTTCAGAGCAGATGGCTCCAGAGATTATATAGAATCAAAGGGAGTCAAGCTCCAAAAGAATCATGCGGACTCAGAGTGAACCTAATCTCAAAGAGAGTCAGTTGACTCAGAGAAATACCAGATCTTTCAAAGGAAGTCCCCACTCAGATTCAGGTGGGAGAGAGAGACATCTTTCAGGACTGATAGACAGATGCCATGAGTTGAGGAGGTTAAATCGTAACTTTAGAGTCTTCAAGAAGATGTGATATCTCTTGGGAAGATTCCCTTGTTTCAGTAGACTTTGCTACAATGACAGAGGAGGCAGCCAGTCAGAAGGATTAGGATATGGATTTTGCCTCAATTCCAGAGAGAGCAAGTGACCACACAAGTTTCCATATATGTGGCTCTGATGAGGAAGATCATTGATTCAGAACCTTCCACTTATGAGGAAGCTGTTAAGCAACAAGTATGTGGAAGGATGCCATGATGGAAGAGTACCAATACATCATGAAGGATGATGGGTGGAAAATGGCTCCGAGACTAGTAGGGAAGTCAGTGGTGACTTCCAAGTGGATCTACAAGATCAAGCATGTAATGTTCCCAAACATATTTGCTTGGAACATGTTAAGTTTTAGTGTTTTCTAGTTGTGGTATTTCGTCAAACAGTTTGCATGCAATGTGCTTCTGGGTTGTTTATGGTTTGATTTTTATGTGTTTTTGCAGCCAATAGTTGCATATAACAAATAAATAAGAAGATAATTGAACTTCAACAAAAACCCATGGAGGACAATACAATAATATAGCCACAAATCATATTTGACCTTTATTTATTAAATAAGCAGCTCCATACATGAAATATTCAGATCTGGAAATACATATATCAGATTGGTTCTATGGTTGTATGTAGCTCCAAAAAAAATATAGAACAATGGGATGCAACTCCTAAAATCCTCCAAACACCTCCTTAAGTCTGGTCCACCAAAATGGCTCTGTTCTTTGACACTATATGATCACCCTGGCTGGAAAGTGCGCCCCATGGGCTGTAGTAAATCAATAATAATTCGGCCTCTTAGATCTGAGCTCTGTAGCATTGTAAAGACCCTCCAATTAGTAGATCAGATGAAGACTAAGACATATTCACCAAGTCTTGGCTGTAGATAATGTTGTGAACTTCCAAATCACAAGATCTCTCAGAAGAAGTGTGCCCCTCTTTAGTAATTTCGCCCCACTAAGAATAATGATGAATATGGCATGAAAACCCTCCACAAAATAGTGAGAAAAGGTGCCTTGGTGATAGATAACAACTCTAAAGTGAGATCTCTCTTAGATCCAATGTCTACAATCCTCCACAAACCCCTCTCTCATGAACAAAATGCACCCTAGCTCTGGAGAAAGACTCCAAAATTGCACCCTGCTTCCTCAATTGCTCCTAAAACTGAATAGAAACTGATGTAGAATGGTGATGGAGGAATCTTCCACGTCCTTGGCCAATCTTGGATCAGGAAAGGTGGAATCTTTCACCACTGAGATGATCTCTAGGGTTTGTTTAGTCAAAACCCTCAAAACCCCCAAGTATCATGGGCTCTCTAGCAAGAAGCCAGGCAACAAAATGATAATCAACATAATGAGAGAATAGAGGCCCCTATCTCTCTTTTATTCCCCTATTCACCTTTTCTCTCCAAGTGAATTTTACTTTATTTTTATTATTCCTTAATTAAATCACTTTATTAATTAATTAGCCCTTTTGCCTCTAAAAAGTTATTTATTCATCCCTATGGCTTCTCCGGCCACTGAAAGTCACTTCTCATCATCTAATCTTGTAGTGCTCTTCCTCCCGATTCCGATGAGCTATTACACTAAGAGGTTTCTCCAAGTATTATGCCCAAAATGACCTTCTTAGTGAAATTAATTAAAATATGACCCATAATAACTCAAAATTACAGAAATCGTCGAAATGCAACGAAACCAAATCCAAGCTATGCGGAATGGATCTTGATGATTAAATATGATGAACGATGCAAGTCGGGCCCAATAAAACCCCTCAATAACTCTCGAACTCGCTGTCACCCCCATCTGGCTACTCTGGTAGGCATAACACTCTGTAACATAATAATCTCCAAAAATGGGGACATTACAGTCCTCCCTACTAGATTTTTTCTTGTCCTCAACTAATAATTGAATCAATCTATATATGATGCCAGGATCCCATATCCACGTGTGTGACCTGGAGTAAGCTCCCCTCAAGACATGGCCCCTCCAAGTGCTCACCATACATGATACCCAAATGCTCCTGATGATTAGAATGATCGTGTGAACCCAATCCTCAGTCAACTCCCCAAGAAACCACTCTACTCTGATCTCGACCCCATCAAACTTTAGACCACCAAGCACTCCAATCCCTTGATCCCATATCAAGATGTGAACTGCAATGCCATGTGTAGTATAGTCCTATAAGATACCAACACCATGAATCTCCTGAAGACCCCCAACCAATGGAACAAGTAGATACAATATCCATCCATCAAGGAATCTCTCACATAAACCCATCTCCCAACTATCGTCTCTAGCTGAATCCAGATCCCTTGCTAACCAAGAAGATGATTTGTTGATATATCTGATTCTCAACCAAGAAGATCCATCCTGCCACAAAGCATACTCATTTTGACTTGCTCTCAAATTCCCCCAACAATGGAAGGAATCAATCATGCAAGTCTCTAAGACCCTTAGGTGCTCTAGAAGATCACCAAATCCTGCATCACATAACTCTAAAGGTGTCATACCAAGTATCTTGGTGCCCAAAAAATTGTAAACCTCTGGCCGAAGTATGCTCATTGTTGATAGTCATGTTGTCTTGTCCATAATCATTAAACTCGGCCTCCCTGCCAATCCACACTATTGCCTGCGGATTCCCATGCTCCCGCAATAACCCTATGATGGCGTCCCTACTATATATCTCTAATGCCCCATGGTCAAGAGAAGCTGGCATATTCTCCCAACTCAGCACTGAAACAAGGGTAGCTACAGAGTCATGACTTGACTTGTGATGCTGACATACCAAACATGCCTCCATGTGTCTCATAATATCATCATCGAGATCCCCCAGGGAGAATCTTTCTTTGTCCTTCTGACGAGTCCTGAAATGGCCAAGATGTCCAGCCATAGATACATCATGTATAGTCCTCAAGATCCCTTATGCTGCCTGCTGCGACCATACCTCCTGCCAACTAACCTCATAGACCTCATTAGAGGCATCTTTCCATCTCTTCTCCCAGTTCTCATCCTACTAAGACTCTGAACCTGTATCCACCTCTGGAACATACTTTGTCCCATGACTAAGGATGCTCTCCATCATGCCCCAAGCTTCATATGGTTGTCTTGGATGTACCACCCCTATCCTGTTGTATATAATCCAGTCACTCCCGTCAGGTGGTCTCTACCTACCAACTCTCCATGTCCCCTGCTATTGTTTATCTCCCCCTATGTTGTTTTCTATGATGAAAGTATCGGGGAAGGCTAACATAAATAACTGCAACTGTATGTAGGACTGGAAAGTATCATAGACTTTGGTCAATCTTTAGGACTTGACCAAAAGCTCATCCACTAGCACCCATGGTGTATAATTGCATGTCTTCATCACTAAACTCCAACCATCGAGTACAACAGTCGATAACTCCACAAGTCGTTGGTCAATCACTCTCCCTCCATCATCACTCATATAGTTGTTGCTACTGTGAAGGTGATCTCCCATAACTATGTATTGTTGCAAGGGAGAGGAATCTCCATGCTCCACTAAGTATGTCTCCTCCCTGCAATCCAATGTGTCCCACTAAATCCCACTGTACACCTTTGCATTCTCATGTGAACTATCTCTTATCATCACATTCCCCTGTATAGCCATGCAAGCTCCTATATCCTCCTGCATCATCACGTATCCAAGGTGTACTGCTAGATAAACCTCTAAATGGATGTAAGCCAATCCTGGAACACAAATGGAAGTGTCCTCGAAACTTCCCCTAGCTCTGGAATCCCCATGTGTATGTGTATGACCAACTGTCTTAGAACTACCCATCAATGGTGGTCCTTGTTATCCCCTAGCCTAGCGATAACTAAGGAGATCACGTCTTGAGGCCCACGGGTCCTAGACATGGAGTACCGAGAGCCAGAAGACTTGAGCATGGCCCCAGAGGGCCCCTCTTTTCTTCAGTGCAATCCACGTATCACTAGCAATAGTATCCTTCACACCAGCCTGGTCCTGAAGTAGCGATGAGTCTTGTTCCATGAGGTAATGAGTTTGGGTATCATGGTATGTATCACTCTGATTTTTGAAGCACTTGAATATGTTGTATTGAATCCTTCTTCATTTCATGACGTTTGCTTGGAAATTATGCTCTTTGCCTCATTGATACCTAGAAGGGTGACATGGTGTAATGTTCCCAAGCCAAATTTTTCGCTCGGAACACTAATTGTTTACTGTTTGCTATGTTTTTTTATGTATTTGCAGGTTTACTCGTGAAGATGCGCATTATGGGTTTACTTAATGTTGAATGAGCAATAGATCTGAAGCATATAATCATAAACAAGACAAGATATACAAAAACACCAGTAGAGAATCAATAGTGTCAGATATGACCTTTATTTAGATAGTAGAAGGATCTCGTATACAAGAGATCTGCAGATCTGGAAGAAAACCCCAATAATAATAAAATGGGTTGCCAACCGATACAATAATAAGCAATACAAAGATAAGTTCCTCCAAAAGGTTGTCTGAGAAGAGATCCAATCCTCCCAAGGCTACCAGCATGCAAGATAAGACTGGAGATAAGAAGACCCTGTCAATACACTGCAAACCCCTCCAACTAGCTGAGTTGCGCCCTGCTCTAGATGTTGATGAACCCTCAAGTTTCGTCCCTCCTCTTTTTGTGCTCCAAATCCCCCCAAACTCTCTCGAAATGTAGATTGGGCTAGTAGAATCCACCGGGCCAAGTTTCAAGATGAACTGAGAAGTTTTGCTCCTCCAACTGAGCAAACCCTCAACTGGTTTGCGCCCTCCTGGTTTGACTGAATCAAGGAGATTTTGTTCTCCCTTCTAGGAGCCTCCAAATGCCACCAAAATCTCTCAGATTGTAGATCAGGGCAATGCTAACAAGATGTTGAAGTCTCAAGACAATCTATGAAGATCTGAGCCAATAAACAATGATAATCCCTTTATGCAATGCACCCCTCTCTCCTCCAATTCGTTCCAAGCTCCAGGAAATAAACTGTCAGGATAATCTCCTCTGGAATAGACTAAGAATGATGCTAGGGACCCTACGAAGAAAACGCAGGTTCTCCTTTTCCAAAATGCCTTCTCCTTCCTCCAGATCGAATCAATCTCCTCAAGGTGGTGCGCCCCCCTAGCTGGAAACCCCCTAGGTTGCGCACTAGCATGATGTCTACATGTAGAACAACCCCTTCAACACTGTAGAATGGTGTGGGAGGATTATTTCACCTCCAAGACCAAGCCTGGATCAAGAAAGGTGGGATCTTTCACCTCTGAGTTGATCTCTAGGGTTTTAGACTCAAAATCCTCAAAACTGCTTGTGCTCAAGAGCTCCAATGCAAAATAAGATAATAATCCAGAATGTCTTAGGAGTGTGCCCCGCCCTTTCCTTTATAGCTCCAGTCTATTCATTTGTTGAGTTAGTTAACCCTTAGGGTTAACTCTTAACTTTAACTCACCTTTTCTTTTCTTTCATTGAGTTATCCTTTTCCACACAAAGTCAACTTAATAATAGAATGTTATGTTTTCTGGTTGACTTTGTCCCCAATATGCCTGAGACTATAGTCTAGTGTAGATAGCTAAACTACTGAGTCTTTCCAGACCTCTTCATCAAGAGTTGGGGGACATTACAGTCTCCCCTGCTAGAAATTGCTTGCCCACAAGCAATTATGGACTCGTCTCCTGGATCAACTATTCCCCTTCCCAAGTGGCATCCTCCATGGGTAGGTTCTTCCACTTAACCAGATACTCTATGATGCTTCTTTTCCTCAACTTTTTCTCCCTGACTTCAAGTATCTCCTTTAGTATCAATACCAATTGTCCTTCTTCATCCATAGGTGGAAGTTCCTCGATAGGAGTGATATGCTTGCCGATGGCCCTCTTCAAACACGAAACATGAAAGACATTGTGTATTGTGTTGCCCTGTGGTAGATCCAACTCATATGCCACGACCCCTACCCTCCCATTGACTCTGTATGGAATGAAGAAACAAGGTTAGAGCTTCTTTGTGCCACTTCTCTTAATGTATGCCTGCATGTACGGTTGAAGCCTCAAATAAACCAAGTCACCAACCTCAAAGGTGTGTTCAACCCTGTGCTTGTTTGCTTGTACCTTCTGTTGATTTTGTGCCCTCTGTAGGTGGTCCTTCAATTCTCTGAGTATGTCCTAACTCTGTTGAATCCAGTCCTGGACCATGGGAGCTCTGTTGTCATCAAAGGCAATCTCTACAAATGAGAGAGGGTCATAGTTGTATAAGGCCCTAAATGGTGGCATACCAATGGACATATGATGAGTGGTGTTGTAACAGTATTCCCCCAAGTGAAGCCATTTAACCCATGCTTTCTATTGCCCTGCCACATAATTCCTGAGGTAGCCTTCAACCCATTTGTTGACTATCTCTGTCTGGCCATCCGTCTGAGGGTGATAACTGGTACTAGGTGTTAGGGTTGTACCTACTAACCTGAAGAGCTCCTGCCAAAATGCGCCCATGAACCTTCTATCCCTATCACTCACTATGGTTTTGGGCAACCCATTCAATTTGAAAACTTCCTTGAAGAATAGGTCTGCAACCTGTGTTGCACTGAAATTTGTGGCAATGGCAAAAAAGTGTGCAAACTTCGTCAACCTGTCCACTACCACGAAAATGCAGTCTTTTCTCTGAGCCTTGGGCAACCCTGTGATGAAATCCATAGATATGCTTTCCCATTTGTGCTCCGGAATGGGAATTGGTTGTAGTAGTCCTGTTGGATGAGTGTGTTCATATTTGTTGGCCTGGCAAGTGTTGCACTCCTTGATGTGGCTCATCACATATTCTTTCAACCCCTTCCAAGCAAACCTCTCTCAGACCTGTCTGTATGTCTTGATGAATCCTTGATGCCCTGCTACTGGTGAATCATGGCATGCCTGTAACACCTTGGCCTTAAAGGTTGATTCGGGAACCAAGAAAATTTGACCCTTGTAGTAAATGATATCATCCATGATTCTGAAATTGTCATCATGTACCTTTCCATCCATCACTTCGCAAGCAAATTTGTTCTTTGAATATTCCACCAAGAGGTGGGCCTTCCAATCCACTGAGATATCAGCCATGGCATAAACTGATGGTCTTCTGGATAAGGCATCTGCTACCACGTTATTTTTCCCTTTGACAAATTCTATGTCAAAGTCATAAGCTTGGATTTTGCTTACCCACTTTTGTTGCCTTTCATTCAAGTCCTTCTGATCTAGGAAGTACTTGAGGTTGTTGTGATCTGTCCTCACGACGAATTTTGCCCCAACTAAATACTGCCTGAACTTAGCCAATGCATGCATGATAGCTAGCATCTCTTTGTCATAGAT
This sequence comes from Picea glauca, assembly GCA_000966675.3. NCBI lineage: Eukaryota > Viridiplantae > Streptophyta > Pinopsida > Pinales > Pinaceae > Picea > Picea glauca. The sequence continues at coordinate 455,052 of JZKD02S2127064.1, forward strand.
GGTGTAAAGGAGCTCAGGACCTCTCAATTTTCGGCTTTCATAAACAATAGGATGTGTGTTTTGCATAAGTACTGCTCCAATGCCTTCCCCTAAGGCATCACACTCTACTGTGAAGGGTTGTGCGAAATCTGGTAGGGCCAATAGTGGACATGCACTCATCACTTTCTTCATCTTTTCAAAGGTGGACTGTGCTTCTGGGCTCCACTTGAATGCCCCCTTTTTGGTCAAATCGGTCAAAGGTGCACAAAGTTGAGAAAACCCTTTGACAAACCTTCTGTAATAGCAACAGATGCCCAAAAACCCCTTCAAATCTGTGAGTGTCCTAGGTGTGGGCCAGTCAAGTATAGCTTGTATTTTTTTTTGGTGTACCTGTACCCCCTTCACTCCGATGATGTATCATAGATAAAGGACCTTTGTCATCCCAAATTCACGTTTGGATTCCTTAGCATATAAAGATTGTTCCTCTGTGATATCCAAAATCTGTTCCACATGTTGAAGGTTTTCCTCCCAAGTTTTGCTTTAGATCAATAAATCATCAAAGAAGACTAATAAGAACTTCCTTAGCTGCTTGTTGAACAAATGATTCATGCATCACTGGAAGGTGGCTGGTGCTTTAGTCAGCCCAAAAGGCATGACCAAAAACTCATAGTGTCCATAGTGACACCGGAAAGTAGTCTTGGAGATATCTTGCTCCCTCATTTTTATCTGATGATAGTCGCAGCACAAGTCAATCTTTGTGAAATATACTGCCCCATGGAGCTCATCCAATAGCTCATCAATCCGTGGGATGGGGTATCTATTTTTTATTGTCTTCTTGTTTAGAGCCCTGTAGTCAATGCACATGCGCATTGTCCCATCTTTCTTTTTCACCAGCACTACAGAAGATGCAAAGGGAATGGAACTTGGCCTGATGTGGCTCATATCCAACAACTCTTTAATTGCCTTTTCAATTGCGTCCTTACATTTCTTGGGGTTCCTGTAGGGAGTGGTGATGACAAGTTTCGCACCCTCCTCCAAATCTATGATGTGCTCAAACCCCCTATCTGGCGGTGCCCCTAGTGGTATAGGCTCAAAGACCTTGTTGTGCCTGTCCATGATTTTCTTGCTCTCGGGTGAGTAGTGTGTTTCTCCCTTCTTGTCTACCTGACTGATATTTTACATTATGCTGCATAAACGATGTCTTCCCTCCTAAAGATGGCCTCCATGCGTTTTGTTGTTACCACCCTTGGTGTGTTGCTTGTCATAACCCTGAGAACCACCTTTTTCCAAGTTTCTTCTGTGAAAGACATTTCCATGGTTTTGTAATTTGTGGTGATTTCCCCCAATGTACTAAGCCATTATACTCCAAGTATGATGTTGGTGTATGGAAGGTCCATAACATAGAAATCCTTGCCAAATCATGCCTTCCCAAAGTAAGTTTAATTCCCAGAATGTACCTGTCACAGGGCATGGTGCGCCCCCCTGCTACCTCCACACAAAATCTCTCAAACTCAACTATCGGTATATGTCTTCTTTGTAGTAGGGTTGAGTCAATGAAGTTGTGTGAGGCACCTCCATCAATGAGAACTAAGACCTTCTGCCCTTGTAGCACTCCCCTCATCCTGAAGGTGTTGAATTTAGGTACCCCGTTGATGGATGCAATTGTCACCTTCTCATCTGTTGTAAGGTCGTGACTTGCATCTTCTTCTTATGCCTGTCCTTGGTTTTCTTCCTTTATGTTCTGTAGGTGGTTGAAATCTTCATCCTCATCATCTGAAATCACCTCAATGTAGTGGGCTTTTCCCTTACCCATGCACTTGTGTGTTGGGTCCCATGGTTCCTTGCAGGTGAAGCATAATTGCTTTCTCCTCAGTTCCCTCATAGTGGGCTCATCCATCCTACCCCTTCCTCAGTCAAACCCCCTTGGGTCTCTCCCTCCTTGGTTCATAGGAGGTCTTTGGTCTCTACCCCCTTGATTAGGAGGTCTAGTGGTGAATCTCGTCTTTGTTGCCGATCCTAAGTCCCTGGTCTTCCAAATGGCATCATGCAAGTTGGTAGGCTTAAAAGCCTTGACCCAACCCCTCAAGGGTTCCATCAGCCCTTCTGTGAAGAGCATTATAATGTTCCCAAGCCAAGAGCCTAAGAACATTGTGTTTTTGCATGATTTTTAAACTATTTCCGATTATGGCATTTCGTCAAACACTTGCTTACTATGGTCCTATAGGTTGCGCGTAGGGTTATACTGATGGTTTTAATGTGTTTTGGCAGCAACAACTAAGAATATATAGATCTGAATATATAGATTTGAAGATAGAACAAGTGGAAATACAAGATACACCAAATATGAAACCAATAGCATAGATCTGACCTTTATTATTATAATGAGAAAGAACTTGATACAAGGATGATGTAGATCTGGAATGATCAACAAATGGATTCAATAAACATAATAGAAGCTGCTACAAAATGGTCCCGAGAAGAAGATGAAAGCCTCCAAAGGATGGATACACAATGAAGAACAAACACAAGAAGAGATCTAGGTTGTATGCAATACCAAACCCCCAAATGGAAAAGCCACGCTCTAGTAGAAGACTGAAACCCTCAATAATTCATCCCAACTGAAGAAAGCCTCCAAATGAGTCCAAACTCGGTCGAATGATGGATCGGGGTGATAGGATCCCCCTCCTGAAGTCTCGGGCTGAAATTCTATGGATAACTCCTCCAAATGTTGAATCCTCCAATGAGGTTGCGCCCTCCTGAAACCCTGAAGTGCCCAATAATTCGGCCTTGATGAAGGAGGCCTCCAAATGCCCTGAAACTTGCTAGGAAGATAGATCGGGACACTGCAAGTCACTGGGTGAAGTCTTCAGGTCATATATGAAGTATAACCCCTCCAAACTGAATAGATTTGAATCTCAAAAATGCCCTCCTCTCCAATTCGTCCAATGCATCCAATAAATCAAATGGCACATGAAAATCCTTTGAAATGCATTAGATCTAATGGCCAAGACCCTGCAATGAAAACCCAGGTGCTAGAATCTGTCGAAGCCCTTCCAGTCTCTTGGAACAAACTTCCCTCAAAGAATGGTGCACCCCCCCTTGCTGGAAACCCCCAATGGTGCGCCCTCTCTCCTCATGTACATGTGACTGGTGTAGACCCCTCATGCAACTGAGTAGATCTGAAGTAGAATGGTGTGGGGGAGTATCGCATCCCTAAGACCAAGCTTGGGACAAGCTAGGTGGAATCTTTCACCACCGAATTGTCCTCTAGGGTTTGTTAAGTCAAAACCCTCAAAACCCCCAAGGTATGGGCTCACTAGCTAGAAGCCAGATATCAAAACATAATTATACATTAATGAGAGAATAGAGGTCATTGCCTGTCTTTTATACTTCTTGCTCACCTTGTCCCTCCAAAGTGACTTTTTTTTTTTTACTGGGGGAATCAGCAACTCGCGGTTCTCGTACTCGCGTGACACGGGGTCGATCCCCGTCGGCTACCACTATAACCCCAGGTGCAACCACCCAGCCTGCAAGAATGGCGCACGAGTAAATCCGGGTGAGAATCGAACATGAGACTTCATTTTACAAATTTCCTTCCATTTACACGGCACTTGCCAATCCGTCTACACATGCGGGCCCTCCAAAGTGACTTTTACTTTATTAATTATTAATTAATTAATTAAATCACTTTAATTAATTAATTAACCTTTTTTACCTCTGGAAAACACTTTATCTCTCCTTGTGGCTTCCCTGGCCACTGAAAGTCACTTTTCACCATCCTATCCTATAGTGTTGTTCCTCCCGATTCCAATGAGCTATTACACTGAGAGGTTCCTCCAAGTATTGTGCCCAAAATGACCTCTTCGGTGAATTTAATTAACCTATAGCTCAAAATACTAAAAATCATGGAAATCGTTTGAATGCAACTGAGCCAAAGCCAATCTGTGCGGAATGGATCATAATGATGAAATAGGATGAGCGATGCAAGTCGGACCCCAAAATATTCCTCAATAGTCATTGTACTCGCTATAACATCCATCTGGCTGCTTTGGTCATCATAACACCCTAAAATGCAATGATGTCCCAAAGTGGGGACATTACAGTCCTCCCTACTAGAATATTGTTTGTCCTCGAGCAATAACCAAATCCCTCCAAGTATAATACCAAGATCCCATGTCCACCTATAGGACACACAGTAGAACCCATCCAAAGATGAACAAGGAGGGTTTCCAGTCAATGGGCAACAATTTAAATTCTATTTCCAATAAAAGAAATAAATAAAAAGAGAAGTAATTTTTGGCTTTGGGGTAATAGTTTTTGTTGATTCCCATAGAGTCATTTCAGATTTCAGTATTGTTGTTTTTATGCTTTAGGACGACAAGTTAAGTCTTTTGTCTTGTAGAGTTTTCCTTCATTGTATCCCCTTTTCAGTCCTAGTATGATAGTTGCTCATTTTTCCATGTTTACATCAACATTTAGTCATGTTTCCTTGCATAATAAGTGCCTCTTATGGGGCTAGTCTGTTTATTTTCTTGATTACATTGCACTAATAATCTTGATGTCCATCTTTTAGTCTTGGATCAAACTCTGAGTATCCGATCATCTGTTCACCTGGTCTTTCCTTCAGTTCACATCTAGGTCGAGCCTAGATGAGTGGCATGTTTGTTTTCATTCCCAGATCATTGAGTCAATAGGATGGGTAGAGTGGAAGAGACAATAGGGGAATCTTGAGTCATGTTATGGTTTGTCTTTTCGTTGGCATTTATGGAGTCATCTACCATGAGGTAGTTGTCCTCCTTGTTGACCACCTCTTCAACTAGGGGGTCAACTCCATGTACCATGAATATATGCATCAACAGATGAAAACATGTCGAAGACTTTTTGGTTCTACAGGGCAATTTTTGCTCCAGCACACAGTTTTGTAAGCGGGATTACCACACCCTTGTGTGGGTTAATATTGTAATAGGTCTACATGGATCATGGTTAGGTCAGTTGCCTTAGGGTTTCTTCATTATGAGAGTTCCTTTCACTGAGTGTTTTTTATCCTCAGGAGGTTAATGTGGCCTAACCAATCGAGTTAATCTCCCTTGAGTTTTTCACTCCAACTAGCAATAAATCCTCCAAAGTGGTGAAAGGCATTCTAATGAAGTCATTCTTAGGTAGCTAGTGCTTAGGAATGTTGTAAATGACCATGTAAGACAACACGCAAAATTTCGCGGAATTCCGTCAAGTCTAGCTAGGTTTTTTTTTAAGTTGGGAATTAATTAATTAATTAATTCTGGGTAATTACTGTAAAATTTAGGTCCTGGGATTTTTGATAGGGGTATTTGTACTCAAAAGAAAGATAATGAGACCCCCTACACCCGTGGACCAAGTTTCAACTCAGTCGGGCAAGTTTTGCTAGGTTTTTGTCCACTTAGGAGTTTTTTCGGAAAACGACGATTTTAATTGTCAAACCCAGGACATGGGAAAATGTCAATTTTGTAATAATGGACCAAATCATGTAAAGTAAAGGTGAATTAATGTTAAGAGAGATTACCCTAACCCATCCTAACCCTTTACCTACCCCTTAAACCCACTTTTAATTTATTACCCACCTTTTAATTTAATTCCCACTTAAGGAATACGTACACCCTCTCCACGTTAATTTGTAACTCACTTAATTATTGGATTGTGGGACCCATTTTCTACCTCATACACCTCTCCCATCCACGTCCCACATTAGAGTGTGGACGTCACACTCCTACCACACTTATATTTTAAACTCACGCTTTTCCTTTAGGAGCCTACGTCCCCCTTAGCAAATGTGTCCCCACTCCACGCTTTGATTTGGAAACTCTTTCAAATTAAGTGTGGGTCCCTCCCTTCTTGCTCACGTCCATCCTATTCCCTCCACCAGTCGCATACCTTTGAGGAGTGTGCCAACACACTCCTCCTACCTTACGCTTTCCCTCACGTCTTCCCCTTAAACTCACGCTTTATCCTTAGTTTCTTTGGGAAATGTCTCATGGAAGATGGAAACATCTTCCATGAAAGCAATCACCTCTTCCTTCAACCCATGCGTGGGCCTCCTCTTGCCTAATTCGCCCCCCCGGTTTCCTTGCTTGCTCCTCATCCCCTCACCTTCTTTCCATTTCCCCTCACCCTAAAAGCTCAAGCTCTCATTGGTTCGTTTTACCTTTGAGTTGTATTTCCCTTTGGATCTTTGACAAGTGTTGAAGATCCAAGAGGGGTCTCTTGGTCTCCCAAGGCTATAAAAGAAACCCCTCACTCCCTCATTCTTTACCATTCTTCACAGTAATGTTATGCTACCAAATTTTCTCCATCCCACTCTCTCTCTCTCTCTCATTACTTTCACATTGCTTCACTGGTTTTTCTCTTGAAGAGCTTGTAGCATCATTCTTGCTACAACCTCTACCCATTTGATAATACAAGAAATTGCTTTGGAGGAAACTGTGGCATTCAAGATTGGTCTAGGTTTGCCACTTATTGTGAGGTGATATCATTATGAATCTTTATGTGTTTTGATCAATAGTTGCTTAAGTAAATTAGTTTACTAGGCTAGGTGAGGCAATAGTGTAGTTGTCCATCTATATATTTTGTGCATGCATATAATAGAAACTATGTTGTATTGCCTATGCATGCAGGATATTATCTGTTGTTCCATCTCATTTTTTGTTTAAGTTTTCCTGATCATCTCTATGGAGTTGTTGGGATAGGTCCAAGGACGAATCTACCCTCATCTTCACTCAAACTTCATTAGCATTTTTTGTCCTTCTTCCTCAGTCTTTCATTTCAGATTTTAGTAGCTAACTTTCTTAGATAGGTCAATTAAATCATTACAATTTTCTGATTTTTGTATGTACGAAATTTCTACCTAAAAACAAAAATTTCTTAACATTTTAGAATGTGTTGCAGCTCAAATCAACGAGCAATAGTTTGTTGATTTTTGCAGATTCTTATCAGGACAAGAGGGCATGCTGCCTAATTTCATGCACAACACAGCCTCAAACAACTCCTCTCATTGTGGTAAAAGTTTCTCTTCTTCTTCTCTATTCTAAATCACTGTAAAGCAAGCCCAAAGGAGTTGTACCCAATTGGCTTGCATTATTTTTCTTTCCATCTTATTTTTGCAAGTTTTAGATTAGATTTATTTTCATTCATTTTTCTTGTTTAGTTTAGCTAGATTAGTTGTGATTTCTACATGCATGCTTAACTTAAAATAACCTAGAGTAGATATCATAACATATGCTAGCTTAGAGTAGATCTAAAGTGTTAATTTCACTTAAAGCTTTTAACTTGCAATCTTGTCTTTAAAGGCTTCATCCTTCACAATCAGCTCTTTCAGTTCTTAATACTCACATGCAATAACTCAACACTTAAGAACTCGATTAAAAATATTTATGTGGTTGGAGTTTTCATGATTGGTCGGAGAAGCCACAGTTAGGTCAATAGAGTGTCGACGTTTCGGATCCAAATCAGGATCCATCTTCAGGACAATGAGCCTGGGTTAAGATAATGAGAAGATTTGTTTTTAATACTGGAAAATGGCGTGAAAGCTAAGTGTCGGCTAGGTTGTTTTGGTAAAAGTTATTTTTGATTTAATTAGGGTTTATGTTATTAGGTAAAAAAATTTCTTTATTATTTAATTAGGGTTTGATTGTTTTGAAATTATTAAATTATTATTAATTCAAACATTAATAAACTTTGAATTAATAATAATTTAATAATTTCAAAGTGTATTAAGTT
>JZKD02S2127064.1:462789-474375 GCA_000966675.3 Picea glauca
AATGGCATAAAAATTAACACACTTTACTTTCAAAGTTTTCATTTATACTTTGTTCCTGTATTTATGGTGTGATCCTTCAAGAAGTGCGCATCCACCTGGAGGCATTCTCTTGACTGGGTCTTGAGTGCTTTGCGTCTTTTGCCATTGATAAGCAGTCCAACGGAATTCCATCTGTTGTGAGCATGCCTGGCTTGATGTGTTGATTATCTCTCGTTTTTTAATATCTTCTTTTCCTGCACATTTCAAGCAATTGTTAGTATATTGTACATCTTGTATCTATCTTAGTTTAACTTTGTATATCCGATATATTCTTTTGTATCTAGTTGTATCTATCTTGTTGTAATACTTTTAACTTGTAATTATTTTGTAATGAACATCCCCTTAACTTAGTTGACCCTTTGCCCAATCTTAGGCACTAGTCTTAGTTGCCCTAGGAAAAGGTCTGACTTTCATACTTAGATAATTGCATATTTCACTTGTTGCTTAACATCATAGGCTAGATTCCCCCTGACCATTTAACCAATTAAAACCAACTTCTAGAACATAAACGTTAATCTCATCTAGTAACTAGGGTCTACCACCCTTGGCTTCCCTAGGAGTTAGCCTAGACGAAAGAGGTTCAAGTCAAAGTGACAGCGTGGACTTTGAACCTAGGCATTATACCTCCAAGGACACACTGAGTGAGCAGGACTTAGCTCACGTTTGCAAGTGTGTATAAGGACGACAACATTCCTCATCCAGCACTAGGGACATGATGCCATACCTTATTTATACTTTTTGTTGACTAATTCGCGTCGAGGGAAGGATTTCGTCATTGCCTTTCCCCTTAGCAAGTTATCCTTCATCAACTACGACACATCATCTAGGGGTGATCCAGAAGTTGAGCACCTTCGTGACCGTTAGCCTCATTAGCGGTCATCTCGTATTTGACAAGGTTGATCACCATTTGGCCTTGATTGAATAATCATTGTCAATGTTTGACACCAGCACATTATTCACATTGATGGGATGTGCTTGTATCTTAGGGCCCATTAGCCTTATTGGTGGATTCCTTCGTGCCTAGCAGGTGTTCACGTCATTGACATCTGACTAGGTGACTCTCTCCCATGTGTTGACTTCATCACATCTTCCACTAGGAATAGTGTACATGATAGTTGGGTGGCAAGTAGTAGTTATGGATGGGAATGTATGGGTAAGACCTCCTTTCAGTTGTTCAGGCGTCATGCATACTTTTGATTCCATTGCCCACAGGACGTGCGTAGTGATTTGTAGATTATTTTCCGCGGGTTATCATCTATGATTTGCATATACATACATAGATATCGTGAGGTTCTTGGTATCCCTTAGGGGGATCTCGTCCCCTTAAGTCACCATTATTAACCCCTAGATTTTATCCTTTGCAAAATGGAGGGTTAATAGCCAACTTACTCCATCAAGATGGTGTTTAGAGTTTGATTCCAGACATAGCTTTGATGAGTTAGAGGTTGGTTCACAAAGAGTTCATATGTAGGATGGTTCAGTGATATGGTCCATCTTCAAAGTTGATTTTCAGTGACATTATACAGGCTTTTCATCAGTTTAGAGAGGAATTCTATTTTTATCATTTCTCCTACTTTTTAGGAGCCAAAGTTCGAAGGTCTGCATGGCACTATTGATTATATGTTCATATTCCTTGCGAGATCAGGATTCCAGTGAGCTTTTGGATTACATGCATGATACTTTCTTCAACAACTCTAGTTCATAGGCTTGCATGTCGAATTTGAGTGCATATTTAGACCCCTTGCAGAAAACAAAGTCTAATGAGCTTAATTTTGTCGACATGCCAACACTTTCTATTTTTAGCAATGAGCCATGCAAGGTGACACATGGTATCATTTGGGAGTGAAAAGTGGCAGGATTTGATGCATGCATGAAGAGACGTGCACATGCATGGAACTGGAGTGAGGTGGCATGTGTTGAAGTTAGAATAGGGGTTAGGGGTTTATCTGAGTCACCAGGGAATTTGCATGAGTTAACTGAAGACCACTAGAAGGTGTGCATTGATTTTGGAGTGAGTTGGCACCTTCTTGGAGTTAACTAGGTCGCATGCATGGAGGAGATAATTAGACGTGTGGTTGAGTTAACTAGGTGCATGCCTTCTCTCTCTCCACTTCATCCTCAATTAGACTCAAAGTATCTTCACTTAACAGAGCACATGGATTTCTTTCTCCACTCGGACTCTAGTGAATTACTACTTTACTACACTCTCTCATTACTTCATTACTAGTTAACTAATTGTGAAAAAATCTACTGTGACTTGCGTCAAACACTTAACAAACTTTGATTTCAACCTCCAATAAACTTCAATAATAATGAAGTAAACTTAACAACATTCTACTGTACTTTATGAGCAGGAATACATTGACTAAGCAAACTGAAAATTAGCAGTGGAAATAACAATGAACAATAGAAAGAATATCACCACATTTGACACTAGATATTCGAGCAAAGCCCCTGGAAAAACCCACAAGGGGAAAACCAATCCAAGAGAGATATTTTATTAATGAGCTCACATGAAATAAATTTATGAGTTTACAGTAGTACAACCAACATTAATTACAACATTGTACTTATCTCTATTTATGTGCTCGAACCTCGATTTTTGTGCCAGCAAAGAGTATGGTTGTACGATCTCTTGTATGGTTTGTCTCACTCCAAATTGTGCATTGAAAACAATCCCAGATTGTTGTATGGTACAAGAATGTACAGTACGACCCTACAACAATAAATGCACCCTCTAGAAAATTGTGCCACTCATTGTCTCGATTTCTATGCACTAAAACATTGTTGCAAAACCCTTAAATCTATAGTATGACTCTCATAAATGTGTTGTACAGACTGTCTATTAAATTCTATAGCTTTCTTGGGATGCATACCCCGTTTTCTTCTTGGGATTTGCACCCTAACTCATGCTCCTTCTCTTCTTTCCTTTCATCCCCTCTCCCAAAAGTCTCTTCTTGGAATGTGTGCATCATCTCTCTCAAATGCTCCTTTTAATGAATAACTACCCTAACCCTAGATCTCAATGGCCAAGATTAAATCTTGCCATCTCAAGATCAACGGACGTGTCTTAATCTCACATCGAGTTCACTTAAATTTCTTAAGTGACCCAAATTTTATAAAGTCACTTTTACTCATTAAATAATAAAAGACCCTAACTTTATAAAATCACTTTATAAACTCACTAGAGAGAGACATTTTCTTGGTCACTCTTGCATGGTGGGCACCGCCAATGCCGGAGTACCTCCGAGCTACAAAAACTAACAATCCCTCTTAGCGAGGGAGGTACTTATGGTACCTCCACCAGAATCTATCTCCAACCCCGTCATCCCATATTCTGTTGTAGTTGTTCTGTTGTAGTTGCTCCCTCTGAACTAGAAGCCTTTGCTTCTACCTCGGTTGATCTCTGATGTGAAGACATGCTCCTAGGAGTCTCCTCACTCTCCTGAGCATCCATTTGTGTCATCTCGTACCATCTCGGCCTCCTGACTATACTGGAAGAAGCCTCACAACTCCCAGTCTCTGGTAATGACATTGTCTCAGAATCCAAGTACCCATTGGTTTGAACCACAGGTTGTTCGAGAAACCTATACAACCTTTCATACTGGACACCAAGCAATATAGTTGTGTCTGGAGTATCTCCCTCTGGATATAGAAACACTAGTCCACGAAAGAATACAACTCCACATCCATCAACATCCAAAGCTTAAACTGGGAGTAAGTTTACATGAAGCTCTGGAAAAAATAATACCTCAACCAACTCCAGAAATCCTCTCGATTCTAGTTGGAATCTAACACATCCAACCCCTCTCACTACTAGGACATGTTTGGTGCTAGCCCCACACCCTACATAGAAATCTGAATAGATTTTTGAAAAACTCAAGAATATTGACCTCATCCTGGTCATATGTCGAGACGCCCCACTGTCCACGAACCATGCATCAATGTTTGCACATACTAGGCAACCACTTCCTGCAAGACATGCCATCAAAGAAAACTCTTGAGTCCTCAAATTTCTCAACAAACTCGTTTGTTGCAGCTGATGCAACAACCTCTGCTTTCTTCTTGACTTTCTTTTTGTTTGGACATTGATCTACATAATGGTCAGTCTTGTGACATGCAAAGCATCTCACTTTTCTCATGTCTTTCTTCTTACCTTTGCTCTTTCCCACAAGAGCAACATTCTCCTCGTCAGCACCATCCTCTTCCTTCTCGTGATCTCTACTCTGAGATCCCTCTTGGATCTCCTCCTGAGTAAAATCATCCCACAGTCTCTCCCAAGAGGAAAAGTTCTCTCTACCCACCATGCACTTCACAAACACATCCCACTCTTTGGTGAAGCGCTTTAGGGCTATGCGCACCAACTCTGAGTCTGGAACAATATCACCAACAACAACAAACTCACCCCTCACCTTCCTGATCTGCGTGAGATATGAGGCCACATTCTCTCCCTTGGCCATCCAAGTGTTATGGAGCTTGTCCCTAAGGGCCATCTTCCTGTTCTCATTCTTGTTCTCGTACAAGCCTTTCAATGCATCCCACATTGTTTTGGTTGTCTGCTTCTCTGCCAAATGTGGAATTAGGTGGTATTTTACCCCATCCAGGAGTATCATTTGCGCCTTTGCTTCCTTCACCACATGAATATCTAGGGCAATGGGATTTGATGAATGTATTGTAATGATGGTATTCACCAATGCCCACGGCTTGTTCTCCCTTAGAACAGTTGCAATCCTTACTTTCCATTGCGGGTAGTTGGAGATCCCCTCCAACCTATCCTCATACATGAGACTGAAAGTCATCCTTGTCCAACTGACAAAGACACTCTTTCCCTTCTTTCTTCCAAGCAAAAGCCCATGCAACTCACTACTATCCAAGTGTCAAAATTTGTCCATTGAACCACAGAGCCCAAGCTTTGATACCATGTAAAAAAATCCATTGTGACTTATGTCAAACACTTAGCAAACTCTGATTTCAACCTCCAATAAACTTCAACAATAATGCAATAAACTTAACAACATTCTATTATACTTTATGACCAGAAATACATTGACTAAGAAAACTGAAAATTAAAAGCGGAAATAAAATGAACAACAAACAAAATATCACCACATTTGAAACTAGATATTCGAGCAAAGCCCTTGGAAAAAAACACAAGGGTAAAACTAGTTCAAGAGATATATTTTATTAATGAGCTCACAAGAAATAAATTTCTGAGTTTACAACAGTACAACCAACATTAATTACAACATTGTACTTATCTCTATTTATGTGTCTAAACCTCGATTTATGTGCCAACAAAGAGTATGGTTGTACGGTCTCTTGTATGGCATGTCTCACTCCGAACTGTACCTTCAAAACAATACTAGATTGTTGTATGGTACATGAATGTACAGTATGGCCCCGCAACAATAAATACTTCCTCTAGAAAATCGTGCCACTCACTGTCTCAATTTTTGTGCACTAAAACATTCTTGCACAACTCTCAAATCTGCAGTACGACCCTCATAAATGTGTTGTGTTATCGCAAAGTTTGTAGCTGGGTCAAATGGCTATAAGATAGAGGTCCAAACTTGCGTAACAAGAACCTATCCCACCCAATGTCACCTCGATGGGAAGGTTATTTCTCTTTAGGGAGGTGAGGCCCAGGGGAGACGTCCCCGGTGACCTGGGGTTTTGAAGAGGCAAAGGTTAAAAGGACAAAGGTAAAGTTACCCTTCACAGGTCACCACCAAAATAGATAGTCTGGCTAAACAGCCAATAATAAAGTGAATCCCCAATGAAGAACACATGCCTGGAATAGAGCAACAACAAACTAATATATGCAAGCTATATTTCAATGGGTTAGTACTTCATAAGACTATCTGGTAAATATATATGAGCAATATGGCAATAAATGTTGACGAAGTCAATGTTTATTAATAGCAATAAAAGATATAACACTTCACCAATAAATATTGGGACAATGTGGCATTCAAGGTAACCAATCAACACTTTATTCAATTAATGCCTAAACCACCATTCAGTTGCTCTTAAAACAAGACATTGCTGCAGTAAAGATGAAATATTCAAGTGTGACGTCAGCAACTTAGGGTTAGTAGGTTAGGGTTAATGTAGTTAGGGTTTGAATTCAAAAAGGTTTGAGAGTGTTTTAGGTTCAATTCTACTTCAACGCTGGAGTTCTAAGATCAGTGCCTTGGGGTTAATGGAGTCAATTTAGTGGAGGACGCAAGGGTTGAACGAGGATGACTAAGGACTAGAGGGAAGAGTTTTGAACTGTTGTTATGGCAGGGCCTCAGAATCAAAACCCTAGGGGAGAGAGGCTCACTCCAGTGTTGCTAAAGCAAGGCCTCGTGCTCTCTCCTCCTTCCTTAGGTTAACTTGGCAAAAACGGCTAGCATGAAAGATAAATCAAGACAAGAGAGTGCAATGAGGGAGAGTGTTTCTACAGCAAGGCCCTATCATCAAACCCTAGAAGAAAAACGGCCCAAGGTGTAGATAACCTAGGCCTGGGACGTCTCCTCATTCTTGACCTCTGGAAAGTACGACTAGCTCAGGGAGAAGAAGAAATGAGAGTGTAGTTATGGCTAGGCTCTTTCTTCCTTCTTCAATGGCTGAAAATTTCTCTATTAGGGGACATGAGACAAGGACCTACTTGTGTGCTTGTCACCTAGGGTTTTGATTCAGCAAATTTATAAATACATGTAAGAAAATAATACTACAACCATTCAATCAAGAAGTTTTGCAGAAAAATACTTACAATTCATCAAGAAATAACCATGCAAACCCTAGTTGTAACACCTTCCTTCAAGAGAAACACCATAAAATGCCAAGAAATGCCTTCCTTCAACAAGTGTGCCTCACTAAACCAGCAAAAATACCCAAGTAAGGCGCTAAAATCAGACCTCACTAATGAGTGAGTGATGAATCATGATAAAATGAGAGTCAAAACCCTCAATATATAGTGTATCAATGACCTAATTTAACTTTTAGGTCATAAAAAGGCTGACAAGGCCAAAATACCAAAATAATATTGTTTTGCATTAAATGTTCATTTTAAAACCCTAATTGAGCAAAAGGTGAGACGTCGCCCCTTCTAAGGGAGACGTTAGCCCCTTTTAGGGAAAATGCAACAATAAAGAGCAAAATGTTAGCCCTCTTTGGGCTCTCCATCATGCCACACGTGCCAACTGCCTTGTCAAACTGCCACACGCTCAAGGTGACGTCATGAGCCCATAGGTGACGTCCTGGGCCATCCAGGGCAAACGTTTCACTGGAAGTGGGTCAATCCCCCTAGGTCGGGCTCTGCCAAAGTTCCTCTGATGAAACATCCTCTTCTTCTCCGGTGCAAAACCCTGATCAACCATTGTCCTGTCTCTGCCCCCTGATGGGGTTCCAGCATCCATTTGGTGGGCTCTTTAGCCCCATGGAGGTCTGAACTGATCATCTCCCCATGTGTACCGGTCCAAATGGTACTTGTCCGTCGGGCATGGTCCTGCACATCAAAAGCTACGCCCTCGAGGGGCTCATCAGTCACAGGGATCATAGCAATGTCAATCACATCTCATCATCAATATTATTAAACATATGCATAAAACCCCTAATACATCAGTCAATAACTCAAAGACATTACAAAAACCTACAATACAAGATTGGAGAAAATGCCAAGGCGTCCTATTGGGCTAGTGTCCACAAGAAAAGGAAAGTTTCCAGGAAGATCTCATCCAAGCCATGTAAGTGAGGTGATGTAGCTAGGGGATGTCCAAACATGTGGGTGCAGTGAGGGCTAAGGATGCATAAATGTTACCTGTGGGTGCCTTTGTAGAAGGCGAGTTGTGCATGTCATGGATGCATTTTTTCCAAGCCCATTCTTGCCTTTATTCTTTTATTTTATTTTCTTCTTCTTTTTATTTTCATTCAAGAACTAACCAGGGGACACTGCCTTGGCATGGTGACCAGAGCTGACAGTGTTACCCACAAGTACTTTCACAGAGATGAGAAGGTTGGCTCGTGATGACACCCCCTTTCCCTTGGCCAGGCAACCAAAGGTCACTGCCCTGGTGTGGTAACTAGATGGTGGCAATGTCATACTATTAGGTACCCATGGACCTAATAGGCTGGCTCATGATGAGACCCCCCATCCTCTAACTAGGTCTTGTTTTGTTATTTTTCGGGTCCCTCTTGTTTCTTGTTGAGAGGCTTTTTACTGCCTTCTCGGGGATCCCTGGGTGAAGCATCTCGAGGTTTCATTTTTAGGCTTTTGTCTTTTACCAACTGCTTTTACCTTTTGGGCCTTTAGCCCCTTCTTCCCACGAGATAAGGTGCAATCCTACAAATAGGTCAACCCAATGCCCGGACAAGGGGAATGGGATAAATGAGCGGGAGATAAGATGAAACAGTGGTGCTATGATGGGAACGGACGATGGCTTTTCAAAAGTTCCCCTAGTGGCAAACCAAGACCTATGGGCACAGGCTTGCTAAGGCACCCAGTCAATTTCCCCAAGCATGGTCATGTAGGTTAATGTAAGATCCAAGTAGTTGTTAGAGATAAAAGGAATCAGATGCATATATTTAAAGGTTTCAATGATCAAAAGTGACACATACCACGATACCTGGACCAATTACCTCATGGAGCAAGAACCTCTTCTAATACAAGACCAAGCCGATGGTGATGGATGATGTTGTTGCTGACAAGACAAAGCTGATGGAAGAAGAAAAGGATGGGCCCTCCAGGGCCATGCTCAGGTCAATCCTACTCTCGGTACTCCATGTCTAGGACCTATGGGCCTCGAGACATGATCTCCTAGTTATCCCTAAAAATCGGGGATAACATCTGGCTCCAACTCAGGGACATGTGTTCACCGTAGAGCGCATGAGAACCTCAGCATCTCTGGCATAACCTGTAGACCTGCTCAATGTCGATAGGGGCATCAGTAACAAAAATGGGGCGGTAATGCCACCCCAGCATACATAGACATATACATAAACTGGAAGAAAACAATCAATAATGCAAATGTGAAAGCAAATTAACATGAAATGCAAATGGTATACTACACGAATACAAAATGCCTACTTACCTGTGAAATCAGGTCCCCCCACCTTGGTGGGGTTTGAGGAGGTGCCCGCTGATAGGTAATGGGCACCTTCTTCCCTCTAAAGTGGATAGATAATATGAGTCGTTAACCGATTCCATTCCAACTTTGAAGGGTCTGAGCCATGACTGAGTGCTTCCTTTTACATTAGTTGGCTCTCCTTTCTGGGTATCCCACATCCATACCATGTCTTCCTCCTTGTACTTTATGACTTTGTATTTGGTCGTTCCTTGGACAACCCTGGTGTATTGTGTTGAGGGAGGGGGGTGGGCTTCTGCTGTAAAAACTTCCTGTTGAGACGGGTGGATTTGTACGTCATCTTCATGTTTCTTTAATATCTTCATCGTCCCAATTTCTTTGTTTTTGAATTCATCTAGGAGTTGTTGGTATTCTTCTTTCTTGGGCCATTTGATCTGATCAAAGTCCTCTTCTGTTGCAAAGGGCATATCTTCTGGAGAATACTTTTGAAGAGTTTGTATCATCTTGTTTTGTGCTTTGTTATTATTGACGGGGTGAGTAATATCTTGCACATGGTCCCCAGTTATTGGCACATTGAGGAGACGGCCTATCGTTCCATTTTTCAAAGGCAATTGCAAGAATGTGAGGTCCATATCAAGGGTGCCACCTAACATTGCAGCAAACTTGCTAGATAACAACATCCCCCACACATCTGGGACATCAACTACCACAATGTCAATGTGGACCATCCTCTCTGGGTACTCCTTCAGGGAAACTTCAACATTCTCAACCACCCCGTGTGTGGGTATGGCTTTAGATTCGAAACCACATACATTTCTATAAGGCCATGTGACCTTCAAACCCACTTGTCGCGTGACTTTGAGTGACATCATGTTGCCACCAGCACCTGTATCTAACATGCAATTGTTGAGGTTCTTGTCGTTCATTGCCAACGTCATGAAGAAAGGAGGGTTCTCACCATATTGGACCCTGAAGTGATCAGCTTTCAACATAATAGGGGGGTCCATGGGTTCATCTGATCCTGAAAAGAAAGTGTCAAAGCGTTCCTTGATGGATGGGATCTTGATTGCTTCTCTCAAGGGGACGTTTACATGCATTTTTTATAATGCCCCTTCGAAGTCAAAGTTCAGGTCAACCTTGCCAGCCTTGGATGTCTTGGATGTCTTGGGAAGAATCATTTCCAGGGGTGGGGGCTTTGCCTGATCAGCAACGGGTTGTTTCAAATTCTTTCTTCTGTACACCTGAAATTCTTGTTTCTTTAGCTTTTCTCGTGATTCCTGATCCAGGTTGTTTATTACCGCCATCCTTGTTGATCTGGATGCTTCTTTCACGGTTTCTTGATGTTCTGCATCTATGATATTTATTTGAGGAAACTCCATGAAACAATCCATGTTGTTGACTTGTTTATGGCCACTATTGTAAGGACACTCATGCTCCCAATGTGCTTCGTTGCATTCTAGGCACCAAGGATTTTCATCAACAACGTTTGCAGAGGCCAAAGTGTTTGGAACTTCATGATCATTCTTTGGTTTATAAAATTGGCCCCCTTTCTGGAATTGCCCTTTGTACGAGACCCTGGGCGCTTGGGTCTGAGATCTTTCCAACTTGACAATCTTGTTCATCATTTCCTCTTGATTTTTTGTGATACCATCCATAGAGGCTTGTAGCTTGGCGATACTGGTACATAGATCTGAAGTAGGCTCAGTGTTGTGAACTATCTTTGGTTTAGTGTCTATTCTCCCCCTTGGGTTAGCAAAAGGCTCAATCTTGGATGAAAGGAGGCTTCCCTCTATTTTAGTAGTGAGCTCTTGGGCTTCTTGAATGGACTGGGAGTTTTTGTCTCTAAGAAGATACCCTAGTTGGCCATTGAAAGATCTGGTGTAAACATGGATGAGGTAGTCATCTTTCGGATGATGGCTTGTAGGAATTCTTTGCAGTAAAGTCTCGAATCTGGTGTGGAACTCCCGAATGGATTCATTTTTATATTTGGCAAGGTTCTTCAGTCAGGTGAGGATCATATTAGGGTCTTCTTTGACACTCCATCTTTTGAGAAAGGCCTCTTCAAGTCTATCCATGGTTTTGATGCTTCCATCGGGAAGGCTTAGGTACCAACGCCTTGAGGCATCATAAAGAGTAGCGGAGAACAACTTCATGACTAGATCTTCGGCATCATCACTAATGGGGTGAAGCTGGAAAAATGCCCAAAAGTTGCTCATGTGCTCTTCGGCACTGATTGCATCAGTACCTATAAATTTAGGCAACCACTTCTCATACTTGGGTGGCATTTGCCTAGGGTATCCTGGTATGGCTAACATGTCTAATGGTTTGAAAAGAGTAGACTACCATTGTCTTTGATTGTTGGTCGGGTTCGTTGTAGCGGTCTGAGAGCTAGACATGATTCTTAAAGGAAGTCTCTTCCCGAAAAGTGATTTGACAACAGGAGAGTTCTTGGGAGGCTTCCTTCTGAAAGACAAAGGAG
>JZKD02S2127065.1:0-10075 GCA_000966675.3 Picea glauca
TTTTTTTTTTTTTTTTAACTAAAACGGTTATGTATTTTATTAATTGGAAATTCCAGCTGGTCGGACCCTTACATCTTTTTCAAGAGTCTTCTACCTTCTGCATTTGTTTACGAGTTGCTGTCCTTTTCAAGGAATACATACTTTTACTGGGTCCCCGTCGTTTACGCTGAGTTCTCCTTGGGCCAAGAGGCAGCCTTCGTTGGCTAGTTTGTCTGCTTCTTTGTTTGAGTCTCTGAGTATATGGTAGCAGTTGAAGGTGATAAAGTCTTATAGAATGTGTCTTAATCTTTGCAGATTCTTGTTTAGGCCAGTGTCTTTAAACTGTCCTCTTGAATGAATCATTTTGATCAAGATCTCGGAATCTCCAAATGCTTGTAGCTCCCAATGTCCTCTTTCCCTGGCTATCTGGCATACTTTTATCAAACTCAAGATTTCTGCTTGGTTGTTGGTTTGCTTTCCGAGACCCCAACAAAAGGTTTCTAGTATTTTCCCTTCGCTAGAATAAATGATTCCTCCAGCTCCCGCTGTCCCAAGGTTTTCTTTGGAGGCACCATCGAAGAAGACTGAAGTTATGCCTTGTTTTTGCCACCAAATCTGAAATATGTCGTGATTGTCTCTTAACCTCCATTCTGTTTCAACATGGGGTTTTTCCATGCTATGGTTTCGAAGATTCAACACGGAGGAGCCGAGCCACTTCTTTTCTTCCTGTTTCAGCGAGGTGTCGATTTTGTGATTTTAGGAGCTTAAAGTTTCTAGAAGGAGACCTTTTGCTTTCACTGCTACCATGTTGGGGGTCCATTCTGTGTTGTTGAAAAATTTTTCATTCCTTGCTAGCCATAGCTTCCAACACATGTACTTGGGGATGGAGATCCAGATCCTGGCCCATAATGTTTTCAAGGAGAGCGAAGGATAACTATCCTTCCAGCCAGTAAATAGCTCCACTACTGAGATGTTGGTGGGAACAAAGACCTTGAGGCCTTAGAGGGTAAGCTGCCAGACTTTGTTTGCGTAGTGGCAGCCTACAAATAAGTGATCCGTGGTGTCCATGGCCTCTCTGCAGAGAGAACATCTATGTGGTTCGACAATATTTCTTTTCATTAAATTTTCTCCCGTCAAAATCTTTCTGTGCATTAGTGTCCAGAAGAAGAAATTTAGCTTCAGGATCGCAATTGAGTCCCATACCTCCAACCAGAACCTTGCCGGGAGTGGTCTATTTTGTTGTTGCTGAAGCAGAGCATAGCCTCTAGCTGTTGTATATGTTCCTATGGATCCCCAACCCTATGTGTCTTTTTTTGTCATATGCACTGGAGCTACCTCTCGAAGCTCTGCTTTGAGCATTTCAAGTTGTTGAAGGAGGCGATCTGGAACATTGTCGAATTCCCACTCTGTCCAGGATATGTCCTCATCCCACTTTGAAATATCAAAGATTCTCTGCATACATCCTCTCTCAAGAAAATCGCAAATTTCCCTCAGGCCAGCGTTTGATGCAATAGGCAGATTCCCCATTATCTTATCAGTCGAGAGTTTGGTATGTTTTCCATTGCCAGGGACGTGGTACAAGTGTTGATTGAAAAAATGCACACCTTTGATGCACAAATGCCATAAAATCATGGTCTTCCTACTCACAGTGCTTTGGAGATTTCGAATTTTGGCATTTGGGATGCATTTTTGTTTTAATGTTTTGCTGACTGGATGAGAGGGGTCGCTATGCATCTTCCACAAGATTTTGCAACCTAGAGCTATGTTTGCAAGAGNAGGATCCATGGACCAGATGATTTTGCCGAGTTCTTCTTCCCTGGTTGGACTCAGTAATGCTGTATTATCCTCTTTTGTGACCAATACCGAAATATTCGTGAGGAAATCATTATAACCTTCTTCATTGTCACGATTCTCTTTGCTATAAATTTGATGGAAGTGTGAGGCAACTGTAGCCTTTATTTGATCTATTCCTTTGTAGAGCTTCCCTTCATTGGTCGTGAACTCGGAGATATGGTTCCTGGAAAGGCAAGATTTAAATTTCTGGTGGAAGTAGGATGTATTTCTGTCACCAGCTTCCAGCCAAAGACTACGGGATTTTAGACTCCAGTATTCTTCTTCATTTTGGAAGGAGTGGTAAGTTCTGCATTGGGCTGCTTGCTCCTTTTCCAAATCTGTTCTGGCAATGCCTATTGTTTCCATTTCATTCTGTAGCTATCCTAGCTGCTGCACTGACTCCTTTCTTTGGGTATTGGGGTTGCTTTCCGGGAGTTTGATCCAATCCTAGAGGGATTTTTTGTTATTTTTAGTTTTTGTTCCCAGACAAAGTTGGGAGAGCCAGTAACTGGGGTAGACCATGCCCATTGGACCATCTTTATGAACCCACTCTTTTATTTCCATAGTGGGCTGAATCTGAAGTGGATTGGGCCTAAGTTTTCTTCTTCCTCTAGCTGAAGCATGATGGGTTTGTGATCCGAGGTGAGCTTGGGGAGGATGGCAGTGGAAATCAGCTTCCTTTCCAACAACAAAGTGCTTTGGACTAGAAACCTATCCAATTTGGCAGAAATATGTTCCTCCCCTGTCCTGTTATTGGCCCAAGTGTACAACCCTTTGCGTGGTTTAAAATCCATTAGGTCCCACTGTTGTATGATGTCTTCTACTACAAAAATCATTTGGTCCTTGCTGAACCTTCCTCCCCTCTTTTCTTTTCCGTTCATGACTAGGTTAAGGTCTCCGGCTATGATTATATTGCTTGGGGAGTTTTTCTCTAGAAATTCATTTAAAGTTTTCCAACATTCTTTCTTTTCAGTGTGAAAAGTCGGAACATATAAATTGATAATGCAATAGTTAACTTACTTGCTATGTGCTTAAGCTCTGTAAAGCTCCAATGTTGTGTGTTGTAGGAGTTGACAAGACTGAACTGCTCTGCCTTCCACAATGTTGCTATACCTCCGGAAGTGCCTCTTGCGTTGATTGCTTTCCCTGTGTTTTTCTGCCATTTGTATTTGCTGATCTCTAAAAGGGATTCCCCTTCAATTTTTGTCTCTTGGAGCATGAGGATATCTGCTGGTTCCACTTTCATCATATCCTTGATCGCTTCAATTTTTGCCGGATTCCCCAATCCTCTGCAGTTCCAAGAGACGATTTTCATTACTTGTTGTTAGGGGTGTTTGGGCCTCCTCCTTTTAGAGACCTTATTCTTGTGTTTCTGTCGATTGACATTTCTATGGTGGGATGGCTTCCTTGGGTCTTTTGTCTTTCTGCCTCTTCCTCCCTTGCTTCTTTACAAGATTTCCTTCCTGCTCTTTTGGCTGGCCTTTCTAGGATCTCATCCTCTGAGGAGCTTAATGGATCTATTGCTTTCTTTCTGGCTACGTCAGTATATGATGGAGATGGGGCTACCTCCAGGGTTCTTGCCGTTTGCCCAGGTACCCCTGTATCTTTCCCATTTGGAGGGGGACTTGATTGTATCCTGCTGTCCATAATTTATGGTTCTTCTATGTCGTTGATGGCCTTTTCTATTTGAGGTTCTGCATGCGACGAAGGGTTGGAGCTCCCGTCGATTTTCTCTTGCTCCATTTTCTCAAAGTTGGCGTTCTTCGTTGCTCCTTTGGTTCTGGATTTTGCTTTCCTTGTTTTATGTACTGCGGTCCACTGATTTGCTTTCATGTTTTCACTGTCTTCTGCATTCTTTTTTTTACAGTGTCTTGCGAAATGGCCATAACCATGGCAATGTCGGCATTTGAAGGGTAGCTGCTCATAGTCTAGCTCCTGAATATGCGTCCAGTCTGCGGTCGTGAGTTTAATTGCCTCCGATAATCCCACTTCCAGATCAACCTCCACGCAGATCCGAGTGCATGAGTACTGATCTTTTCTCGCTGCTTGATATATATACCTTCCGAGCGTGTTGCCGATTGCATGCAAAGATTTTTGGTTCCAACAATGTAAAGGGAGATGAGGTAGATGAACCCACACTGGGACGGCAGAGGGCACATCCTGAGCTGGGTCAAAGTCCGGGGTCCATTTGTTCAGGTATAACCCCTGTGGCCCCATGAAGTACGGGCCATTTCTAAAGATGAGGTTTTTATCTTCAGGGTTATCAAAGAAGAATACAAAGTATCTTTTCCCTACGAAGTGGCTCTTTATTCCTTCTGATATGAGCGGTTTCCAGTTCCTCTACACCCAGGCATCTATGGATTTGGGAGAGGGCCAGAGACTGGTAAATTTCCCAATGAGTCCTCTGTCTGCTAAATTCACTATCGTTCTACAAGCTTCTTCCAATGGAAGTTCAACGCTGGGGATACAATCCAATTTCTTCACAAATTTCTGTTGTGTTGTTGACGGCGGTCTCTTGGAGGCTGCGACGACCAGCTTCCTGAATGCATCCAGTTCTGGCAATGGGGGAGGGGTTGGGATGGTGCCCCCACTAGCGTCCATGGCTAGGGAGGCCCTGATCGCTGCAATGTACCCGAGCTAGGTCGCGTCCTCACACCCCTACGTGCTAGGTCGCGTTTTTTTGCCACAATTATACCTAGAATCCTTTGTCCTGTTTTCTTAAGTGTTTTTAAATACCATCATTTTATTTATAAAATTGATAATGGATATATTTTATTTTCTAATTGTTTTCAATGTGTGTGATCCAAAAAGGATCCATAGAAGACTAAGGAAAACTCAAAATTCTCATAAGCAACTCAAGAAGATCAGATTGGCCTCAGCAGATAGACAAAGGGAAAAAATTCAAAGTTCTCAAAACTCAGTGAAAATGACATCATTGTGAAGAGCATGTCACAAGATTTTCAATGGCTAGTTAAACAGAGTTACAAATTGAAATATATTCATGATCAAAGTTTGGTCAACCTAGCCCAGTCAGTGGGGGGATGAGTCAACATTCGTACTGTTGATGCCAACATCAGTACAGATGACGTCAACATTGATACATTATACATGGCACGCACAACAAGTGACATGTGTCATGTTGACATCAACATGATTTCAAAATGGTGACGTGGAGGTATCATAGGCTGCCATGTGTCTTTCATATTTGGCATTTCTAGGTCATTTTGTGGACCAGTAAAACTGCGCCATGTGGTAGTCTGTACAAGTACGTGGTGAATAACGTGGTAGGATAAGTTGGCAGACCATACGCTGACATGGCAGGATGATTGTACAGTGGTTGGCATGGCCCNAGGATCCATGGACCAGATGATTTTGCCGAGTTCTTCTTCCCTGGTTGGACTCAGTAATGCTGTATTATCCTCTTTTGTGACCAATACCGAAATATTCGTGAGGAAATCATTATAACCTTCTTCATTGTCACGATTCTCTTTGCTATAAATTTGATGGAAGTGTGAGGCAACTGTAGCCTTTATTTGATCTATTCCTTTGTAGAGCTTCCCTTCATTGGTCGTGAACTCGGAGATATGGTTCCTGGAAAGGCAAGATTTAAATTTCTGGTGGAAGTAGGATGTATTTCTGTCACCAGCTTCCAGCCAAAGACTACGGGATTTTAGACTCCAGTATTCTTCTTCATTTTGGAAGGAGTGGTAAGTTCTGCATTGGGCTGCTTGCTCCTTTTCCAAATCTGTTCTGGCAATGCCTATTGTTTCCATTTCATTCTGTAGCTATCCTAGCTGCTGCACTGACTCCTTTCTTTGGGTATTGGGGTTGCTTTCCGGGAGTTTGATCCAATCCTAGAGGGATTTTTTGTTATTTTTAGTTTTTGTTCCCAGACAAAGTTGGGAGAGCCAGTAACTGGGGTAGACCATGCCCATTGGACCATCTTTATGAACCCACTCTTTTATTTCCATAGTGGGCTGAATCTGAAGTGGATTGGGCCTAAGTTTTCTTCTTCCTCTAGCTGAAGCATGATGGGTTTGTGATCCGAGGTGAGCTTGGGGAGGATGGCAGTGGAAATCAGCTTCCTTTCCAACAACAAAGTGCTTTGGACTAGAAACCTATCCAATTTGGCAGAAATATGTTCCTCCCCTGTCCTGTTATTGGCCCAAGTGTACAACCCTTTGCGTGGTTTAAAATCCATTAGGTCCCACTGTTGTATGATGTCTTCTACTACAAAAATCATTTGGTCCTTGCTGAACCTTCCTCCCCTCTTTTCTTTTCCGTTCATGACTAGGTTAAGGTCTCCGGCTATGATTATATTGCTTGGGGAGTTTTTCTCTAGAAATTCATTTAAAGTTTTCCAACATTCTTTCTTTTCAGTGTGAAAAGTCGGAACATATAAATTGATAATGCAATAGTTAACTTACTTGCTATGTGCTTAAGCTCTGTAAAGCTCCAATGTTGTGTGTTGTAGGAGTTGACAAGACTGAACTGCTCTGCCTTCCACAATGTTGCTATACCTCCGGAAGTGCCTCTTGCGTTGATTGCTTTCCCTGTGTTTTTCTGCCATTTGTATTTGCTGATCTCTAAAAGGGATTCCCCTTCAATTTTTGTCTCTTGGAGCATGAGGATATCTGCTGGTTCCACTTTCATCATATCCTTGATCGCTTCAATTTTTGCCGGATTCCCCAATCCTCTGCAGTTCCAAGAGACGATTTTCATTACTTGTTGTTAGGGGTGTTTGGGCCTCCTCCTTTTAGAGACCTTATTCTTGTGTTTCTGTCGATTGACATTTCTATGGTGGGCTGGCTTCCTTGGGTCTTTTGTCTTTCTGCCTCTTTCTCCCTTGCTTCTTTACGAGATTTCCTTCCTTCTCTTTTGGCTGGCCTTTCTAGGATCTCATCCTCCGAGGAGCTTAATGGATCTATTGCTTTCTTTCTGGCTATGTCAGTATATGATGGAGATGGGGCTACCTCCAGGGTTCTTGCCGTTTGCCCAGGTACCCCTGTATCTTTCCCATTTGGAGGGGGACTTGATTGTATCCTGCTGTCCATAATTTCTGGTTCTTCTATGTCGTTGATGGCCTTTTCTATTTGATGTTCTGCATGCGGCGAAGGGTTGGAGCTCCCGTCGATTTTCTCTTGCTCTATTTTCTCAAAGTTGGCGTTCTTCGTTGCTCCTTTGGTTCTAGATTTTGCTTTCCTTATTTTATGTACTATGGTCCACTGATTTGCTTTCATGTTTTCACTGTCTTCTGCATTCTTTTTTTTACAGTGTCTTGCGAAATGGCCATAACCATGGCAATGTCGGCATTTGAAGGGTAGTTGCTCATAGTCTAGCTCCTGAATATGCATCCAGTCTGCGGTCGTGAGTTTAATTGCCTTCGATAATCCCACTTCCAGATCAACCTCCACGCAGATCCGAGTGCATGAGTACTGATCTTTTCTCGCTGCTTGATATATATACCTTCCTAGCGTGTTTCCGATTGCATGCAAATATTTTTGGTTCCAGCAATGTAAAGGGAGATGAGGTAGATGAACCCACACTGGGACGACAGAGGGCACATCCTGAGCTGGGTCAAAGTTCGGGGTCCATTTGTTCAGGTATAACCCCTGTGGCCCCATGAAGTACGGGCCATTTCTAAAGATGAGGTTTTTATCTTCAGGGTTATCAAAGAAGAATACAAAGTATCCTTTCCCTACGAAGTGGCTCTTTATTCCTTCTGATATGAGCGGTTTCTAGTTCCTCTACACCCAGGCATCTACGGATTTGGGAGAGGGCCAGAGACCGGTAAATTGCCGAATGAGTCCTCTGTCTGCTAAATTCATTGTCGTTCTACAAGCTTCTTCCAATGGAAGTTCAACGCTGGGGATACAATCCAATTTCTTCACAAATTTTTGTTGTGTTGTTGATGGTGGTCTCTTGGAGGCTGCGACGACCAGCTTCCTGAATGCATCCAGTTCTAGCAATGGGGGAGGGGTTGGGATGGTGCCCCCACCAGCGTCCATGGCTAGGGAGGCCCTGATCGCTGCAATGTACCCGATCTAGGTCGCGTCCTCACACCCCTACGTGCTAGGTCACGTTTTTTGGCCACAATTATACCTAGAAGCCTTTGTCCTATTTTCTTAAGTGTTTTTAAATACCATCATTTTATTTATAAAATTGATAATGGATATATTTTATTTTCTAATTGTTTTCAATGTGTGTGATCCAAAAAGGATCCATAGAAGACTAAGGAAAACTCAAAATTCTCATAAGCAACTCAAGAAGATCAGATTGGCCTCAGCAGATAGACAAAGGGAAAAAATTCAAAGTTCTCAAAACTCAGTGAAAATGACATCATTGTGAAGAGCATGTCACAAGATTTTCAATGGCTAGTTAAACAGAGTTACAAATTGAAATATATTCATGATCAAAGTTTGGTCAACCTAGCCCAGTCAGTGGGGGGATGAGTCAACATTCGTACTGTTGATGCCAACATCAGTACAGATGACGTCAACATTGATACATTATACATGGCACGCACAACAAGTGACATGTGTCATGTTGACATCAACATGATTTCAAAATGGTGACGTGGAGGTATCATAGGCTGCCATGTGTCTTTCATATTTGGCATTTCTAGGTCATTTTGTGGACCAGTAAAACTGCGCCATGTGGTAGTCTGTACAAGTACGTGGTGAATAACGTGGTAGGATAAGTTGGCAGACCATACGCTGACATGGCAGGATGATTGTACAGTGGTTGGCATGGCCCNAGGATATATTGGGTTAACAGACTCACACCGGTCGGGTCCATAGTTCTGTTTTTCAGAGGTGCTTGGTTATGTAGAGGTCGATCACAGAGGAAAACCAAGATAGATGAAGGATGGAAGAATGGAATGCAAACCCCCAACACAGTTGACTTATTCATCTTTAACTGGATGTGACTAGTTCAACACTTGTCTTTCTGGAGCTGAATTCACTCAATTTTTCATACGTTCCTTTCCTAGGAACTTGGGCTTCAGAAAAAGTGTTATTGATCCTAGCCTATACTATAATATTGTTAATCGTGAGTCCTTGATTTTGGTCCTCTAAATTGGTGATTTATTCCTCATCAATACAAAGAGGCTTATTCTTGAATGCAAGTATGCATTGGCCTTTAAGTTTGAGATAAAGGAACTTGGTATGATTCACTACTTCTCAGGACTAGAGGTGTGGCAGCGAACTCATGAGATCTTCCTGAGTCAGGGGAAGTACATAGTTGAGAAATTGAAGAAGTTTGAGTTATTGAACTTGAAGCTCGTGGCCACACTAATGATGATGAATATGAAGAAAGTAAGTGTGGCTTCTTCCAATTCCAATGAAACTGATTCGAATCTGCACAAACAGTTGATTGGATAATTGATGTATCTGGTTAAACACTAGAACAAATATTTTCTATGCAGTGAGTGCACTTTGCCAGTTTATAAGTCAGCTAAGATAGACACACTAGCTTGTTGTGAAGCATTTGTTGATATACTTGCGAGGCACAGTTTGACATGGTTAGAGATATACTTCCAGTATTGATATGATATGGAAGGACTACATTGACTCTGATTGGGAAGGGAGCGCAGTGGAAAGAAAGAGCACCTTCATATGTTTCTTCATTTTGGTATCTTCCATGGTTTCCTGGTGTAGCAGAAAATGAAATTTTGTGGCTTTGAGCACAACAGAAGCAGAGTACATTGCATTAAGTATGAAAGTCCATGAAGCAGTGTGACTTCACAAGCTCCTTGCATATTTATTCGAACATGTGCTGGATTCCACCATTATTCATTATGGTAACCAAAGTTGTGTGAAGATCTTCGATAATCTAGTGTTTCATGACAAATTGAACCACATTGAGATCAAGTACCATTACATCCGATACATGGTGTAGAGGAAGGAAGTATTGGTGCAGTACCTTTCTACAGATGAGCAGGTTGTTGATGTTCTTACCAAACCAAGACGAAGTTCAAGTATTTCCATGACAGACTTGGCGTGGAAGATAATTCCTCCCTCACTGAGAGGGAGTGCTGATGTTTTCATATTCCTGAGACATTCTACAGATTGTACTACTCTATGACTGAGTTGAGTTGATCTGTGATGACACTTATCCGAGAAGGGATAAGTGGGGCACTTATTCGATAAGGGATAAGTGTGGTTGGGCTTATAACCCAACATCACATCTAAGAGGGAGTCTTGATGTTTCAACATCAGGCATAAATTCTCCTATATTAGGCTACAGACCAATGGAGATAGGA